>CAJQZP010001129.1:0-400000 GCA_907164705.1 Parnassius apollo
CACAGCGTACTATCAGATGGCTAGAGCCCTCCGCATAGACGCTATCACCCACACTCCCCTCTCTCTCCCGTCACGACGGCACGGTTGCCTTCGAGGACGAGGAAAAGGCTGAGTGCTTCGCAGATAGCATTGCCGCTCAATGCTCTCCCAGTTCTCAACCCGTCGACCCCTCACACGTCCAGGCAGTGGAGGATGAGGTCCGCCGCCGGAGCTCACCCCCCACGGCCTCTGAACCTATCTCTGTGTCCAATGATGAGATCTCATCCCTCATCAAAGGACTTAAGCCTAAAAGGCTCCGGGCGCGGATGGCATCTCCAACCAAGCCCTAAAACACTTTCCCGAGCAGGTGTTAACCTTCTTATCTATTATCTTCAACGCCTGCTTCAACCTTAGTTATTTTCCCACTACGTGGAAAGAGGCTACTGTGATTGGAATTCCCAAGCCAGGCAAGCCTCTCAACCTCCCCCTCCAGCCATCGCCCCATTAGCCTCCTCAAGGCAATGGGCAAGCTCTTCGAAAGAGTCATCCAAAGTCGTATGAGGCGCTACCTGTTTCCCACAGACGGCGACCCTCTTATCATTCCCCATCAATTCGGCTTCCGAGCCAAACACTCATGTCCCCAACAAGTTCACCGCATTGTGGAATATATCCTCAGCGGTTTCTATCCTCGTCGTCATAAGACCATCGCGGTCTTTTTCGATATAGCCAAAGCTTTCGATAGAGTCTGGCACACAGGCCTTATCTACAAGCTCTATAAAATAGGTCTCCCCGATCGTCTAGTTCGTCTCGTGGCCTCCTATTTAAAACATCGTACCTTTCGTTTCAGACACGAAGGCACGCTCTCTTCACAGCGAACTATCAAGGCTGGTGTCCCTCAGGGCTCAGTACTTGCTCCTCTGCTGTACATCATATTCACCAACGACATTCCCATCCCGTCGAAAGGTGTTCAACTCTCCCTCTTTGCAGACGACACTGCCATCTACTGCAAAGGTGTCTCACTACCCTTCATACGGAACAAGATCCAAAAGTCAGTTGATGACCTAGGAGCTTGGTTCAAAAAATGGCGCATCGACGTGAACCCGGAGAAGAGCTCCGCCGTTCACTTCGATTATAAACGACGCCGTCTCAAAAACACTCCACCAATACGTATGCTAGGGACCCCTGTCCCCTGGCATACGTCCGCCAAATATTTAGGTGTCACTCTAGACACAGGGCTCACTTTCAAGCCCCACGTCAAAAGAGTAACCCGTCACGCACGTTTTTATCTGAGTAGGCTCAACAGTATGTTGGGCCGACACAGTAAAATGTCCCTTCGAAACAAGCGTACACTCTATAAGGTATGTATACGACCAGTCATGTCCTACGCGGGCCCCGTCTTTGCCCACGCAAACCCTAACATTTTAAATGAACTCCAAATAGTTCAGAACCTTTTCTGTCGTCGAGCTGCGAACGCACCGTGGTACGTCCGCAATGCCGACCTTCATCGGGACTTAGAGCTCCCAACAATTCAACAATTTTTAAAAAACTCTCTGAGAACTTCTTCAAAGCCTCAGAGTCGCACCCAAACCACTTAATTCGTGAGGCAGCTTCTTATGCAGCCCCACCCCCCCTCTCGCTATCGTGTCCGCAGGCCGAGAAACTCTCTCTCGGACCCGCTTAACAAACTTTCAAACGACCTGAACTGTCTCCTGGCAGCTCAGGCCAACTCTAATTAAATAAAATTATTGTAATATCTGACATTAATTTGCCTCCGTAGGCACTCCCTCAGCGGCACTTAGCCGCCTGCGCCCTCTTTTCCCAAAAGAGGGTCGCGTTCAAGATAAGGCACAATAGAGCTCAATCAGCCGGTTAGCCTGTCCCTAAAGGCGGTTTTTAGGGGGGTATCACTTAGGGTCCCCGGTAGGACAGTGAGTCCCCCCATAACCACGATAGACCGGCTATCGTGGTATGCGTAATGCATTTTCCGCCTCCCTACGTACAGGGTAGCCCTTTAATTGCTTCGGGCGCAAAAAAAAAAAAAAAAAAAAAGTGTAGCTATCTGTGCATATTTAAATTATATTATATTGAAATTATAAATATATTCGATATTATGTATAATATTCGCATTACGTATAGAACATAGCTATAGTTCTTAATAAAATGAAGTCTAAATTTCATATAAAATCACATATATCTTACTCATTAAAGTAAGTCTTATATTTATATCGTTTGTGTCTTAAATTGTAGGTTTTAATTGTTACCAATAGTTATTAAGCCCTCCCAGGCGTTTTAAAGCCGATTTTTGTTAATCTTTAAACATTATTTATTATTTAATTTAAGTAATTCGAAGATACAGTTATTAGTACAATAGAGAAAATATATATAAAAAAAAAAATATATATATAGTATTTCTATAATATCTTGTTTACAATATTGAATTTTAAATCGTATATTTTGCGTGTGCCTATAAAATAATAATACTTAGCGTGAACAACGAACGAACAAGTGAGCAGAGATGTATGTATAGACGTTATCATGAGAAACGGATATTAATACGATATATTTTGTGGCCCTGAAAAGGGCCTTTGAAAATAGATTTTAATCATCTTACTTGATGATAAAATACACCAGCTTACTTGGAACTGGTGTATTTGGTGACTGCCTTCGTGCCCTCACTGACGGCGTGCTTGGCGAGTTCACCGGGCAACAGCAATCTCACAGAGGTCTGCACTTCCCGTGAAGTAATGGTCGAACGCTTGTTGTAATGAGCCAGGCGCGAGGCCTCTGCGGCTATGCGTTCGAAGATGTCGTTAACGAACGAGTTCATTATGGACATCGCTTTACTGGATATACCAGTATCGGGATGCACCTGCTTGAGCACTTTGTAGATGTAGATGGCGTAACTCTCCTTCCTCTTGTGCTTCTTCTTCTTCTTATCCGACTTGGAGATGTTTTTCTGAGCCTTGCCAGACTTCTTAGCGGCCTTACCACTGGTTTTCGGCGGCATCTTGGATAATATTCAATATTATACGTGTACACTGTGAACTGTCAACGCAGAATGTAATGTGTGAAATTTTTTTTTTTTTTTTTTGCGCCCGAAGCAAATATGGGCAACCCTCCGGAAAGCGGGGGAGGGAGGTTGAGAATGCTCATAGCATACCACGCAGCCGGCTGCGTGGTTATGTGGAGACTTTTACCCACTAAACTCAACCTTTTGGTAATTGGCTTAACGATCTGACTAGAGATCTCTAAGCCGTATACGAACGCGACCCTCCTTGGCAGAAAGGAGGGCGCAGAATGTGTGAAAATGAAAAAACCGCTTATATTCACTCTTTGGTAACTCCACTAGGTGGGGGTCTAAGGAGCGTGCAGAACGTAGATCAACCAATCAGCAATTGGTTCGCTTCGCCTGTAAGTGGAAGGGGCAGGGGAAGAGGGGCGGACGGACGGACGGACGGACGCAGCGGGGCTTAGAATGAACATTGTTTTTTTTTTTTTTTTTTTCAAAGCAATATCTAAATAGCTTTATAATACTTTTATATGAAACAAACAATAAAATTCATAAAAATCTCATTATTATTTTAGTGCATGATTATTAATTATCCCCGATGTTTTATGAGTAAATATTTATTATTACATCTATTAACCATTGGTGAAGTTTAGCTAGGTATCCAATCCAAAAATAGAATGCCGTGTATTAATTTATATTTGAGCGGTATTTATAAGAAGGCTGCAAGCTCTCGTAGTATACTTACAATTAGAAAATAATAATAATAAAAATAAGAGCATAAGAAAAGTAATAAGATAGGAGGCTTTTAATAACGTTCACATTCTAAGAGACTGAATTTATAAATTATCGATCGTATTTGTGGCCCTCAAAAGGGCCTTTTAATCAGGTACCAACCACAAACGGTAGATATCAATAGAGTAATAGAGAACAGTCGATGGACGGCGAATGCACCATTATACTAAGTGTGTAAAACAGAACATTACCGACAACGTCGACGCATTCTCTCATCTAATGATCATTAACGAACCGTTTTCCTTGGGCCTAGTAGTGTGGTAACCAGGGGTACACACACTCGTTTAGGCCTTCTTTTCAGTCTTCTTGGGCAGAAGAACCGCCTGAATGTTGGGTAGCACACCGCCCTGGGCGATCGTCACCCCGGAGAGAAGCTTGTTCAACTCTTCGTCGTTCCGGATGGCGAGCTGAAGATGCCTCGGTATGATTCTGGTCTTCTTATTGTCCCGAGCAGCGTTACCGGCCAACTCGAGAACTTCAGCGGCGAGGTACTCCATGACCGCGGCCAGGTACACGGGAGCACCGGCACCCACACGTTCTGCGTAATTTCCCTTTCGCAGCAGCCTGTGAATACGTCCGACGGGGAATTGTAAACCGGCACGATTCGAACGGGACTTTGCCTTTCCCTTCACTTTACCGCCTTTACCACGTCCAGACATTGTAGTTATTTAATTGAATATCAAATTGACGCAACACACCGATATAGTCTTGATACAGACAAACAGTTTACTACACAGGCTCTATTATCTTGATGTTAGCGCTGTTAGTCTATACGACTCTTACAGCTTCATCTTGTCACAGGCCGCGCGGGCTAATTAAAAAGGGAAAGGCAATGAGGTGAAATGATGATGAATGGTTTATGATTTGGTATTGTTACCAATCATCATGTCGCCTTTTAGGCGTTTTTTCTTTGAGCTATCTAACCGCAGTCCGAGGGGGGGTGTGCGGACCCCCGTCTCTGACTGCTCAGCTCGTCGGTCGATGGTCTGGGCGGTGAGAACCGTCCAGGAACGCGGGTGTACGGTGTGTACGCGGTGTGAGCTGGAACGCGTCGTGCCCGTCTGCGGGTGCGACGCGCCCCATTCGTTGTCCTAATTGTGTTTGTACCATTTAATGTGGGTGTAGTGTCGTTGTGTGACGTGCCTGCGACGCTTGGGTCGACTGGATCGAGCGATATAGATGGTTCTATTAAAACATTTCGCGGTCTACGGAGATAGGGCGCGACGTTTGCTATCGGAACGTAGTTAGCTGCGTTTGCCACTAGCGGGTTAGGGTGGGTTTCTACTTTATCGAAGTAGCGTTGGGACATCTCCTTAAAATATTCGGAGATAGATGGTAGTTCACAATCATTGTGTAAGTCTGAGTTCCGTTGATACCACCGTGCGCCGGTGGCTTTCCGGATGAAAAAATTTTGTACTCTTTGGAGTTTTAAAATATGGGTCTTATATGTATGGGCGAAAGCTACACTTGCATAGGACATAACTGGTCTAATGCAGGTTTTGTATAGTCGGAGCTTGTGTCTTAGGGACAGTTTACTCTTGCTATTAACGAGGGGGTGTAGACGGCCAATTATTGACTTGGCTTTGTTGCGTACTACACTTATGTGCGTCTTGAAACTCATGCGGGAGTCGAAAGTGACGCCTAGATATTTGGCCGATTTTTCCCAAGGGATTGGGCGGTCGTATAACGAGATAGTTTTGGGTTTAGAACCTCCTGTAGAATTCCGTTGAAAGTATACTGCTACACTTTTTTCGGGATTCACGTCAATTCTCCATAGGCGGAACCATTCACCAAGGCGATTGGTCGCTTTTTGGAGCTTTATAGCGAGTCTATTTTTGTTGGAGTCTGACACAAAGAGTGCCGTATCGTCGGCAAAGAGAGCGGTGTTCACTACGGGGTCTTTTGGGATATCACTCGTGAAGAGTGTGAAAAGGAGTGGGGATAGTACGGAGCCCTGTGGAACCCCGGCTTTGAGAAAACGTTTCGAAGAACGAGTTCCCTCCACTCGATATCGAAAAGAGCGGTTCGAAAGGAAGGCTCGTATGATGTGCACGAGCCTATCAGGCACTTTTAGTTTGTACAGCTTGTATATCAAGCCGTCGTGCCAGACCTTGTCAAACGCCTTCGCGACATCGAAGAAGAGGGCTCCCGTGTTTCGAGACTTTTTTCTTAACGGGGTTTGGCTGAAGCCAGACAGAATGTATTCTGTTAGGCGATGAATCTGGTGAGTGCATGAGTGATTGGCTCTAAAGCCGAACTGTTCGTCTGGGAGGAGTCCGTTAGTTTCGGTGAAATGACGGAGACGCTTATGAATAATGCGCTCATATAGTTTGGCCAATGTATTGAGCAGGCTAATGGGTCTGTAGCTAGAGGGACGATTACGCGGTTTACCCGGTTTTGGGATCCCTATTACGTCTGCTTCTTTCCAGATGTCCGGGAAGGAGCAGTTCGTGAGAAATGTGTTAAATATTCCTACAAGGAGGCAAATAAGTGGCGCCGAAAGGGATTTAATAACCTTGTTGCTGATGCCGTCTGGCCCAGGGGCTGATCTATTTTTAAGACTTTTAATGGTTTCGGTGACTTCATCTACTGTCACAGGATCGAGAGGTTCACCCGCTGGTGGCAGCGCGGACCTACGTTCTACTTCCGTTTCTACCTCTAATAGGTGAGCGGGATCTATTGGTGCGGTGGATGGCGTGCACTGGTACTCTAGACTGTCAGCTAAGCATTCGGCTTTTTCGAGATCGTCAAGGGCGAGATCGGGGTGGTCCAGCCTCACGAGAGGCGGCATCGGTGCGGGTTTGTCGGCTTTAAGAGCTCTTGTTAGTTTCCAGAAGGAGTCTTGGGATGGTTCGATACCTTCTAAGAGGCAATCCCAGTTATTGTTTCTAAACTCGGCTACTCGTTGTTTAATCTCGTTTTGTAGAGAACGTACCCGAAGTTTATTGGTTTCCGTGCGATAGCGGTCGTAAGTTTTAAGCGCGGAATTCTTCGCTCTAATCAGCCGTCGAACATCCGCCGGAAGTTTCGTGTATTGATCGCTCGATACACGAACCTTACGGGAGCAATCTTCGACCGCTGATGTGAGGTGAGTCGAAAGGGCGCTAATCGCCCTATCGGCCTCCTCTAGCGAGTCTATCTTGTCAGGTATAGTGTCCAAATGCTGGGAGTTCGTAGACTTAAGTTTGACCTCAAGTTTACGCCAGTCGACAATAGTTTTGGTCAGAGGGACCTCACCTGCCGGCCGGCCCAGTTGTAAAACGACCGGCCTGTGGTCTGAGACTAGCTCGATAATAGTCTCTATCGAATTAATACTAAGTCGGATGTCTTTTAGTAACGCTATATCTAGGACGTCCGGATGTTGGTTATTTGAAAAAGGATAACGAGTTGGACTCTCGGGAGCGATAACATCGAAGTTAAGTCTCTCCGTGAGGTCTCTTAGTATTATACCGTTAGGGTTGTTAACGTTAGAATTCCAGCTAACGTGTTTACTATTTAGGTCTCCTGCGATTAATACGCTAGGGCCTAGGTTTAACAGAGCCGATATGTCGGAATCTAATATACTTTTTACGGGAGATAAATATGCTGATGCAATTACTAATGGCGGATGGCCCGTAAGTGCTATCCTACAGACCGACGCTTCTAAGTTAGTAAGCGGCGGAGTATCTATCGGTACACATTGCAAGGACCTTTTATAGTAGATCAAGGTGCCGCCTTTAGGTCCGGTCAACCTATCATTTCTAACTAGGGTATAATTGGCTATTTTGGGATCGCTCAAACTAGGTTTCAAGAAGGTCTCTTGCACTAGCATGATGTCGATATCATGGTCGCGTAAAAAATACATGATCTCTTCCTTTTGATCTCTGACACCGTTTGCATTAAAGTACGCGACAGTCAGAGACCTAGGCTTGGTTCTACCTACAGGTCTAACTTCCATTTTAATTAAAAATAAAGAAAAGAGTCGCTTAGGCGCACTGGAACGAACCTATCGCTTGGATAAGACTAAGATGCTCAATGGTAGCATTGAGCCTATCCTGTATCGATTTTGCTTCGCGAAGTTTGCGGGCTAGAGTTGTGACTTCGGCCACATTAAAGCTGCTAGCGAAGTTGAACACTAACGAAAGGTCAGTGTTGATGTTTGACGGTGCCTGAGGGGCGGGTTTGGGCTTTTGGGCCTGGCGAGGAGGCACTGGCCGCGAGGCGGCAGCGCTGACTATCGTCGGAGGCTTAACCCATGCGTTGGGCTTAGGTGCTGAAGGCACCGGAAGGCTTGGGCCTTGCTCGGAAGTCCCTTTAACGGGGGCGGGCTTGGCTGTAGCCTGAGCGGGCGCGGGTTGCTGCACCGAGATTGGTGCGATCGATTGGGCAGAATGCCGTGGGCGCGACCTACTGGGGTTGCCCGCACGTCCGCGCCGGATAGCTCCTCCATTCTGCTTCCTACGCGGCGCTTTGGAACACCCGCGATAGCTCGCTGGGTGTCCCTCTTCGCCGCACAGAACACAGCTTGGAGGGCCCCTCCGTCTCGGGCGTTCGGGGGCACTCAGTAGTGCCATGATCGCCTAAGCACTTGACGCACCTAGGCCTGGCGAAACAATTCTTAGCCGAGTGGCCGTATAACTGGCATCGGTGGCACTGGCCAACGATGCCCCTATTACGCGGAGACTCTACTACAATCCCCGTAAGATTGCATATTCTATTTATGTTATATATTTGTTTGCCCTCTGGAGACAGGTCCAGTATGACAAGACAGAGATCGAAGTATCTTTTCCTATCTGTAGGGTGGTGCATCCTGTGCACTTCTCTAACAGGCAAGTTTTGCGATTTAAGATCGCTTAGAATGGATTCGGTGTCGAGCTCTTTAGGGAGACCGCGAACTACAACACGGAGGTTACGGTCCTCCGCGAGCGAGTATGTATGGAAGCTCAAGTTTTGAGCTTTTAAATGCGCAGTTAAAGCGCGGAAATCGTCCGTCGTTGCGACGTGGATGCGGATGCCTTGTGGTCCATTGTGGACTTTGGGGCAGAAAATTTTCCTTGAGTCTATCCACTTGGATAGGTTGCTCCAGCGCGACTTGTCCTGTAAAATTATAGGCGGCGGCGGCTTCTCCTTTCTAGGTTCGGCCTGAGTCGGTTTCGCGGTTTTAATCGCGGAAATTTTGCGCGCGGAAGGCGCGACTTTTTTTGCCGGAGTGGCGTTAGGCGACGTAGGGGACGAGTGAGGCTCGTTTCCCTTTTTCGCGGCGGTGCGCTTACGCTTTTTACCCGAGACTAGGGTGAAGCCTTCGTCATCGGGTTTAGTAGGACGGTGAATTTCGATGTCCATTTCGGAGCCTGATTCAGCGTCCGAAAACAACGGTGTAGGTCCGCGGGTGGAGAGCGCAGAAGGCGCAGGGGACGCGGCGTCGTATACTGTGTCGATGGACACAGGGGTCGAGCGGCCGGAGCTCGGCGAAGCGGGATCGTCGATACGAAGTACTGGGCGTTCAGCGGTGGACGAGTTACGTTGGGCTAAGAATTTAGCCCAAGCGTCGGGGCACACTTGTCCGAAGAAGTCGGCGAGTTCGGCTATCGTTATAGCCGCCATCTTGTCAGTGGTTAGAACACTTGTGTATCAAGCCCCCCCCACCTTTCGGCGGGGGAGGTGTGTGCCTAAACGAACACTTATACAACTAGCGCGTTGGTACGCTAGGGTGTGTACCTAGCTGTCGCCTAGTGCGACAAGCGAACACAGAAATTAAAATAGAATAGCTGCCTCTGAGGCAGCGGGTGTGTAATAAAAACTACTTACAGTTTTACTGGGAAATCCGAGAACGTGGGGCACTACACTAGCACTACACGAAACAGAACAATGGGCCGGCGGCCCGATGCACCTGGCAACCGTAACGGAGCACAACGACACCGAAGCACTCGCGCACGCAGGTAAAATGTCCTGTCCTTGTCTTCTTTCTTCTTATCGCACTGGGAGCGCATAGGCTCGACCGAACAATAGCACTTTCCACGGTTGGGTCGCAGGCGACCGAATGCGGCGAGGTACCTGATCGGAATCACTGACTCTACTCTACTGCTTTACTCACTACTACACAGGCAAGCAATCCGCTTATATATATAGCGAGCATCGATTCGCCGTTAGGTGGGGGTCGCAATACGAGACATACATAAGAGAGGGGTAGGGTGAGGGGTGGGGGGTGGTTGTATTGAGGAGAGTCGGGCAGTCGGGCGAGGGCGAAACGAATGCAGAAAGAAAAAAAAAAAAAAAAAAAAAAAAAAAGTAATAGTTTAATTAATGTATGTACTAGGAGGTACATACACACCAGTGGAATAGGATAAATTATTATTATTATGATAACGTTGTATGTATTGTACGAAGAGGAAGAAGAAGGAGAAGAGAGTGAAAGTGATAATTATATATACTTGCGTGCTAGGAGTCAGTTGTGTTAGGGCCATTTAATTAGCAATTTTAAATCTGTGAATTTACGTTGAATTTGTTGAGAAGTAGTAGGTGTAGTTAGATATACGTATGTATAGGTACCTAGGTATTTAGTTTTTGGAAAATTGTTATTGCGTAACAACGCACATTAATATATTCACGTTTATTGTTTTAGTACAATGTGTTTAGCTAGAAATTTAGGATACTTATATACTTACCTAGGTATTTATCTACTGCAAATTAAAATTGTGCGTTCGTTGTAATGTTTACATAGGTATATAATAGGAACAGTAACTTTTTTTATTTAATAATAATAATAGTACCCGTTGACTGAGGGACGGTACGATTATACGACATGTAATATATAATATGATGTATACCTAAGTATTTAATCGTAGGTGTAATAAGTAGGCAATCATTGTGATCGACGGGACGTGTATAAGAAACTCATAGGAATTTTTTGTTAGCCCTGAAAAGGGCTTTTTGGCATTGCGGTCGCTCGCGCATATTCGTATACGACGCGACACACGTACACCATTTATTCTATATATTTTTAATTATAAAAATAAATGGGCTCCGGTGCCACGGCGCTACGAGGCGCTTGCGTTCACCCGCGCGGAGAACCCTTCTCCCGTCTTGCTGCTGTCTGTCAGCCCCCAGTCTACGTCGTTGAACACTACTTCACTGAACGAACACTTCACGTAGAGATACGCAGTGGCGGCGGCGGTTATAGCGACGGAAGGCGGTGACACACAGCGGACCTTACTTTTTAGCAGCGGCTGCCTTCTTGGATGCTGCCGCGGAAGGCTTCGATTTGGGTGTTGCCGCCTTCTTCGGTTTTGGCGCCTTAGGTTTCTTTGTCGGTGGTTTGGCGCTCTTTTTCGCCTTCGAAGCGGCGCCTTTCGCCTTAGAAACCCCGCTTTGGCCACCGGCTGCGGATTTCCTTGCGGCTGCTGGCTTCTTTTTTGCGGCGGCCGCCTTCTTGTCCTTGGTAGCTGCAGATGGTTTTGCCTTAGACGGTGATGCGGTCGCCGCCGATGCTGCCTTTTTACCCTTACCCGCTGCGGCGCTCTTCTTTACCTTCGCAGACGCCGAGCCAGCGGCGGACGCGCCGCTCTTGGCGCCACCGCTGCTCTTACCAGACGACGGTTTCTTAGAGGCGGACGATTTTGATTCTAGCTTAAAGGAACCGGAGGCCCCCTTGCCCTTGGTCTGTATAAGAGCACCCGATTCGACTGCGCTCTTCAGGTATTTTCTGATGAAAGGAGCTAGTTTTTCGGCATCGACTTTATATTGAGCGGCAATATACTTTTTTATCGCTTGCAGAGATGATCCACTGCGCTCCTTCAGCTCTTTAATTGCGCTGGTGACCATTTCGGACGTCTTCGGATGGGTGGGTTTCGCCTTAGGCTTCTTTGCACCGCCTGCTGCAGTAGCGGCGGCCTTCGGTTTTTTCGCCGGGGTCGCCGGAGCGGGAGTTTCGGACGCTACTGCTGTATCTGCCATTACTTCGTAGTATTAGGAGGTCACAAACGAACGGAAAACACACACTGACTGACTGACTCACACAACTCGCGATAGATGATAATAACAAAGGAAAATTGTAAATTGTTTTTATATATCGTATAGGAATCAACGAAAGATAGGTGGAGCCAGTTGAATGTCGTCTGATTGCACCGAGATGCAATACAGGTATCGGGCCTCGGGGTATACCCCATTGCCCGGGTTTCCCTCATACCCCATCACTATGGGGCAGTCATTTCTTCACCTACTATGTTGTAGGTGGTTGTTACATGTCCGGGGGTGTCCGTAATTGGGTAATGTTTTTCCATAGTCCATTTACCCGACTGTGGAAAAAATGTAGGTTGTCTTAATAGTTTTCCGTAGTTATCCTACTACGGAAAAAGAGAGGTTATCCGGTTCAAGTCATGGTTGGCCTTTCAGCGGCATTGTGGGTTGTTACTCGACTCTCTAATCGATATAGAGAGGAGTTCTCTTGGAAGAGGTCGCCCGTCCGGTGGCCGAGTGTGCAACGGCGCAAAGCCGTTGAGGTGTTCGTGTGGCCCGTTGTCGGCACGGTCAAACATGCCGCGCGCCATCCGGGCCACGAAGTCGGTGATGCTCTCGACTTTTAGTCGGCCGCTATTACGTCGTTCCGGACATAACGACCTGCTCCGACGATCGTCCTTAATGCCAGATTCTGCTGGGCCTGCAGTCGCCGCCTCTGGGTTACGCTCAGAAGCGCGTACCAGGCCGGTGCAGCGTAGGTGGTGATAGTCCGGATATACATCTTGTATATCCGGATCTTGGTCTTCAGTGGTAATTTGGATGCCAGGACCGGACGGAGCATCGCCCGCGCACATCTGGCGTTGCGGACGACGAGGTCGACGTGCGCAGTCATGCGCAGCGCCCGGTCGATCCGGCACCCAAGGTAAGTCACGGCCTTCTCATACGCTATCTCCTGGCCGTTGAGGGTCAATGGTGGTGGTAAGTTCCTGAGGCGACGAGTGAGCAGAGCGGTCGTCTTACCAACGTTGACGACCATCCTCCACTCATTCAGCCATGGTGGCAACAGGTCCAGCAGACGCTGCATTTTGGCAGTGGCTATATGGGCTCTTCTGGACGAGGTGAAATAGGCGCTATCGTCCGCATATAGCGCCAGCTCAACGTCGTCCTCCCATTCTTGCAGCCTGCCTGCCAATGTTGGAATATCATTCGTATAGGCCGCGTACAGGACTGGAGACAGACAACTGCCCTGTGGGACGCCGGCTCTGATGGTTCTTGTTGCGGACTCGGCGTCCTCTACGCAGACGTAGAACTTCCTGTCTTCCAGGAAAGACGCCATTAACCGCAACATAGCAGGGGGGACACTGGTCTGTTCGTGCAACTTGTATAGTAATCCAGAGTGCCACACCCGGTCGAACGCCTTCTCGATATCGAGGAAGACGCCCAACGATATGCGGCCGCGATTGTACTCTGCCGCAAGCAGGTGCAGCACTCTAGTCAGCTGTGTGACTGTAGAGTGACCCCTCCTGAATCCGTGCTGCTCCGCCCGAAGTTGGATGCACGGACGGAGACGTCTTAGCAGCAATCTTTCGAACAGTTTAGCTATGTGTGGTAATAGCGTAATCGGCCTGTAGCTGGAAGCTTTACGCCTGTCCTTCCCGGGTTTCGGCAAGACGATAATTTTGCCTTTTTTCCATTCCTCCGGGAAGTGGGATGTCCGCAATATCCCATTGTAGAGTCGACCAATCTCTACTAGGACTCTGTTGGGCAGCTGTCGGAGTGCAGCGTTGGTAATCCTATCGTGCCCAGGCGCCTTCCTCGGTTGCAGGCGGGTTACTGTCCTCCGCAGTTCAGCGGGGGAGATGAACCACTCTCCTGCAAGAGGTGGCGCGGGCGACGACAGGAACTCCTGTACGCGACTCTCCTTCCGGGCATGAAGCTCCATGAACTCCGCACTCGCTGGGTTCGGCATAAATTGCCCCTCGAAGTGCTCTCCCAGGATATCCGCTCTGCCCTTGGCATCATAACAACGTTTGCCCACGCTGTTGGTCAGTGGGCAAACGGGAGGTCTAGTTTTGGTCAGCTGTCGGTTCAGTTTATAGAGCGACGCATCATGCTCATCCGCCTTCCATATGCGCCGCTCCCAGGCCTCCCCTCTGAAGGCCTGAACTGCCACCGACAGCTCCTCCGATACGGTGTTTAATTGTGTTTTTAGTCTGGGGCAGCGAGTACGCGCCCAGAGCTTTCTCAGCGCTCTTTTGCGCTTGATCTGCACGCTTATCTCACGCGGCAGATCGTCACGCCTTGTTGTTATCGGGACGATCGTAGAGGCCGCGTTGAGGGCCTCTTGGATGTTTTTAGTAATTCTAGTAGCAGCGGCCTCTACGTCGTCCGCTGTACTTATAGGCATGTGTGCTGGAGGTCTCGCCTGCAGGTGTTGTGCATAGCGCCTCCAGTCGACACGCGTCTTGGTTGCTCTGGGCGGCGTAGTCACTGCCTTTGTGCCAAGGGTTATCAGAATCGGGAGGTGCTGGGAGCTCAGGTCGTATAGCACCTCTACCACTACTGGGTAGTTGATGTTCCTGGAGAGCACGATGTCCAATACATCCGGATAGCTCCGTGGGTTGGACGGGATGTGTGTTGGCTCCTCGGGACCTAAAACGTCGTAGTTGTTCTCTTCTGCATCTTTATAAAGTTCACGACCCGGCGGGGTGATCACTCTGGACCCCCACGCCGGGTGTTTGGCGTTTAGGTCCCCGGCGACAATAGTGGGCGTGTCACCTTCCATTATTGTCCGGATGTCTGAGGGGCAAAATGGAGTCCCTGGCGGGCGGTATGCTGCGTAGATCCTAAGTTCCTCGCCCGCCGCCTCCATTTTTATGCCGATAGAACGCATTGACTGGTATGGTGGTAATTCCAGTTCCTGGTGGACGATGTCCCTCCTCACCAGAACTGCCGTCCCTCTATAGGCAGCCCCTTGAGTAGTGACCTCGTCCCTTCTGTACAGGTGGTAGTTGGGCAGCTTTATGTGCGTTCTTGGGTTGAGCTTCGTCTCTCCCAGCAAGATGACGTGCAGATCCTGTTGCTGGGCAACAGTGCGGAGTTCATGCAGCTTCTGCTGTATACCGTCCGGGTTCCAGTATAGGAGGCGCAGGTTACTCTCCTCCGTAGTGCCGGGCTAGGAGGTTTGCCAGCGCCTTCATGATGGCTGTGATTGGGTCTGTCCCAGTCCTGATGTCTGTCAGTACTTGCGTGCCGACCTCGATGGCAATTCCAACAAGACGTTGGATTGCTTCTGCTGTTTCGAGGCCGGCAGTAGGTGTTCTCCTATACGAAGGCGTTGGCAATTGTCTCGGGCGTTGGGTGTCCTGGGTTTGCTCAGTGTGTGTTTGGGTAGGGCGCGCTCTTCCAGTAGAGCGGGCTCTGCGCTCAGCCCTTTCCGGTGCTCTACCCGTACTCATGGTTCTCTCCCTGGTAACCTGCGCCTGTGAGGCTACTGGTGCAGTTGGTGTCGGGGTAGAGGTAACAGCCTGAGGAGGCTGCGACTTCTTCCGGCTCCTCTCCCGCCTCCTCTTCTTCGAGGGTCGCCGTTCTGTGGCAGGATTGGCAGGGGGCTGTAGAGTCGCCCCCGGTGGTTGCCCTTATCTCTGCGGGTTCCACCGTTTCTTTCGATGTTACGGGAGGTGGGGGGGGCTGATTGTCTGCCCTTCCCCGTGATGGTGGCCCACCCGTCTTGCTGGATGGTTACAGCTTTTGGGCGACTCTGAGGGGGCTTTTTGGGGGCCTCCGGGAGTAGCCCCGGCAAGGTTATCCCCTGCCTCCTTGCAGTCCTCCTCAGGACTGGGCAGCGGCGGTCATTTGCCGTGTGGTTTTTTCCACAATTGGCACATGTTGGTTGTTCCTCTCTACCCCGTGGGCAAAGGCTAGCTATGTGCTCCCCGGCACAGCGCACGCATCTCACTGGCCTGAAGCAGTTTGCGGATGCATGTCCGAAGGCCTGGCAGCGGTGGCATTGAGCCGGTCCTACTTTCCTTTGCCAGGCCTCGATGACTACTCCTCTCATAAAGAGGAGTTCGTCGATCTTGTACAGTTCTTGGAGCTGCTCCAGGCTCAGGTGGTCAAACTGGGCAAAGTAGATGCAGCCAGGTCTGCTTCTACGCGGTGGAATTGCCTTGACATATTTGACTTGGAAGCCTTTTGCCCTAATTGCCTCCTCTATGTCCTTGGTGTCCGTGCCCATTGGTAGACCCCGGATGCCCACTTTAGTGGGCTTGTCCTCCTCCGGGGTATAGCAATACCACGACAATGTTGGTACTTCCTTAGTCAGTTCGATCATGTAACGCTGGACTGTCCTAAATTCATTCGCGCTTTGCGGAGTGAACCTCACGCCTTTCCCGAATGGACGGGCATTCAAGGGGTGGCCCAACATTCTGTTGAGCTCCTTAAAATGCCTCGTCCAATCCGGTAGGCATTCAGCCACTATGGGCGGATATCGGGTCTTATCTTGGTCGGCAGGCTTCTCAGTTGGCACTGCCGCCGGAGGTGGTCGTGGTACTGCTGGTGCAGCTACCATATGGGCATAACTGGTAGATGGCCGTTGGCCATCGTCCTGTGGAAGCCCGGACGGATTGGTCGTTGCCGCCGGCGAGGACCGGCCGGCGGATGCAGCGAGGGTGGCATATGTAGTAGGTGGAGCTACTATCGCCCGAACCCCCCCAGCCAAAGCTTAACCGTAAGGAGAACCTCGGTGCTGCGAGACGTTTTCTCGTATGAACACTTCTAACTTTTCACTAGAACGTCTCGAATTAAATTTAATTTTTTACCGTGACTTATAAATATTATCGCATTCAGAAAGTTAATGCAGTATATATTTGAGATTGTGCACGTAATAGACCTACTTCTCTCTTCTTCGTAACGACAGACCTGACCGCCGAGGCGGCGGAACGGCTATCTATTACAAGAAGACACTTCATTGCTCGCCCATTTCTACTCCGCAGCTTACCAACATGGAAGCCACGGTATGCAGGCTAGCTATGACTGGACATCAGTCCATCCTCATAGCCTCCTGTTACATCCCTTCAGGAACCTATCCCCTCAAAAAGGATTTTGAGGCCATTTTATCTTTAGGCAACTCAGTCATTATGTTTGGAGATTTTAACTCCAAGCATACTGAATGGACATGCCGCACTACGTCCCCTAGTGGCAAGATACTGCTCGATATCACGCAGTCTCTTGATATTACCGTCCATAGTCCTCTCGAAGTTACTCACTTCCCCGATAACACCGATCACGCCCCCGATGTGTTAGATTTTGCGTTACTCAAAGGAGTTTCTCTCAACCTCGGAGCAATCGAGACACTAGACGATCTAGGATCAGATCACCGACCGGTCTCCCTCATTCTTGGCCATCAGCCACCTCCCCCAACACACACGAAAACCTTCACTAACTGGAAGGGATTCAAAGAGTCCCTAGCTAAAGCTCTGGACTCACAGGACTCTACCATCTCCCTATCGTCGGACTTAGATAGTCCCGAAAAAATCGACACCGCGGTCGACTCACTCTCCACCCTTATTAAATCCTCCCTTAAGGAGAACGAAAGGGTCGTCCCGGTTGCTAACAATAGTGGGCTTCCCCTACATATTAGCAACCTAATAAAAGCCAAAAAAGCTGCTTTCCGGAGAGCAGCAAAATATCCCACAATCGTCTTCAACGAAAACTCCGCTTCCTCCTCTCTGAATTTCAAGATCTCGAAAAGAGTAAGCTCATGGAGAATATCTCTCCATCTCACACAGCGTACTATCAGATGGCTAGAGCCCTCCGCATAGACGCTATCACCCACACTCCCCCTCTCTCCCGTCCCGACGGCACGGTTGCCTTCGAGGACGAGGAAAAGGCTGAGTGCTTTGCAGATAGCATTGCCGCTCAATGCTCTCCCAGTTCTCAACCTGTCGACCCCTCACACGTCCAGGCAGTGGAGGATGAGGTCCGCCGCCGGAGCTCACCACCCACGGCCTCTGAACCTATCTCTGTGTCCAATGATGAGATCTCATCCCTCATCAAAGGACTTAAGCCTAAAAAGGCTCCGGGCGCGGATGGCATCTCCAACCAAGCCCTAAAACACTTTCCCGAGCAGGTGTTAACCTTTTTATCTATTATCTTCAACGCCTGCTTCAACCTTAGTTATTTTCCCACTACGTGGAAAGAGGCTACTGTGATTGGAATTCCCAAGCCAGGCAAGCCTCTCAACCTCCCCCTCCAGCCATCGCCCCATTAGCCTCCTCAAGGCAATGGGCAAGCTCTTCGAAAGAGTCATCCAAAGTCGTATGAGGCGCTACCTGTTTCCCACAGACGGCGACCCTCTTATCATTCCCCATCAATTCGGCTTCCGAGCCAAACACTCATGTCCCCAACAAGTTCACCGCATTGTGGAATATATCCTCAGCGGTTTCTATCCTCGTCGTCATAAGACCATCGCGGTCTTTTTCGATATAGCCAAAGCTTTCGATAGAGTCTGGCACACAGGCCTTATCTACAAGCTCTATAAAATAGGTCTCCCCGATCGTCTAGTTCGTCTCGTGGCCTCCTATTTAAAACATCGTACCTTTCGTTTCAGACACGAAGGCACGCTCTCTTCACAGCGAACTATCAAGGCTGGTGTCCCTCAGGGCTCAGTACTTGCTCCTCTGCTGTACATCATATTCACCAACGACATTCCCATCCCGTCGAAAGGTGTTCAAATCTCCCTCTTTGCAGACGACACTGCCATCTACTGCAAAGGTGTCTCACTACCCTTCATACGGAACAAGATCCAAAAGTCAGTTGATGACCTAGGAGCTTGGTTCAAAAAATGGCGCATCGATGTGAACCCGGAGAAGAGCTCCGCCGTTCACTTCGATTATAAACGACGCCGTCTCAAAAACACTCCTCCAATACGTATGCTAGGGACCCCTGTCCCCTGGCATACGTCCGCCAAATATCTAGGTGTCACTCTAGACACAGGGCTTACTTTCAAGCCCCACGTCAAAAGAGTAACCCGTCACGCACGATTTTATCTGAGTAGGCTCAACAGTATGTTGGGCCGACACAGTAAAATGTCCCTTCGAAACAAGCGTACACTCTACAAGGTATGTATACGACCAGTCATGTCCTACGCGGGCCCCGTCTTTGCCCACGCAAACCCTAACATTTTAAATGAACTCCAAATAGTTCAGAACCTATTCTGTCGTCGAGCTGCGAACGCACCGTGGTACGTTCGTAATGCCGACCTTCATCGGGACTTAGAGCTCCCAACAATTCAACAATTTCTTAAAAAACTCTCTGAGAACTTCTTCAAAGCCTCAGAGTCGCACCCAAACCATTTAATTCGTGAGGCAGCTTCTTATGCAGCCCCACCCCCCCTCTCGCTATCGTGTCCGCAGGCCGAGAAACTCTCTCACGGACCTGCCTAATAAACTCTCAAACGACCTGAACTGTCTCCTGGCGGCTCAGGCCAACTCTAATTAAATAAAATTATTGTAATAGCTGACATTAATTGCCTTCGTAGGCACTCCCTCAGCGGCACTTAGCCGCCTGCGCCCTCTTTTCCCAAAAGAGGGTCGCTCATGATAAGGCACAATAGAGCTTAATCAGCCGGTTGCCTGTCCCTAAAGGCGGTTTTTAGGGGGTATCACTTAGGGTCCCCGGTAGGACAGTGAGTCCCCCATAACCACGATAGACCGGCTATCGTGGTATGCGTAATGCATTTTCCGCCTCCCTACGTACAGGGTAGCCCTTTAATTGCTTCGGGCGCAAAAAAAAAAAAAAAAAAAAGTAATAGACCAATTCGCTACGTTAATAAGCGATCGAGAAACGAGCTACGGATGTTTATTTTGTTCACTATATTCTGAGCGTACCATGAGTTACCTTTTAAATTGATTTTTCTCTATTTGCTCATTAGTTGAGTTAAATTTAAATCGGTCTATTAAAAGTTAATATCCTGAGGTTAGACAGTAGGCAAAGGTCACGTCGGTAATGCATTATTCGAAATGCAACGACCGATTATACGTCGAAGGTCGTAAAACACGAAGAGGTCTCGAGACTCACAGACCGAAGTCTCTATACAAAGCGTACGACCTTTTAAAATAGTCTATAATATTTTAAAGTATCTCCACTAGAGTTCTAAATCATTATTATAAATGATTATTATCTCTAGAACGTTGCAACACGTTCCGATACTCCTTCTAAATACGTTCACAAGCTGTGCACGCTTCAGAGTAGTAACGTATGTTTGTAAAGCATCAAGTATGCAATTACAACATACAATCAAGCAATAATATCGTTAAATATTTGAAAACGGAGTGTGAGATATTAATAAAACATAGTATACTTTATTATTATGTATATATAATATAATAAGGGAGATAAAGAATGAAAAAAAAAAGTGTGTCAGTATCAGTATCGCCAAACATAGGAATAATATAGTTATTTAAGCGCGTGTGTACACATGAATTGTATTGTCGTTCTCTGATTCAGATAAGTTAAAGAAAAAAAGAAAAAGAAAAAAAAACGAATGATGGTGTACCTATGTATAGGTATATCTTATGAGATATTTTACATCTTTTAAATAATATAACTTTGTGGATGCATCTAATGTACACCACTATACGTACATCATGATCACGAACACAACATACACACTTATACATCATACATAATCATACCATTTATACACATCCATCCATCCATCCATCCAACCAACCACTACATACATGCTTGCACACACAGTTCTTCTTTATTAACAGACGATACTCTACGAAACAAGTACATGTCATAACGATAAGTTTGCGGCCCTGAAAAGGGCCTTTTTTTTCTCCCGCCATGTCTACTAACTATCGGTACACATTGCAAGGACCTTTTGTAGTAGATCAAGGTGCCGCCTTTAGGTCCGGTCAACCTATCATTTCTTACTAGGGTATAATTAGCTATTTTGGGATCGCTCAAACTAGGTTTCAAGAAGGTCTCTTGCACTAGCATGATGTCGATATCATGGTTGCGTAAAAAATAAATGATCTCTTCCTTTTGATCTCTGATACCGTTTGCGTTAAAGTACGCGACAGTCAGAGACCTAGGCTTGGTTCTACCTACAGGTCTTAATTCCATTTTAGTTAAAAATAAAGAAAAGAGTCGCTTAGGCGCACTGGAACGAACCTATCGCTTGGATAAGACTAAGATGCTCAATGGTAGCATTGAGCCTATCCTGTATCGATTTTGCTTCGCGAAGTTTGCGGGCTAGAGTTGTGACTTCGGCCACATTAAAGCTGCTAGCGAAGTTGAACACTAACGAAAGGTCAGTGTTGATGTTTGACGGTGCCTGAGGGGCGGGTTTGGGCTTCTGGGCCTGGCGAGGAGGCACTGGCCGTGAAGCGGCCGCGCTGACTATCGCCGGGGGCTTAACCCATGCGTTGGGCTTAGGTGCTGAAGGCACCGGAAGGCTTGGGCCTTGCCCGGAAGTCCCTTTAACGGGGGGCGGGCTTGGCTGTAGCCTGAGCGAGCGCGGGTTGCGGCACCGAGATTGGTGCGATCGATGGGGCAGTATGCCGTGGGCGCGACCTACTGGGGTTGCCCGCACGTCCGCGCCGGATAGCTCCTCCATTCTGCTTCCTACGCGGCGCTTTGGAACACCCATGACACCTACAACGCCAATAGAAGGCTCCCAGGACCGGTCCATAGTGGTGGACCGCGAGGACAGCACGGGTAATGGGGGCTTACCCCGAGGCCCGAAACCTCCATGTGCATATGTACATGAAGAAGACATCAACGTTGGAACACCCGCGATAGCTCGCTGGGTGTCCCTCTTCGCCGCACAGAACACAGCTTGGAGGGCCCTCCGTCTCGGGCGTTCGGGGGGCACTCAGTAGTGCCATGATCGCCTAAGCACTTAACGCACCTAGGCCTGGCGAAACAATTCTTAGCCGAGTGGCCGTATAATTGGCATCGGTAGCATTGGCCAACGATGCCCCTATTACGCGGGGACTCTACTACAATCCCCGTGAGATTGCATATTCTAGTTATATTATATATTTGTTTGCCCTCTGGAGACAGGTCCAGTATGACAAGACAGAGATCGAAGTATCTTTTCTTATCTGTAGGGTGGTGCATCCTGTGCACTTCTCTAACGGGCAGGTTTTGC
Source organism: Parnassius apollo (assembly GCA_907164705.1). NCBI lineage: Eukaryota > Metazoa > Arthropoda > Insecta > Lepidoptera > Papilionidae > Parnassius > Parnassius apollo. Next base: position 21,882 of record CAJQZP010001129.1, read on the forward strand.
GATTTAAGATCGCTTAGAATGGATTCGGTTTCGAGCTCTTTAGGGAGACCGCGAACTACAACACGGAGGTTACGGTCCTCCGCGAGTGAGTAGGTATGGAAGCTCAAGTTTTGAGCTTTTAAATGCGCGGTTAAAGCGCGGAAATCGTCCGTCGTTGCGACGTGGATGCGGATGCCTTATGGTCCATTGTGGACTTTGGGGCAGAAAATTTTCTTGGAGTCTATCCACTTGGATAGGTTGCTCCAGCGCGACTTGTCCTGTTAAATTATAGGCGGCGGCGGCTTCTCCTTTCTAGGTTCGGCCTGAGTCGGTTTCGCGGTTTTAATCGCGGTAATTTTGCGCGCGGAAGGCGCGATTTTTTTTGCTGGAGTGGCGTTAGGCGACGTAGGGGCCGAGTGAGGCTCGTTTCCCTTTTTCGCGGCGGTGCGCTTACGCTTTTTACCCGAGACTAGGGTACACTTACTATTTTACGATAACCGCCGCCGCCACTGCGTATCTCTACGTGAAGTGTTCGTTCAGTGAAGTAGTGTTCAACGACGTAGACTGGGGGCTGACAGACAGCAGCAAGACGGGAGAAGGGTTCTCCGCGCGGGTGAACGCAAGCGCCTCGTAGCGCCGTGGCACCGGAGCCCATTTATTTTTATAATTAAAAATATATAGAATAAATGGTGTACGTGTGTCGCGTCGTATACGAATATGCGCGAGCGACCGCAATGCCAAAAAGCCCTTTTCAGGGCTAACAAAAAATTCCTATGAGTTTCTTATACACGTCCCGTCGATCACAATGATTGCCTACTTATTACACCTACGATTAAATACTTAGGTATACATCATATTATATATTACATATCGTATAATCGTACCGTCCCTCAGTCAACAGGTACTATTATTATTAAATAAAAAAGTTACTGTTCCTATTATATACCTATGTAAACATTACAACGAACGCACAATTTTAATTTGCAGTAGATAAATAACCTAGGTAAGTATCCTATTATATACCTATGTAAACATTACAACGAACGCACAATTTTAATTTGCAGTAGATAAATACCTAGGTAAGTATATAAGTATCCTAAATTTCTAGCTAAACACATTGTACTAAAACAATAAACGTGAATATATTAATGTGCGTTGTTACGCAATAACAATTTTCCAAAAACTAAATACCTAGGTACCTATACATACGTATATCTAACTACACCTACTACTTCTCAACAAATTCAACGTAAATTCACAGATTTAAAATTGCTAATTAAATGGCCCTAACACAACTGACTCCTAGCACGCAAGTATATATAATTATCACTTTCACTCTCTTCTCCTTCTTCTTCCTCTTCGTACAATACATACAACGTTATCATAATAATAATTTATCCTATCCACTGGTGTGTATGTACCTCCTAGTACATACATTAATGAAACTATTACTTTTTTTTTTCTTTCTGCATTCGTTTCGCCCTCGCCCGACTGCCCGACTCTCCTGCTCTCTCCTCAATACAACCCTTCCCCCCCCGCACCCCACACCCTACCCCTCTCTTATGTTTGTCTCGTATTGCGACCCCCACCTAGCGGTGAATCGATGCTCGCTATATATATAAGCGGATTGCTGTGTTCGTAGTCCGTCCGGTCCGTGGTGTGGTCGTCCGTCCGTCGTCCGTCGTCGTGGTCATTCAGATCAGGTACCTCGCCGCATTCGGTCGCCTGCGACCCAACCGTTGTGCTATTGTTCGGTCGAGCCTATGCGCTCCCAGTGCAGTTATAAGAAGAAAGAAGACAAGGACAGGACATTTTACCTGCGTGCGCGAGTGCTTCGGTGTCGTTGTGCTCCGTTACGGCTGCCAGGTGCATTGGGCCGCCGGCCCATTGTTCTGTTTCGTGTAGTGCTAGTGTAGTGCCCCACGTTCTGCGGATTTCCAGTAAAAACTGTAAGTAGTTTTTATTACACACCCGCTGCCTCAGAGGCAGCTATTCTATTTTTAAATTTCTGTGTTCGCTTGTCGCACTAGGCGACAGCTAGGTACACACCCTAGCGTACCAACGCGCTAGTTGTATAAGTGTTCGTTTAGGCACACACCTCCCCCGCCGAAAGGTGGGGGGCTTGATACACAAGTGTTTTAACCACTGACAAGATGGCGGCTATAACTATAGCCGAACTCGCCGACTTCTTCGGACAAGTGTGCCCCGACGCTTGGGCTAAATTCCTAGCCCAACGTAACTCGTCCACCGCTGAACGCCCAGTAGTTCGTATTGACGATCCCGCTTCACCGAGCTCCGGCCGCTCGACCCCTGTGTCCATCGACACAGTCTACGACGCCGCGTCCCCTGCGCCTTCTGCGCTCTCCACCCGCGGTCCTACACCGTTGTTTTCGGACGCCGAATCAGGCTCCGAAATGGATATCGAAATTCACCGACCTACTAAACCCGATGACGAAGGCTTCACCCTAGTCTCGGGTAAAAAGCGTAAGCGCACCGCCGCGAAAAAGGGAAACGAGCCTCACTCGGCCCCTACGTCGCCCAACGCCACTCCGGCAAAAAAAGTCGCGCCTTCCGCGCGCAAAATTACCGCGATTAAAACCGCGAAACCGACTCAGGCCGAACCTAGAAAGGAGAAGCCGCCGCCACCTATAATTTTACAGGACAAGTCACGCTGGAGCAACCTATCCAAGTGGATAGACTCCAAGAAAATATTCTGCCCCAAAGTCCACAATGGACCACAAGGCATCCGCATCCACGTCGCAACGACGGACGATTTCCGCGCTTTAACTGCGCATTTAAAAGCTCAAAACTTGAGCTTCCATACCTACTCACTCGCGGAGGACCGTAACCTCCGTGTTGTAGTTCGCGGTCTCCCTAAAGAGCTTGAAACCGAATCCATTCTAAGCGATCTTAAATCGCAAAACCTGCCCGTTAGAGAAGTGCACAGGATGCACCACCCTACAGATAAGAAAAGATACTTCGATCTCTGTCTTGTCATACTGGACCTGTCTCCAGAGGGCAAACAAATATATAATATAACTAGAATATGCAATCTCACGGGGATTGTAGTAGAGTCCCCGCGTAATAGGGGCATCGTTGGCCAATGCTACCGATGCCAATTATACGGCCACTCGGCTAAGAATTGTTTCGCCAGGCCTAGGTGCGTTAAGTGCTTAGGCGATCATGGCACTACTGAGTGCCCCCGAACGCCCGAGACGGAGGGCCCTCCAAGCTGTGTTCTGTGCGGCGAAGAGGGACACCCAGCGAGCTATCGCGGGTGTTCCAAAGCGCCGCGTAGGAAGCAGAATGGAGGAGCTATCCGGCGCGGACGTGCGGGCAACCCCAGTAGGTCGCGCCCACGGCATACTGCCCCATCGATCGCACCAATCTCGGTGCCGCAACCCGCGCTCGCTCAGGCTACAGCCAAGCCCGCCCCCGTTAAAGGGACTTCCGGGCATGGCCCAAGCCTTCCGGTGCCTTCAGCACCTAAGCCCAACGCATGGGTTAAGCCCCCGGCGATAGTCAGCGCGGCCGCTTCACGGCCAGTGCCTCCTCGCCAGGCCCAGAAGCCCAAACCCGCCCCTCAGGCACCGTCAAACATCAACACTGACCTTTCGTTAGTGTTCAACTTCGCTAGCAGCTTTAATGTGGCCGAAGTCACGACTCTAGCCCGCAAACTTCGCGAAGCTAATTCAATTCAGGATAGGCTCAATGCTACCATTGAGCATCTTAGTCTTATCCAAGCGATAGGTTCGTTCCAGTGCGCCTAAGCGACTCTTTTCTTTATTTTTAACTAAAATGGAATTAAGACCTGTAGGTAGAACCAAGCCTAGGTCTCTGACTGTCGCGTACTTTAACGCAAACGGTATCAGAGATCAAAAGGAAGAGATCATTTATTTTTTACGCAACCATGATATCGACATCATGCTAGTGCAAGAGACCTTCTTGAAACCTAGTTTGAGCGATCCCAAAATAGCTAATTATACCCTAGTAAGAAATGATAGGTTGACCGGACCTAAAGGCGGCACCTTGATCTACTACAAAAGGTCCTTGCAATGTGTACCGATAGATACTCCGCCGCTTACTAACTTAGAAGCGTCGGTCTGTAGGATAGCACTCACAGGCCATCCGCCATTAATAATTGCATCAGCATACTTGTCTCCCGTAAAAAGCATACTAGATTCCGACATATCGGCTCTATTAAACCTAGGCCCTAGCGTATTAATCGCAGGAGACCTAAATAGTAAACACGTTAGCTGGAATTCTAACGTTAACAATTCTAACGGAATAATTCTAAGAGACCTCACGGAGAGACTTAACTTTGATGTTATCGCTCCCGAGAGTCCAACACGTTATCCTTTTTCAAACAACCAACATCCGGACGTTCTTGATATAGCGTTGCTAAAAGACATCCGACTTAGTATTAATTCGATAGAGACTATTATCGAGCTAGTCTCAGACCACAGGCCGGTCGTTTTACAACTGGGCCAGCCGGCAGGTGAGGTCCCTCAGACCAAAACTATTGTCGACTGGCGTAAACTTGAGGTCAAACTTAAGTCTACGAACTCCCAGCATTTGGACACTATCCCCGACAAGATAGACTCGCTGGAGGAGGCCGATAGGGCGATTAGCGCCCTTTCGACTCACCTCACATCAGCGGTCGAAGATTGCTCCCGTAAGGTGCGTGTATCGAGCGATCAATACACGAAACTTGCGGCGTATGTTCGACGGCTGATTAGAGCGAAGAATTCCGCGCTTAAAACTTACGACCGCTATCGCACGGAAACCAATAAACTTCGGGTACGTTCTCTACGAGTCCCTGGCGGGCGGTATGCTGCGTAGATCCTTAGTTCCTCGCCCGCCGCCTCCATTCTTATGCCGATAGAGCGCATAGTCTGGAAGGATGGTAATTCCAGCTCTTGGTGGACGATGTCCCTCCTCACAAGAACCGCCGTCCCTCTAAAGGCGGCCCCCTGGGGGTGACCTCGTCCCTTCTGTATAGATGGTAATTAGGCAGCTTAATATGCGTCTTTGGGTTAAGTTTTGTCTCGCCCAGCAATATAGTGTGCAAATCCTGTTGCTGGGCGACTGTGCGGAGTTCATGAAGCTTCTGCTGTATTCCGCCCGGGTTCCAATAGAAGAGGCGCAGATTACTCTCCTCTGTAATGCCGGGCTAATAGATTTGCCAGCGCCTTCATGATTGCTGTTATTGGGTCAGTCCCGGCTCTGATATCGGCCAGGACTTGCGTGCCGACCTCGATGGCAATACCAACTAAACGTTGTATCGCATCTGCTGTTTCGAGGCCGGTGGCGGGTGTTCTCCTGTGTGAAGGCGTTGGCAATTGTCTCGGGTGCGGATGTTCCTGGTCCTGCCCTCTTGGCTTGTGGGTAGAGCGCGCTCTAGCTGTAGAGCGGGCTCTACGTTCTGGTAGGGCCCTTTCTGGTACTCTACCCACTTCTTTGGTCGACTCCCGAGTAATCTGCGCCTTTAAGGCTACTGGTGCTGATGGTGTCGGGGTAGAGGTTACAGCCTGAGGAGGCTGCGACTTTTTCCTGCTCCTCTCCCGCCTCCTCTTCTTAGAGGGTTGCCGTTCTGTGGCAGGGTTGGCGGGAGGCTGTAGAGTCGCCCCGGTGGTTGCCCTTATCTCAGTGGGTTCCACCGTTTCTTTAGGTGTTACGGGTGGGGGGGGAGCTGATTGCCTGCCCTTCCCAGTGATGGTAGCCCACCCGTCTTGCTGGATGGTAACAGCTTTCGGGCGACTCTGGGGGGATCCTTTTGGGGTCCTCCGGGAGTAGCCCCGGTAAGGTAATCCCCTGCCTCCTAGCAGTTCTCCTCAGGACTGGGCAGCGGCGGTCGTTTGCCGTGTGGTTCTTTCCACAGTTGGCACATTTGGGTTCCTCATCCCTACCCCTAGGGTATAGGCTCGCAATGTGCTCCCCGGCACAGCGCACACATCTCACTGGCCTGAAGCAGTTTGCGGATGCATGTCCAAAGGCCTGGCAGCGGTAGCATTGAGCCGGTCCTGCTTTCCTTTGCCAGGCCTCTATGACGACCCCTCTCATAAAGAGGAGTTCGTCGATGTTATATAAATTCTGGAGCTGCTCCAGGCTCAGGTGATCTAATTGGGCAAAGTAGATGCAGCCAGGTCTGCCTCTACGTGGTGGAATGCCTTGACATATTTGATAGGGAAGCCTTTTGCCCTTATGGCCTCCTCTATTGCCTTGGTGTCCGTGCCCATATGTAGACCCCGGATGCCCACTTTAGTGGGCTTGTCCCCCTCCGGGGTATAGCAGTACCAGGACAGCGTTGGTGTTTCCTTGGTCAGCTCCACCATATAGCGCTGTACCGTACGGAACTCGTTGGCGCTTTGTGGCGTGAACCGCACGCCTTTCCCGAACGGACGGGCATTTAAAGGGTGGCCCAACATTCTGTTGAGTTCCTTAAAATGCCTCGTCCAGTCCGGTAGGCACTCAGCTACTATAGGTGGATATCTCGTTTTATCCTGGTCGGCAGGCTTGTCTGTAGGCACTGCCGCCGGTTGTGGACGTGATACTGCTGGTGCAGCTACCATATGGGCATAGCTGGTAGATGGTCGTTGACCATCGTCCTGCGGAAGCCCGGACGGATTAGTTATTGCCACCGGCGATGATCTGCCGGCGGATGCTGCCAGGGTTGCATAGATAGTCGACCCCCAGCTGTAGGATTCTTCGCCCCCCTGCTCGTACTGAGCCGAGTCTCGGCTACGTCGGTCTGGTGATATAGAGCGAGGGGGGTTGTGGTGGAGAAGGCGACTTCGGTGGTGATCTAAGCACCTTCTTCGTTGTCACCACCTGATGGTATTTTTCATCTTCAGATGAGGATGGAGCTTCGTCTGATGACGACTGGGGGCCTACCCGTTGCCTCTTCTCAAATAGTGAGGCTTCGGTCTCTGGCGGCGTGTGGCGTCTGGCCGTTTTCTTAGCCCGCTGTTGTTGGGGCGACGGTTCCTGCCTAACCGTGTGCTCAGACACGGCTGGCGTGAGCGCGACGCCCGTTGCGGGCTCCTTCCGCGGCGAGACGGGTTTCCGCATAGGGATATGGGAGAACGCTGGCACCGTTCTGGTGCGCTCCGGGTTCATCATATCCCTAATTGCAAGCGGTCTCTCTAACACCCCTTTCTTATCCGGCGGTATTTTGGGTTTGGGGGGTGGTTCCCCCTTGTCCCTACCTGACATATTACTGCCCTAACACGTCAGTCGTAATCTAAAGAGGCCCTATCTAAATATGGAGATAAAAGTCTATGGCTTTCGACACTTGGGGCACTGCCTACCCCTTTTGTACACCAAAAGGGTTGGGGGAAGTGCAACGGTGGCACTTTATGTCGCGACTAGGCACAGGATGCTCGGAGCGCATAAAGTGCCCAAGAATCACCTAGGGGCCGGTGACCTCGACGCCTCACGGAATCACGGGACTCAACGTTCGGCGGAGTATGTCGTACCGGAGGTCATTTACAGCCACTGCTAACTGCAAACAACGCACACCTAGGAGATCCTTATGAGAGGGAACGTTGATGTCTTCTTCATGTACATATGCACATGGAGGTTTCGGGCCTCGGGGTAAGCCCCCATTACCCGTGCTGTCCTCGCGGTCCACCACTATGGACCGGTCCTGGGAGCCTTCTATTGGCGTTGTAGGTGTCATAATTCGGATTGTCCGTAATCGGTAAAATTTTTTCGTAGCCGGTTAAGACTACGAAAAAGGAAGGTTATCCAGTAAAGTCAAGGTTGGCCTTTCAGCGGCATTGAGGGTTGTTACTCGACTCTCTAATCGATATAGAGAGGAGTTCTCTTGGATAGGGTCGCCCGTCCGGGGGGCGAGTGTGTAGCGGCGCAAAGTTGTTAAGGTGTATATGCGGCCCGTTGTCTGCGCGGTCGAACAGTCCGCGCGCCAACCGGACCACAAATTCCTGTATGGTGTCGATCTTCAGGTTGGCCGCTATGACGTCATTCCGGACGTAGCGACCCGCACCGACGATGGTTCTTAACGCCATGTTTTGCTGGGCCTGCAGTCGCCGCCTCAGAGGCTCACTCAGAAGCGCGTACCAGGCCGGAGCAGCATAGGTGATGATGGCTCTGATATAGGTTTTATAAACACGCACTTTAGTATTAAGTGGTAACTTGGATGCCAGGACCGGACGTAGCATCGCCCGCGCACATCGTGCTCTACGGACGACGAGGTCGACGTGCGCAGTCATGCGCAGCGCCCGGTCGATCCGGCACCCAAGGTAGGTCACGGCCTTCTCGTACGCGATCTGCTGGCCATTGAGGGTTAATTGAGGTGGTAGGTTCCTGAGGCGGCGAGTGAGCAGAGCGGTCGTCTTACCAACGTTGACGACCATCCTCCACTCATCTAGCCATGGTGGCAACAGGTCCAGAAGGCGTTGCATCCTGGCAGCGGCAATATGGGCTCTTCTGGAAGAGGTGAAATAAGCGCTATCGTCCGCATATAACGCCAATTCCACGTCGTCCTCCCATTCTTGCAGCCTGCCTGCCAGGGTCGGGATGTCGTTGGTATAAGCCGCGTACAGGACTGGAGACAAACAGCTGCCCTGAGGAACGCCGGCTCTGATGGTTCTGGTTGCGGACTCGGTGCCCTCTACGCAGACGTAGAACTTCCTGTCTGCCAGGAAAGACGCCACTAGCCGCAACATAGCAGGAGGGACACTGGTCTGTTCTTCTAATTTAAAAAGTAATCCAGAATGCCACACCCTGTCGAACGCCTTCTCGATATCGAGAAAGACGCCCAACGTGGTGCGGCCACGGTTGTAATCGGCCGCAAGCAGGTGCAGCACTCTGGTCAGCTGTGTTGCTGTAGAGTGACCCCTCCTGAATCCGTGCTGCTCCGCCCGAAGTTGGATGCACGGGCGGAGGCGTCTTAGCAACAATCTTTCAAGCAGTTTAGCTATGTGTGGTAGCAGCGTGATCGGCCTGTAGCTGGCAGCTCTACGCCTGTCCTTCCCGGGTTTCGGCAAGACGATAACTTTGCCTTTCTTCCAGTCCTCCGGGAAGTGGGATGTCCGCAGGATCCCATTGTAGAGTCGACCAAGCTCTACTAGGACTCTATGGGGCAGCTGTCGGAGTGCAGCGTTGGTAATCCCATCGTGCCCCGGCGCCTTCCTCGGTTGCAGGCGGGTTGCTGTCCACCGCAGTTCAGCGGGGGAGATGAACCACTCTCCTGCAAGAGGCGGCGCGGGCGACGACAGGAACTCCTGTACGCGACTCTCCTTTCGGGCATGAAGCTCCAAGAACTCCGCACTTGCTGGGTTCGGCATAAATTGCTCCTCGAAGTGCTCGACTAGGATATCCGCTCTCCCCCTTGGCATCGTAACAACGTTCGCCCGCGTTGTTGGTCAGCGGGCAAACGGGAGGTTTGGCTTTAGTTAACTGCCGGTTCAGTTTGTAGAGCGACGCATCGTGCTCTTCCGCCTTCCATATGCGCCGCTCCCAGGCATCACCTCTGTGTGCCTGGACTGCAACCGACAGTTCCTCCGACAAGGTGTTCAGTCTCGTTTTGATTCTCGGGCAGCGAGTACGCGCCCAGAGTCTCCTTAAAGCCCTTTTTCTCTTGATCTGCACGCAGATGTTATGCGGCAGATCATCCCTTCTGGAGGACATCGGGACGATCGTAGAGGCAGCGTTGAGGGCCTCCTGTATTGCCTTTGTCATGTTTGTGGCTGCGGCCTCTACGTCGTCCGCTGTGTTTAAGGGGTGGTGTGCTGGAGGTCTCTCCTGCAGGTGTTTGTGGTAGAGCCTCCAGTCGACACGTGTCTTCACTGTTCTGGGCGGCGTAGTCACCGCCTTTAGGCCAAGGGTGATTAAGATCGGGAGGTGCTGTGATTCCAGGTCGTACAGCACCTCTACCACTATCGGGTAGTTGATGTTCCTAGCGAGCACGATGTCCAGTACATCCGGACGACTTCGTGGATCCGTAGGAATGTGAGTTGGTTCTTCAGGACCTAAAACGTCATAGCCGTATCTTTCGGCATCATCAAATAGCGCATGACCCGGCGGGTTGATCAATCTAGATCCCCACGCCGGGTGTTTGGCGTTTAGGTCCCCGGCGATGATGGTCGGTGTTTCGCCTTCCATTACCGTCCGGACGTCTGAGGAGCAAAATGGAGTCCCTGGCGGGCGGTATGCTGCAAAGATCCTAAGTTCCTCGCCCGCCGCCTCCATTTTTATGCCGATAGAGCGCATAGTCTGGTATTCCGGTAGGTCAAGTTCTTGATGGACGAAGTCCCTTCTCACTAGGACCGCTGTCCCTCTGTAAGCGGCCCCTTGAGAGGTGACCTCGTCCCTCCTATACAGGTGGTAATTAGGCAGCCTTATGCGTGTGCTCGGATTTAACTTCGTCTCTCCCAGCAAGATGACATGTACGTCTTGTTGTTGGGCGACGGTGCGGAGTTCTTGTAACTTCTGCTGGATTCCACCAGGGTTCCAGTAGAGGAGGCGCAGGTTAGACTCCTCCACTGTAGTGCCGAGCCAGTAGATTAGCCAGCGCCTTCATAACCGCTGTAATCGGATCTGTCCCGGCTCTAATATCAGCCAGGACTTGACTGCCGACCTCGATTGCTATGCCAACCAAACGTTGGATGGCATCAGCAGTCTCGAAGCCGGCTAGAGGTGTTCTAGTTGCGGATGATGGCGCTGGTCTCAGGTGTTGGTATGCTGATCTTTGCTCATGGGTAGAGCGCGCTCTATGTGTAGAGCGGGCTCTATTTTCTGATAGAGCCCTTTCTGGCACTCTACCCATTCTGGCTTTCTTTCCTTCCATCGCACTACCGTGGGGTTGGGGTAGAGTTCCAGGAGGAGGCTCACCTTCTTCTTCTTCACCTCCCCCCTTACCCTCCTCGTTAGCGGGGGCTGAAAGAGGGAACCACTATCGCCCGAACCCCCCCCAGCCAAAGCTTAACCGTAAGGAGAACCTCGGTGCTGCGAGACGTTTTCTCGTATGAACACTTCTAACTTTTCACTAGAACGTCTCGAATTAAATTTAATTTTTACCGTGACTTATAAATATTATCGCATTCAGAAAGTTAATGCAATATATATTTGAGATTGTGCACGTAATAGACCAATTCGCTACGTTAATAAGCGATCGAGAAACGAGCTACGGATGTTTATTTTGTTCACTATATTCTGAGCGTACCATGAGTTACCTTTTAAATTGATTTTTCTCTATTTGCTCATTAGTTGAGTTAAATTTAAATCGGTCTATTAAAAGTTAATATCCTGAGATTAGGCAGTAGGCAAAGGTCGCGTCGGTAATGCATTATTCGAAATGCAACGACCGATTATACGTCGAAGGTCGTAAAACACGAAGAGGTCTCGAGACTCGCAGACCGATGTCTCTATACAAAGCGTACGACCTTTTAAAACAGTCTATAATATTTTAAAGTATCTCCACTAGAGTTCTAAATCATTATTATAAATGATTATAATCTCTAGAACGTTGCAACACGTTCCGATACTCCTTCAAAATACGTTCACAAGCTGTGCACGCTTCAGAGTAGTAACGTATGTTTGTAAAGCATCAAGTATGCAATTACAACATACAATCAAGCAATAATATCGTTAAATATTTGAAAACGGAGTGTGAGATATTAATAAAATATAGTATACTTTATTATTATGTATATATAATATAATAAGGGAGATAAAGAATGAAAAAAAAAAAAGTGTGTCAGTATCAGTATCGCCAAACATAGGAATAATATATTTATTTAAGCGCGACCGCGCTGTGCACACATGAATTCTATTGTCGTTCTCTGATTCAGATAAGTTAAAGAAAAAAAGAAAAAGAAAAAAAAAAAAACTAATGTTGGTGTACCTATGTATAGGTATATCTTATGTGATATTTTACATCTTTTAAATAATATAACTTTGTGGATGCATCTAATGTACACCACTATACGTACATCATGATCACGAACACAACATACACACTTATACATCATACATAATCATACCATTTATACACATCCATCCATCCATCCATCCATCCATCCATCCAACCAACCACTACATACATGCTTGCACACACAGTTCTTCTTTATTAACAGACGATACTCTACGAAACAAGTACATGTCATAACGATAAGTTTGCGGCCCTGAAAAGGGCCTTTTTTTTTCTCCCGCCATGTCTACTAAGTTGCAAATACACGCCGCGCGCATATAGATATTACACGCACATGTATAGACAACCTAGAGTGAACGGTTACGAAGGACGATCTTTCTCAGATGAGAAAGATTAACCGCCGAATCCGTAAAGAGTACGCCCTTGACGTTTAAGGGCGTAGACGACATCCATGGCGGTGACGGTTTTCCTCTTCGCGTGCTCAGTGTATGTGACCGCGTCACGAATCACGTTCTCAAGGAACACCTTGAGTACACCGCGTGTCTCCTCGTAGATTAAACCGGAGATACGTTTCACACCGCCCCTGCGAGCGAGACGTCGGATAGCCGGTTTGGTGATACCCTGGATGTTATCACGAAGAACCTTTCTATGCCGCTTCGCTCCACCTTTCCCTAAACCTTTACCACCTTTACCGCGACCGGTCATGTTCGCTTAGAGCCAAACACACAAACAAAATGTACAAGAAACTTAACGTACGTTACGAACGCGCGACAACTGAGCTAAAAAAAGAGGTTACCTCTATTTATACCCGAACTATGATCACTGAGACGGCTGAGGTGGGGTGAGGGCGCGGGGAGATATAAAATGGCGTCCAAATGGCGTGCAGAGGTTAATATTTTTAGCAATATTTAATTTAACTTTAAAAGAAACGAGAATTTTTTTTTTTTTTTACAGCTAGTCTTCATCCGATGATTCCCTCCCTGAGTTCGATCCTTATATTACTCCTGAAGTAAGGAAAAAAAAAATATTTTTTGACAGCCCCCCGAGAACGAATTTCTGTTTTCAATGTATTATGTATGTCGAATATAAGTGTGTACAAAAAAAAAAAAAAAAAAAAAGGTATAATAATACATTTGATTTTGTACTTCGCTTCACGGAGATTATATATAAAGGATACATCATATTATGTTAATGGAAAATCATAAACATAGTTTGTGACAATGTAAATAATAATAAAATTATATTGGTACATACATATATGTATGTATCTAATGTTAATATATATATATATATATATATATATATATATATATATATATATATATATATATATATATATATATATATAAAAAAAACGATATCTTAATGACATGTCTATTTGCAGAACCCTTGTTCGGTATTATATTTTCGTTATTTATTTGCTTTGTTATCTCATAACATTACTGGCGTTAAACGTTCTTTAATATTCTAAAAAACGCAGTTTATAGTTTAGAAACATATGCGGCCCTGAAAAGGGCCTTTTATGAAAGTGAAAGAACGTACGGTTAAACCAACACAATCGTCAACTTACGTGTAGTTGTTACACTACACTAACAATTGAAGACTGATGTTGTAATTAAACGTAGTTCACAGTAGGTACACACAGAAGTAGAGCTTATTAAGCTCGCTCTCCGCGAATTCTGCGCGCCAACTGTATGTCTTTCGGCATAATGGTTACACGTTTTGCATGAATCGCGCATAAGTTGGTATCCTCGAACAACCCGACTAGGTAAGCTTCGCTAGCCTCTTGAAGGGCCATCACGGCGGAGCTTTGGAAGCGGAGGTCGGTCTTGAAATCCTGAGCGATCTCACGCACCAAACGTTGGAACGGCAATTTGCGGATTAGAAGCTCGGTGCTCTTCTGGTAGCGACGAATCTCACGGAGAGCGACGGTACCGGGCCTGTAGCGATGGGGTTTCTTAACACCGCCGGTTGCTGGTGCGCTCTTACGTGCCGCTTTGGTGGCTAGCTGTTTACGCGGCGCTTTGCCACCGGTGGATTTCCGAGCGGTCTGCTTAGTACGTGCCATTGTAGACTAATTACACACACAAAAACTTCACTATACGTATACACGTGCTTGACGCGCGAGACACAGTGGGGTTATAAAATTTTTTGAAGCATTTTTTTTTTTTTTTTTTTTTGCGCCCGAAGCAATTAAAGGGCTACCCTGTACGTAGGGAGGCGGAAAATGCATTACGCATACCACGATAGCCGGTCTATCGTGGTTATGGGGGACTCACTGTCCTACCGGGGACCCTAAGTGATACCCCCTAAAAACCGCCTTTAGGGACAGGCAACCGGCTGATTAAGCTCTATTGTGCCTTATCATGAGCGACCCTCTTTTGGGAAAAGAGGGCGCAGGCGGCTAAGTGCCGCTGAGGGAGTGCCTACGAAGGCAAATTAATGTCAGATATTACAATAATTTTATTTAATTAGAGTTGGCCTGAGCCGCCAGGAGACAGTTCAGGTCGTTTGAAAGTTTATTAGGCGGGTCCGAGAGAGAGTTTCTCGGCCTGCGGACACGATAGCGAGAGGGGGGGTGGGGCTGCATAAGAAGCTGCCTCACGAATTAAGTGGTTTGGGTGCGACTCTGAGGCTTTGAAGAAGTTCTCAGAGAGTTTTTTAAGAAATTGCTGAATTGTTGGGAGCTCTAAGTCCCGATGAAGGTCGGCATTGCGGACGTACCACGGTGCGTTCGCAGCTCGACGACAGAATAGGTTCTGAACTATTTGGAGTTCATTTAAAATGTTAGGGTTTGCGTGGGCAAAGACGGGGCCCGCGTAGGACATGACTGGTCGTATACATACCTTATAGAGGGTACGCTTGTTTCGAAGGGACATTTTACTGTGTCGGCCCAACATACTGTTGAGCCTACTCAGATAAAAACGTGCGTGACGGGTTACTCTTTTGACGTGGGGCTTGAAAGTGAGCCCTGTGTCTAGAGTGACACCTAAATATTTGGCGGACGTATGCCAGGGGACAGGGGTCCCTAGCATACGTATTGGTGGAGTGTTTTTGAGACGGCGTCGTTTATAATCGAAGTGAACGGCGGAGCTCTTCTCCGGGTTCACATCGATGCGCCATTTTTTGAACCAAGCTCCTAGGTCATCAACTGACTTTTGGATCTTGTTCCGTATGAAGGGTAGTGAGACACCTTTGCAGTAGATGGCAGTGTCGTCTGCAAAGAGGGAGAGTTGAACACCTTTCGACGGGATGGGAATGTCGTTGGTGAATAGGATGTACAGCAGAGGAGCAAGTACTGAGCCCTGAGGGACACCAGCCTTGATAGTTCGCTGTGAAGAGAGCGTGCCTTCGTGTCTGAAACGAAAGGTACGATGTTTTAAATAGGAGGCCACGAGACGAACTAGACGATCGGGGGAGACCTATTTTATAGAGCTTGTAGATAAGGCCTGTGTGCCAGACTCTATCGAAAGCTTTGGCTATATCGAAAAAGACCGCGATGGTTTTATGACGACGAGGATAGAAACCGCTGAGGATATATTCCACAATGCGGTGAACTTGTTGGGGACATGAGTGTTTGGCTCGGAAGCCGAATTGGTGGGGAATGATAAGAGGGTCGCCGTCTGTGGGAAACAGGTAGCGCCTCATACGAGTTTG
Source organism: Parnassius apollo (assembly GCA_907164705.1). Classification (NCBI taxonomy): domain Eukaryota; kingdom Metazoa; phylum Arthropoda; class Insecta; order Lepidoptera; family Papilionidae; genus Parnassius; species Parnassius apollo. The sequence continues at coordinate 37,414 of CAJQZP010001129.1, forward strand.
GATGACTCTTTCGAAGAGCTTGCCCATTGCCTTGAGGAGGCTAATGGGGCGATGGCTGGAGGGGGAGGTTGAGAGGCTTGCCTGGCTTGGGAATTCCAATCACAGTTGCCTCTTTCCACGTAGTGGGAAAATAACTAAGGTTGAAGCAGGCGTTGAAGATAATAGATAGAAAGGTTAACACCTGCTCGGGAAAGTGTTTGAGGGCTTGGTTGGAGATGCCATCCGCGCCCGGAGCCTTTTTAGGCTTAAGTCCTTTGATGAGGGATGAAATCTCATCATTGGACACAGAGATAGGTTCGGAGGCCGTGGGGGGTGAGTTCCGGCGGCGGACCTCATCCTCCACTGCCTGGACGTGTGAGGGGTCGACAGGTTGAGAACTAGGGGGAGCATTGAGCGGCAATGCTATCCGCAAAGCACTCAGCCTTTTCCTCGTCCTCGAAGGCAACCGTGCCGTCGGGACGGGAGAGAGGGGGAGTGTGGGTGATAGCGTCTATGCGGAGGGCTCTAGCCATCTGATAGTACGCTGTGTGAGATGGAGTGATATTCTCCATGAGCTTACTCTTTTCGAGATCTTGAAATTCAGAGAGGCGGAAGCGGAGTTTTCGTTGAAGACGATTGGCCGCGCGCCTATATTCGGGGGTGGGATATTTTGCTGCTCTCCGGAAAGCAGCTTTTTTGGCTTTTAATAGGTTGCTAATATGTAGGGGAAGCCCACTATTGTTAGCAACCGGGACGACCCTTTCGTTCTCCTTAAGGGAGGATTTAATAAGGGTGGAGAGTGAGTCGACCGCGGTGTCGATTTTTTCGGGACTGTCTAAGTCCGACGGAATGGAGATGTTAGAATCCTGTGAGTCCAGAGCTTTAGCTAGGGACTCCTTGAATCCCTTCCAATTAGTGAAGGTTTTTGTGTGTATTGGGGGAGGTGGCTGATGGCCAAGAATGAGGGAGACCGGTGGGTGATCGGATCCTACATCGTCTAGTATCTCGATTGCTCTGAGGTTGAGAGAAACTCCTTGGAGTAACGCAAAATCTAACACATCGGGAGAGTGATCGGTGTTATCGGGAAAGTGAGTAACACCGAGAGGACTATGGACGGTGATATCAAGAGACTGCGTGATATCGAGCAGTATCTTGCCACTAGGGGACGTAGTGCGGCATGTCCATTCAGTATGCTTTGAGTTAAAATCTCCAAACATAATGACTGAATTGCCCAAGGATAAAATGGCCTCAAAATCTTTTTTGAGGGGATAGGTTCCTGAAGGGATGTAACAGGAGGCTATGAGGATGGACTGATGTCCAGTCATAGCTAGCTTGCATACCGTGGCTTCCATATTGGTAAGCTGCGGAGTAGAAATGGGCGAGCAATGAAGTGTCTTCTTGTAATAGATGGCCGTTCCGCCGCCTCGGCGGTCGGGTCTGTCATTACGAAGAAGAGAGAAGTTTTTAATAGAAAGGCCTCTAGTGTCCTTAGTTTTAAGATTAGTTTCCTGTAGGAGGAGGAAATCGACTTCACGATTTCGAAGAAAGAGCTTTAGCTCTGGGAGGTTATTTCGCAAGCCGCGAATATTAAATGATACAAGCGATAAACCCTTAGGTTTGATACGACCGTGGGATCTTGGTAGGTTAGTATTATTCTCAGCCATTGAAGTTAAGTTAATTAAGTTAACTTAACTTACAACAGAGCAAGCAGAAGATCATTGTGTTCCGCAAGAGCGAGGAGACGCTCTTGGGGGGACTTCGCCGCGCGCAGTTTGCGTGAGATAACTGTAATCTCCCTAACATCTATATTCCTAATCGCGGAATATAGCGTGTTGTAGTCGTCAATTGTGGGCTCTGCCTCGTGTGCGTACGAGGTTGTCCGCGTAGGGTCTGCCTTTTTGGGCCCCCAGGGAAAGACTGGAGGCTGCATTGGCTTTGAGAAGCCCGGAGGGGGGCCGAATTATGCCCTGAGGGGGGCCTAGGGGGACCCTGAGGGGGCCTAGGGGGGCCCTGAGGGGGCCTGGGGGGACCCTGAGAGGGTCGAGGGAAGCCCTGGATAGGCTGAGGAGGGGCCCTGGCGGGGCCGTTGTTGGAGGGCCGGGAATGAGCGGTCATTCACCGGCGGTGGAGCTTTCCTACTGGGGCGAGGTTGAGGTGCGCGTGGGCAACCCTTGTAGTTCGCCGGGTGACCTGTCTGGTTGCACAGGACACAGGCGGGCGGGGATTCGGCGTCTTTGGGCCGGGGACACTCTTTGGTGTTATGTGGCTCCAGGCACTTCACGCACCTGGGTGGGGCGGAGCAGTTGGCCGCCGCGTGACCATAAAGCTGGCAGCGGTGGCACTGCGCCGGGAAACCGGGCCTATGTGGGGGCTCTACCTTCACCCTTGACAGGCCGCACACTGTGCGCACCTGCCGGAAGATGGCTTTAGCCTCCGGCACGTTGGACAAGATTAAAAACAAAAAAAAAAATTTGAAAAATGATAATGTAAATGAAATGAAATGACAAGTGAAAATGAAAAATGAAAATGAAAAGCGGAAGTCAGTCAGAACTCCCTGCCCGAAGACAGGGGGGCAAGAGCTGTAGCGAAAAAGTGACTCACCAGCAGCCTCGACGCTGTTCCGCGTGAGCAGGACAGCGGAGGCGCGTGAGAGCGCGACAGCACTACCGTACTGTACGGGAGCGCGGACCACCAGGAGGCGACCGTCCGAGAGCGGTGCCGCCGGCGGACTGAGCACTGCGTCGGCGCTGTACAGCGCGAGCGGGACAGCGGGGGCGCGAGAGCGGGGGAGCACTACCGTACAGGAACGAAAGCGCGGACTACCTGGATGCAACCGCTCGGAAGCGATGCCACAGGCGGAATGACTCCCTTTTTTTGAAGCAAGACACTACGCTTTATATATACGTGAGCGTACAGGAAAGACTTCTCTACCCATCTCTTTTCTTTTTACCCCCCCCCTTCCCCTCCCCTCCCCTCTCCCACTTCACCGTGCATACCGTCCGACCTCATAAACAACACACCAACGTGTAGCTATCTGTGCATATTTAAATTATATTATATTGAAATTATAAATATATTCGATATTATGTATAATATTCGCATTACGTATAGAACATAGCTATAGTTCTTAATAAAATGAAGTCTAAATTTCATATAAAATCACAAATATCTTACTCATTAAAGTAAGTCTTATATTTATATCGTTTGTGTCTTAAATTTTAGGTGCCCTCCCAGGCGTTTTAAAGCCGATTTTTGTTAATCTTTAAACATTATATATTATTTAATTTAAGTAATTCGAAGATACAGTAACAAAAAAAATATATATATATATATAGTATTTCTATAATATCTTGTTTACAATATTGAATTTTAAATTGTATATTTTGCGTGTGCCTATAAAATAATAATACTTAGCGTGAAGAACGAACGAACGAACAAGTGAGCAGAGATGTATGTATAGACGTTATCATGAGAAACGGATATTAATACGATATATTTTGTGGCCCTGAAAAGGGCCTTTGAAAATAGATTTTAATCATCTTACTTGATGATAAAATAAACCAGCTTACTTGGAACTGGTGTATTTGGTGACTGCCTTCGTGCCCTCACTGACGGCGTGCTTGGCGAGTTCACCGGGCAACAGCAATCTCACAGAGGTCTGCACTTCCCGTGAAGTAATGGTCGAACGCTTGTTGTAATGAGCCAGGCGCGAGGCCTCTGCGGCTATGCGTTCGAAGATGTCGTTAACGAACGAGTTCATTATGGACATCGCTTTACTGGATATACCAGTATCGGGATGCACCTGCTTGAGCACTTTGTAGATGTAGATGGCGTAACTCTCCTTCCTCTTGTGCTTCTTCTTCTTCTTATCGGACTTGGAGATGTTTTTCTGAGCCTTGCCAGACTTCTTAGCAGCCTTACCACTGGTTTTCGGCGGCATCTTGGATAATATTCAATATTATACGTGTACACTGTGAACTGTCAACGCAGAATGTAATGTGTGAAAATGAAAAAACCGCTTATATTCACTCTTTGGTAACTCCACTAGGTGGGGGTCTAAGGAGCGTGCAGAACGTAGATCAACCAATCAGCAATTGGTTCGCTTCGCCTCTAAGGGGAAGGGGCAGGGGAAGAGGGGCGGACGGACGGACGGACGGACGGACGGACGGACGCAGCGGGGCTTAGAATGAACATTGTTTTTTTTTTTCAAAGCAATACCTAAATAGCTTTATAATACTTTTATATGAAACAAACAATAAAATTCATAAAAATCTCATTATTATTTTAGTGCATGATTATTAATTATCCCTGATGATACTTTATGAGTAAATATTTATTATTACATCTATTAACCAAAGGCATTGGTGAAGTTTAGCTAGGTATCCAATCCAAAAATAGAATGCCATGTATTAATTTATATTTGAGCGGTATTTATAAGAAGGCTGCAAGCTCTCGTAGTATACTTACAATTAGAAAATAATAATAATAAAAATAAGAGCATACGAAAAGTAATAAGATAGGAGGCTTTTAATAACGTTCACATTCTAAGAGACTGAATTTACAAATTATCGATCGTATTTGTGGCCCTCAAAAGGGCCTTTTAATCAGGTACCAACCACAAACGGTAGATATCAATAGAGTAATAGAGAACAGTCGATGGACGGCGAATGCACCATTATACTAAGTGTGTAAAACAGAACATTACCGACAACGTCGACGCATTCTCTCATCTAATGATCAACGAACCGTTTTCCTTGGGCCTAGTAGTGTGGTAACCAGGGGTACACACACTCGTTTAGGCCTTCTTTTCAGTCTTCTTGGGCAGAAGAACCGCCTGAATGTTGGGTAGCACACCGCCCTGGGCGATCGTCACCCCGGAGAGAAGCTTATTCAACTCTTCGTCGTTCCGGATGGCGAGCTGAAGATGCCTCGGTATGATTCTGGTCTTCTTATTGTCCCGAGCAGCGTTACCGGCCAACTCGAGAACTTCAGCGGCGAGGTACTCCATGACCGCGGCCAGGTACACGGGAGCACCGGCACCCACACGTTCTGCGCAATTTCCCTTTCGTAGCAGCCTGTGAATACGTCCGACGGGGAATTGTAAACCGGCACGATTCGAACGGGACTTTGCCTTTCCCTTCACTTTACCGCCTTTACCACGTCCAGACATTGTAGTTATTTAATTGAATATCAAATTGGCACAACACACACCGATATAGTCTCTATACAGACAGAACGGACTACGAACATCTATTATCTTGTTGTTAATGCTGTTAGTCTATACGACTCTTACAGCTTCATCTTGTCACAGGGCTCGCGGCCTGCAAGGCCGCGAGCTAATTAAAAAGGGAAAGGCAATGAGGTGAAATGATGATGAATGATTTATGATTTGATATTGTTATCAATCATCATGTCGCCTTTTAAGCGTTTTTTTTCCTTGAGCTATCTAACCGCAGTCCGAGGGGGGGGTGTGCGGACCCCCGTCTCTGACTGCTCAGCTCGTGTCGGTCGATGTTCTGGGCGGTGAGAACCGTCCAGGAACGCGGGTGTACGGTGTGTACGCGGTGTGAGCTGGAACGCGTCGTGCCCGTCTGCGGGTGCGACGCGTCCCATTCGTTGTCCTATTAGTGTTTGTCCCATTTAGTGTGGGTGTAGTGTCGTTGTGTGATGTGCCTGCGACGCTTGGGTCGACTGGATCGAGCGATATAGGTGGCTCTATTAAAACATTTCGCGGTCTACGGAGATAGGACGCGACGTTTGCTATCGGAACGTAGTTAGCTGCGTTTGTCACTAGCGGGTTAGGGTGGGTTTCTACTCTATCAAAGTAGCGTTGGGACATCTCCTTAAAATATTCGGAGATAGATGGTAGTTCACAATCATTGTGTAAATCAGAGTTCCGTTGATACCACCGTGCGCCGGTGGCTTTCCGGATGAAAAAGTTTTGAACTCTTTGGAGTTTTAAAATATGGGTCTTGTATGTATGGGCGAAAGCTACACTTGCATAGGACATAACTGGTCTAATGCAGGTTTTGTACAGTCGGAGTTTGTGTCTTAGGGACAGTTTACTCTTGCTGTTAACGAGAGGGTGTAGACGGCCAATTATTGACTTGGCTCTGTTGCGTACTACACTTATGTGCGTCTTGAAACTCATGCGGGAGTCGAAAGTGACGCCTAGATATTTGGCCGTATTTTCCCAAGGGATTGGGCGGTCGTATAAAGAGATTGTTTTGGGTTTAGAACCTCCTGTAGAATTCCGTTGGAAGTATACTGCTACACTTTTATCGGGATTTACGTCGATTCTCCATAGGCGGAACCATTCACCAAGGCGATTGGTCGCTTTTTGGAGCTTTATAGCGAGTCTATTTTTGTTGGGGTCTGACACAAAGAGTGCCGTATCGTCGGCAAAGAGAGCGGTATTAACTACGGGGTCTTTTGGGATATCACTCGTGAAGAGTGTGAAAAGGAGTGGAGATAGTACGGAGCCCTGTGGAACCCCGGCCTTGAGGAAACGTTTCGAAGAACGAGTTCCCTCCACCCGATATCGAAAAGAGCGGTTCGAAAGGAAAGCTCGTATTATGTGCACGAGCCTATCGGGCACTTTTAGTTTGTACAGCTTGTAAATCAAGCCGTCGTGCCAGACCTTGTCAAACGCCTTCGCGACATCGAAGAAGAGGGCTCCCGTGTTTCGAGACTTTTTTCTTAACGGGTTTTGACTGAAGCCAGACAGAATGTATTCTGTTAGGCGATGAATCTGGTGAGTGCATGAGTGATTGGCTCTAAAGCCGAACTGTTCGTCTGGGAGGAGTCCGTTGGTTTCGGTAAAATGACGGAGACGCTTAAGAATAATGCGCTCATATAATTTGGCCAATGTGTTGAGCAGGCTAATGGGTCTGTAGCTAGAGGGACGATTACGCGGTTTACCCGGTTTTGGGATCCCTATTACGTCTGCTTCCTTCCAGATGTCCGGGAAGGAGCAGTTCGTGAGAAAGGTGTTAAATATTCCTACTAGGAGGCAAATAAGTGGCGCCGAAAGGGATTTGATAACCTTGTTGCTGATGCCGTCTGGCCCAGGGGCTGATCTATTTTTAAGACTTTTAATTGTATCGGTGACTTCATCTACTGTCACAGCATCGAGAGGTTCACCCGCTGGTGGCAGCGCAGTCCTACGTTCTACTTCCGTTTCAACCTCTAATAGGTGACTAATGGCTGACTCAAGGAACGGACGACATTTAAGAATGATTTAAATAAAATATACTACTAAAGTGTATAAGCTGTGGGGTTTATATGCTAGCCTTTTTTATCCTGTACACATTGACATATGGTAGAATGAGTTAGAAATAGCGCATAATGCTTTGTTTCTTCATTAAAGGAGCGGGTAAAAAATGTCTAATACTTGGACGCCCGCAGTCAACGGAGATATTTTCGTGTCCAAGTCTTGGACATCCGCAGTTGAGAGGTTAAAGAGGGTACGCTTGTTTCGAAGGGACATTTTACTGTGTCGATTTTAATTTCTAAAATATTTTTTTGACATGTATTAGAGGTTAGAGTTTAGTGTGTTAGCATATGTGCGCTCGCATGCGATCGCGCACGCGTGTGTATATCTTTATGCATGTACATATGTACATATATATATATATATATATATATAAATATAGTCATTGAGTGATTTATAATTAGTATTATGTAGTTTAGGTCTTTAAAGAGATATTAAGTGTTTAACAGCAAGTTTACTAGCTGTCTGTTATAGGATCTGGCACTGCAAGTAAATAAATCTACAGAATTAAATTTTTTGTTGTATGTCAACCATACGATGAAGGGGTTATCTGATACCAGCGTTTGTCCGAGATCTTGGCACAGCAGAGAGTGAGTGAGGACGCAAAGAACGCATACGTGCCCGAGATGGTACGGAGTAACTAATACCATTAATTATATCTGCGCAATCATACTTGTTATTGCTTAGATCATAAAGTAATCTTGCCTCAAGTTGAGTGTGCCTAGACCTTAAGTCTAAGAGCTTATATTTTGTTAAAAGGAGCACATATGATAAACGCTCACTGTGATATTTATAATTAATGCGACGCAAGAACTTTTTTTGTACCATTTCAATGCTATGATTATATTTATTATAAAGTGGGTTCCATACAGGCGCTCCGTACTCCAATTGTGGCCTGACCAAAGATTTAAAAATATAGACTAAAGTGAAGGGGTTTCTAAATTCAGTGGAAGAACGCATAACAAGTTCGTACATTTTAAAAGCTTTACTAATTATGTTTTGTATATGAATATCAAAATGTAATTTGTTATCAAAAGTCACTCCCAAATCCCTTATATTATTCACCCTTACAATATCTGTACCGTTAAGAGAATAGTTAAAGTAGCTTTTATTCCGTTTTTTTGTGAAAGTGATTACTTTACATTTATTTAAATTGAGTCTTAAATTATTAAGAGCACAGTAATTGTGAAATCTATCAAGGTTTTCTTGAAGCAAATAGTGATCCTCTATCCTATCGATGCATTGGTATATTTTGAGATCATCAGCATATAAAAGGAACCGACTATTTTTAAAGCAATTTTTAACATCATTTATGAAGATCACAAACAAGAGAGGACCCAAAATGGAGCCCTGTTGGACGCCAGAAGTGACATTTGTAACATCTGACTCCAAACCTTTAATTACAACCCTCTGCGTTCTATTAGAGGCGTAAGATTTGAACCAACGCAAGAGATTGCTGCATATACCATTGAAAGCAATCTTCTCCAATATTATTTTATGATCAACAGTGTCAAATGCTTTCCGGAAATCAGTATAAATACTGTCAGTTTGTGTATTGGTATCAAGCGCACTAAACAAATCTGATGTGTAAGTGATAAGATTAGTTATAGTAGATCGCCGTTTAACAAAACCGTGTTGTTCATCTAAGATAACATTATGCAATAGGGGCTAAATAGCATCATGCACCAAACGCTCAAAAACTTTGGAAAGAATGGGCAGTATTGATATTGGTCTATAATTCATAACGTATATAGAGTAAATGGGGCCCTGCACTCTATTGTGAAGAGTCAAAATGTGTCGAAAAAGGCACGTATGGCAATTCACAATGCTGTGTTGGTCCCTACTTTAACGTATGGTAGTGAAAGTTGAGTGTGGCAGAAGAAGCACGAGAGTAGAATGAACGCAGTAGAAATGCGGTCGTTAAGGAGTATGTTAGGGCTGAATCTTAATGACAGAATGTAAATCCATTGAGTAAGTATATTCATAAAAAGTGTATGTAATTTGGTTCTAAGGCCGCGACAATTCTGGTAATAGATAGAAATATGCTTATCCATTTTTAAATATAACAATATTATGTGTTGTTAGTAAAAGATAGTTAAAATTATTAAAAAAGACTACTTAGATTGTGGTTATTATAGGTTATTGCATACCAGAATCGCCTTACTTTAGTAATATAAATAAGTTTAAATAGTAACCAGTAAAAAATATATTTTATTTCTCCTACTTGATACATATCTGTATATAACGAGCTTAATTTTAGTAAACATGCACAAATAGTATAATCGCCCGATAGTCCCATGGTTGAACATTCATTATTTATATAAGTATAACTAAGACAAAACAACATTAGTAGAAAAGATAACTTAGGATTTAATTTTCTTGAGATCTTGCTCGCTTCGTACAGCAAAAATAGGAGATGTCTCAGTTTGACGCACCAAAACAGTACCGTGCTTAATCCATGTGAATTTATAATTGTGCTTAGTGGCTTGTTGACCGCACAATCGAAATAATTGCTTGTTTTTAGCTGTAAGATGTTCGTTTACGTACGCATTATGTATAGTACCAGGTACCGCCAGCTGGTCTGATTTTAAACCTTTATTTGCCCGTGCTGCCGTGATGAAGTTGTCGTGGATTATTTTCGTTGTAAATTTTATAATAACATTTTTTGGACGCGAACACTTTTGATCGAAATGTACTTTGATCGTAAGGCACTCTATGGGCTGATACAATGTCCGATTTGCTGACAGGGTGTTTGATGACACAACCAATCTTTTCAATAATAGATAGAAGGTTTTCATCACGTCGTTCTGGTAAGTTAGCAATCTCGACGTTATAAAGCCGCGCCTGTTGCTCCATTGCATCAATTTTATCTTGTAATAGGTTAATCTGGCTGGTTACATCATCGTTCGATCTCAGCTGGCTTTCTACCTGTGTCAGACGCGTTTTAATACTATCCTGCCTTTCCATCGTATAAAATAAGGATTTGTCGATTGTATCCAATCTATCACCTAATTCTTTAAAGGAGTTACTTATAGTCGCTGATATTTTCTTTAGCTCTCTATCAATAACTGTATCGATTGAATTTCTGATACTTTCGGCAATGGTGATGTCCAATCGTAATTTCCATGAGCTGAGCTGATCATTAATTTTTTGCTCAACGAACTCTAGTACCGCCTTAATATTTTTATCATCAGGCTGCTTACGTTTTCGGAGACTCACAAAAGTATTATCATCAGTGCCACACGTTTCGGGTAGTTCTGGATTTGACGAATATTTAAGCCTCTGTGCCGGAGGTGTTGTTGGTGGCGGAGTACGCTGCATCGTATTAGTTCGTGTGTATGACAAAAACAAATAATCTACTTTGTCCTTTCATAGCGGGGGTGAAGTATGCGCGCCTCGCTGCAACGAGTCCAAGAAGCGATGCCAAAATAGGACAGAGAAAGTAATCCGAGTGAACAAGCGATATGCCCACAATACGTCACTGTTATAGCAACACACACTATTTTTACACTTACACGCAAGACAATAAAGTATAAATTACAATGTTCTATAATGTTAAATTTTGCATTAAATTTTTCACACGTCCTCTCTATATGGGTCCCGCACGACGAATGAATGGCATAAATTACAATATTTTCTATACAAAACTAATTGCTACACTAACATGCTATACATCAACAAATCGGTAGTCTGGTACTTTATTAGTATATCATAAAGGTTACTCAAAACATTAACATTGTAAAAAGTTATTAAACGAAATGTCCCAAATTTTCATAATATTTGGGTACATTCATTCTTTGATTTTTCTGTAACTATCAAATGCGTTTATACAAAATATTCCTATACTTCTTTAATCTATAAGCCATATGCTAATTCAATGACATATTTACAACTCTTAGAACATAAAATTATTTTCATTATTTTTAGTATGAACTATTACGCAGTTAATTAAAAAACTTCTAGAGAGTTCTACGATAAGACGCGCTGTGATTGGTCCATTGAGCTATTATGTACTACGTACTAGATGCGACACTGCATTCAGCTACTCTGTTCCACTCAACTGAGGTGCATACACCGCACTTTAATCAGTCACTCGCATAGATAAATAAATATGTAGCAAGCTAGTCACTCGCTAGGCGCTTGTAGAGTTGTCACGTGTTGTGTTGATTTTAAAAAAAATCTCGTGATAAAAATACGGCATATTTTTATCACGAGATTTTTTTGTTAATTCTTTAAGAATATAATTCTTAAATTCTTAAAGAATTATATTTTTATAAATAACATTTAAAAATAATTATATTAAAAGAATTATATTATTTTAAACTTCACATATAAACTTAAAAACTTGGTAATATTAAGTTGCTGAAAGACACGCCGTACTTAAAAATTATATGCATGTTATGATATTCAGTGGAATCTATAACTCGAACCTCGTTAAGTCGATAAAATTGCCATTCCCTTCCGCTGAACCCCTAAATACGCGGTATCTCGAATTATTAGACTTTGTAACTCGAACACAATGTTATTTCCCTACGTGTTCGCGACGGCCTAACAACGCTAAGAAACAAAGTAATAAATAGTATTGTTTTTTGTATTAATAGTGAAATTACCGATAAAACTGGGTGAAAACGTGTATTAATATAGTTATTTAGCATGTTTATAACTCTTAGTATATTTGTATAGAATGTCGTTTTGATAACAAGTAATGTAAACAACTTTTATTACCTATATTAAGAAAAATCGACCAATCCATTGAAGTACTATGTACTTACGTACTAGAACACCTATCTCAAACAAAAAATGTGCGCTACTCTGTGTTCACGCGGTTTTTTAATCATAGAATAAACATAGGTAGAATTACCCGTAGGTAATATTAGATTGTATTGTTAAATAGCTAAATTATATCGAGAACAATATTTAAATTTTGTCATTTATTTTGAATATTACATTTGCTTATTTTATATAATATTACATAATACTATATCACAATTACATTTTAATTATATTTTTATCTGAATATTTTAAAAGGTATCTATGTCAAATATAAGAAACATACTAAATATATATTTAACAAAACTTATTAACACAACATTTAAATTACACATATATTTATTTAAATTAAAACAAAAGTTGAATTCGTCGAGAGATGAATTTATACCACTTAAACCAACCACCAACATAAAAATAAAATAAAAGAATAGTGAGCAGATTTAAATATAAAAAATTTATCCTTATTATGATAACCTATGTGTGAAATGAAACTTATATGTTAAATTATGTTTCTACAAAAAAAAATAATATGTATAATAATATATTCGTCCTGTACTTAAGTACCTACAGAAATGTCGCATCTGAACAAATTAATTTCATAATCTATATTCCATGACACAAGATGGCGTCTTAGGAATAATTTATTTTATTATTAATGTATAATACTTTTATATTGATTAAGTATCTTATTAACCGATGAAAAGTAATTTCTCGGTTATTACTGACATTTCTTGAATTATTTATGCAATATCTAAGTACACACGACGGCATATTTTTATCACGAGTTTTTTTTTTAAATCAACACAACACGTGACAACTCTACAAGCGCCTAGCGAGTGACTGATTAAAGTGCGGTGATATTCTTTAAGAGTTATATTCTTATAAGTAACATTTAAAAAAGAATCGTCCTGAACCCTCTTATCTATGGTTTCGAGTAAACTTAGTGATCATATACTCTTTGGTTCTAAGGCGTCCCTCTAAATATTAGTATACTCTTTGGCGCAGTCTACAAAGAGAAGGAGACCAGTGTTGCCATATATACAGATTTCCCCGTATTTATACAGATTTTCACCGTGTGATACAGATTAGCACTGGGTACAGATTTTTATACAGAGTTTTCTAACTCCATTGATTGGATTACCATAATATTCAACTTAAAATAGAATGAAGCAAAATAAGTGACTAGATACCGCGTTACACACATTCATGATTCTATTCTTTATGGTTAATTTATTTTTTCACAACGTAATTAGTTAGTATGGCAGAATTACAAGTGTATTACAAAATATGTATACAAGGTGTAAGTGTGAACACCGTTGTCACTAAAACGATAGGTAGTTGGCTTTAATATAAAAATATTTATCCGAATTCTTAAAAAAAACCTATTTTCTTTCATAAAATTTAAGAGCTTTCTGTCCGAAACCGTCCGTAAATTCATGGATACCCTATGCGCCCGGGTGACGTAATCACTGTAAAGATCACCGCCCGCGCTAGCTACCTACACTATATTCCAATAAAACAGAATAGGTACACACAACCTGTGATGTAACTTTCCTTCATACATTCACCCTGGCTTAGGACAGGCAAAATTGAGGAATTAAGGAAATATTGAGATTTTACTTAAAAAAATGTTGTTAATTTAATTGAATTTACGTTCTATAAGTGAAACCAAACCACTGGTTTTTTTTCAAGGTTTGGTTTCAAGTATAACGGTGTTTACACTAACGCCCTGTGTATAAAATATGTATGACTGAAAATAATAAAGTAGTTATATGTTCATTTGGCAAATGTTTGAGTTTTAATATGTTGTTTGCTTAAATTAATGTTTTCAAATTTGCTATATAAAAAAAATTAGTGTATAGTGTATATTTTATACGTGGTAGAGCCACGTTGCAGCTATATTATGGTTGCAGCACTGCAACCATAATAGCTGACGCTCGACCTGGGAAGGACCACGCTCTCACAGAATACCAGCGTAAAATACCAGCTTAATACTGCTGTGTTTCGTATGGTGAAAGTAGAAATCCGGAGACCCTTTTTACTGGAAATGAGGCATCCCCTCTTGGTCCTCAGGCGTAACAACGTATCTGCGTTTTAATTTTTAAGCGAGGATAAATGTAGATGTCTATGGGCCACAGCATCCACTTACCATCGGTGGACTGTGTGCTCGTTTGTCACCCTTATTCTATAAAAAAATATTTTTATTTAATTACGATAATCAAACCTTATCTGCTTATTACGGTTGTAGTAGTTAGTAGTAGTACTAGTAGTTATTCCTTGTTTTTCAAAAAAAGCAATGATGATGATGATCAATTATTCTATTTTTGTTTATTAAATTATACAGATTTTAAGTTTAAATAGCAAACAGATTTAATACAGATTTAAGCAGTGTCTAATACAGATAAATGGTTCAAGACATCTGGCAACACTGAAAGAGACATTCATTGATTTATGATTTGTATAACTCACAAACTAATAACGAGTACTAATATAACTTAATGATCCAAGTGGGGACCTCGGACTTTTAAGAATTAATGGGATTCGAGCGCGTTTCTCGCTTTTAAAGTTCTTAGATTGATTTATTTGTGGCTTAGATATTAAGTCCAGTACCCCTCAATCTGCTGTAAGTTCAGGTTAGTAATAAAATATACCATAAAACTATCTCTCACCCATAAGTCTGCAGGTAACAATTTTTTCTTTGTCTCGTGGTATATAATTTTGGCAATAAATGTGTTAATAAAATTAATCACTATGATTTATCATAACCTCGCTTTTAGGAATTCGTAGACAATGAGCAATCGTGGCGATCAAGTTGGCCGTCAGCCTTCGCTACCCGCACAGCCTCCGCCGCCATATGAATCGCAGACTGAAACAGAAAAGGAGCAAACCACTGACCAACCTAAACAAATATGTCCTAATTATGTATGGGGGAGATGTTCAAAAAATGCACAATGTAAATTTCGTCATGAACTTGACTTCGAGGAAATGGAAAAAATTCTAAAATTTTGCCGCGACTATCAGAGTAGAACTGGCTGCACACGAGAAAACTGCAAATATCTTCATACAACTAGGGAAGAAGAAAATTTATTTCTTACCACTGGCCAAATACCTCGAGTACTTGCTGAACGCTATGCTACAATGTCTGCTTCAGCAAATTTAGAGATTGTTTCTCAAATTACTATGTTTATTAAGAACTCAACGCCGACCAAATGCAAAGCCTCCCTGGCACCAGCACCTCTTCCTTCCCCAGTACCACCACCCCCATCTTCTCGACCTGCACATCCTGCACCACTGCCAATTCCAGCAATACCAATGAAGCCAGAAATGCCTTCCATACCAATCCAACACCTTCCTCCTGCTCTAACGTCTCCAACTGTTCCATCAGCGACTGTCACATGGATCATTGCACCTGTATACACAGGTTAGTATTATGCTTATTGTTTTAAATTAAATATGTTGTCATTTTAAAACCAAAAAAAATTCCCCCTTATGAATCTTAATTAAATGTTGTACATATTATGGGCAACATATTTGCCAATAATATTTTGCTGGAATTTTGCAAAGTTATATAGTTCTGTTTATTGGTATTTTAAATCTATATGGTGTGTGAAGCAGGTTTACATCCTAAAAGCTAATAGAGTTTCAAAGCTATGTTTCAAGTTTTATTTACAGTTTAAACTATTCACAGAAATACAAAAATAATGCAATATTAAAAAGAAAACCCAAAATCCAAGAGCACAATCTGAAATTTATACGGAGATAAAAATTAACACGACAGTATTTGAGTAGAAAGCGCATTTATCTGTGGCGCATTCATTTATCAGCCACATTACCATGATACAGCAATAATTATGGCCATAATTGAAAAAACACATAGGTGAAGCCACGTTTTATGGCCACAATTTTACAATGTCAATCAATATGTTCAGCAGTGGACTTGTGTAGGGCTGTAATGATGATGATGATTCAATATTGCATATGACAGCAGGAAAAACTCCAGTGGCAGTCTCTTTCGCATATTATATATTTAAAACGTGGTAGAGCCATGCTGCAGTTATATTAGTAGTATAGTTGTAGCACGAATGGGTTGGCTCGACCGGGGATGGACCACACTCTCACAGAATACCAGCGTGAAATAGTAGCTTAATGCTGCTGTATTTCGTATGGTGAGTGTAGAGAACCGGAGACCCTTTTTGCTGGAAAGGAGGCATTCCATCTTAGTCTATGTCACTCATGGGTGACAACGCATCTGCATTTTGAATCGCATACGAGGATAGATGTAGATGTCTATGGGCCACAGCAACCACTTAGCATCAGGTGGACTGTGTGCTTGTTTGTCACCCTATCCTATAAAAAAATATTAAAGACAATTACTGCAGTAATTTTTGCTGCAGATTGAAAGCCTTGTTGCATGTAAAAGTGATCTCTGCTTCTCTGTACTCACTATAATTTACATAGCAGCACCATTCTACTATTTTATGTTAGTGCCATGTGGTATTTACTATGTTTTTATAGTCTTTCCTCATTTGAACTAATACTAGAACTATATTTAAAAGCTTAGGTTTCGAACACATCAGTCTCTCCGCTGTGAATGCTATTTATCTGTAGTAATTTATTTTAACTGAACATGAAACATTTAATCTGTGATGTTTCATCATCAGCCCTGATAGCATGCTTTGCCTGTTGTTACACACATAACATGTTGTGCACTGCTTTAGTTTCTGAACAGCCTAAGCAAAATTTATGAAATAAGACAGTTTAAAGGTTTTTTATGAAAAATATCTATTACTTACCACTTGAAGTCCAGTGGTCCAATGATCTCACAGCCAACTATTGTTCTATTAGTAAACTGCTTCAAAATTTTTTAGATGTTTTTATAACATTCTAGACCATGAAGGCTGAAAAAAGTGCCAGGGTTGCAAACCCCACATTTAACTTAATTTGATTGCTCAAAGGCTGATTTTTAATGTTATGTTACAATTAATAAATAATTAAAATATACTAAGCTTTTTTGTAAATCAAAGAAATTATTTACCTTATTGAAATTATAGATCATCATTTTGGTACATACAAATTATAGTATGGACTTTGCATTGTTATAGCTACCTGTTGCTAGTGCTAGAAGTGTTTTAGCACAATTTAAATATAAACTGACCTTTGATTCAACACTAATAATTTAATAATGAAAATTATGAAATTGGATAAACTTAGAGACATTATTTTTCAGCACCACCACCACCTCAACCACCACAAACTAATCTCATGGTTTTCCCCATAGACCAACCTCCACCACCTCTGCCAGTTATGTAAGTATAGTCATATTTATGTACATTTCTATATGGGACATAACACTAAATCTATATTAAATATGATTTAAGGTTTGATGCAAGAAGGCCTCCACCACCATTACCGACTCAAGTATTATCAAAAAGTGCTGCAGTTAAACACAAATCACCAAATTCTTGTGAAGGTGAGTAAATCTATAATACACCCATTCAATTGTAAGAATTTTTAATTATAACTTATCTAAATGCTTAGCGATATAACTATTTACGTTTATTTAGTAAAAACAAGTAAAACTTTCGCACTAGCGAATATTAGACAAACTCAATTAACAATAATAAAAGATCAAGATAGAATTGGTTTTCAATATGAAGTCTGGCTGTTAAGTGTTGTGTTTTGTGTGTAATGTTTTTAAGTGTTTATAATATTTATTTATTTTTATCTTAGGTTAACTGACATTCAAATACGTGCTATTTATTTAATTTTCCTTGTGCTTGCCTAAAAAAAATGTTTAGAAGTTTTACATGATTGTATTTTTTCTTGTAGTTCAACAAGGTTCTCATGTGAAAACATATCATTTATTAATTCGCCAGCTAAGCTCGCCAACATCGATACTTAAAGTCCACTATCAAAAAATTATTTCCCATTTGGTATTAATATCTTTTTATAATTTCAAGTTTGTTTTAAGAATTATATTTTCACAATCGGTTGATTACATACTTGATGCCTTTAGAATTGAACATAATATACATATTACATGATAAAAATTTCTACCAAAACTAGCACTGTGTTTGTTAATGTTAAATTTGTAAAATATAAAATCAATTTTATCTAAATCATCAAGTTCTATCAGGCTTAGCGCTTATTGATTTGTTCTCAGCTGGACCAAGCAAAATAAGGAAGCCAGAGGACTGCAATTTTGCGGAGGCGAAACGCTTGAGCTGTGTGGAACGCGAGATCAGGTTTGGAAATATCTCAGTTTTGTATCTATGTATATTGTTTACATGACATGTATCTGAAATATATGTTTATAATAATAATATCCTCCAGACCGAATTCCGGTCACGGCGGCCTGCCTCAACGGAGGCTAGCCATCGGCGCAGGACAAGATTATAGTGCCCAAGTGTATGCGCAAGCACAGGTGCACTCTATTCCCTCACTCTCATAATCCGATGGGACGGTAAACCGACACGACCGGAGAGAGATCAGGCGCAGGACCAATGGCTTTACGTGCTTTGCGAGGCACGGGGGTGAGACACCACCAACTTCCTGACTCCAGGCAACTACTGAGAATTTCTCGACCGAAAAACTCAAAAACACACTCAAAAAAAAATATTTTGGCCTGACTCGGTATATATATACTTATCAATAGTACAAGTTACTACTTAATAATAAATTGTTAGTTGTGGTATTTTTCCAAACACTTACCTTCTCTAACTCTAATTGCTCTAACCTAACCTAACATTAGAACTACTGAGAAACACGGATCTCGTGGAATTTTTACTGCCTTGGTAAACCGTTTACATGGTCGTGAATGATGATGATGAATCTAATTCTAGTCAAATGTTACCACACGTTGCAATTAGCTATTTCACATGCGTCAGAGCAAATGTTTCCACGAAATATAGATTTCCTTATTAGAGAAACTTATAATTGGTTCTCACATTTATCCAAATTTTATTTTATCCAAATGCTGCCATGTGTACAAAGATATATAGGTACTTATGAGACAGTAAATTGTGGCGAAAATCCTTTAATAGCATTGCGCTCTTGTGAATACTCGTTGTAGATTGATTTATTTGTGGCTTAGATGTTAAGTCCAGTAGCCTTCAAACTGCTGGGCTAGCATGGGCAGGAGACAAAAATTTTCAATTTAAAATTGTTTTATCCCTATGCCAGAGTTTTATCCACCCTGCGAGCCTATGGTGTATATAATATCCACAGTAGATAAAATAGGAGATAAACTTACCCCCGCGCGTACAAGGAAGCAAAGCGGAACGCCACAAAACTGTGACGCTCCCGCAGTTAAAAATTCGAAAAGTGGTAAAAAGTTAACGGATTGTAGTGTCCTTAGTGTCAACTTAGTGTAATTTTTTCAACCGCAAAACAGTTTTAGTGATTTTTCAAGTGAAAAACCGGTTTTTCTCATATAAGCAAAACAATAAATCGCGTTCGGTGGTCTATTAGTCGCCACAACCTGCTATTTTTTTAGTGATTTTTGTGCGCCACCTGGGGACACATAATCCTCCAAAAATTTGGAATTTTTGGATAAGACAACTGAGTTATTAGTGAAAAACCGAAAAACACGGTGTAGGTGATTTCGCGAACCAGGAGTCTGCGGCTGGAATTGAAGGTGTCACTCGTGGCGTCTCAGAAAGCTCCTTTCGAGAATATATGCATCATCAGCCGGAAGTGTATATATCCTCGGAATAACCACACTTTTGCAGTTGGTGTCCCATATCTGTAAGTGTAAGTTTGGACTCTAATAACTTTTATTTTTGAGTGACGACCCCCCTTTATTTTTTTGTATATAGAAGACAAACTCATGCCCTTACTGTGGGTGAAATTTAATTTTTTTTAAATAAGCAGTTTTTTAATAGTTTCTTTTTTTGTAAAACATATCCGTTTTCGCCATTCCGTGATAAGTTTGTTTCGCGTGTAGTGGCCAGCTAAACCGTACGAGACTGAAAGATGTAAAGTACCCACCTAGAAAAAAATATTAAGATAAGTTAGCCTTAGTTAGGTTGGTTAGTATTGATTGCAAATATAAAACGTTTTTGCACAAGGTGGTTGTAATAGATACTTAATTTAATATGCACTGGTAGTCCATGCATAGTATTGTTGCGCGCCACAGTTGATGGCACTAGCGCAATCTATTTTTATAATAGGGAACGAACACAGTCCACTAGGTAAGGCTCGGCCCAGACATCTACAACTTAAAATCAATGCAGATCACCCGTGAGGACCCTTTCCATAAAAGGCTCCGTTCTCACACTCACCATACGAAAACACACATAAGCTACTATTTCACCTGGTTCTTGAGAGCGTGGTCCTTCCCCGGCATCAAACTATTACTAATAAACTGCAGCATGGCTCTCCCATCGGTCGGGGCCCGTATTTGCTGGAATATTCTGGATGTTTCGGTGGAAGAGCACTATTTAAAGCCGTTGAAAGCAACAAGCGAAGCTTCGGAGCAAAATAAAGTGAATCAGTGTGATTTTAGTTTTAATTGGTAATTAAAATGTTAATTTTGGTAATTCAATCGGCAGTTTTTATTGTCACGAACCCTAATCTCGTAAATCAATTGGTGTCAGAAGTGAAATAAAATAGTGCCGATTTTACCGAAGGACGACACGGAGGGTGTCCGTACCCGAAGTCAAGTTGAAGGTGAGGAATAGGCTTGCTCAGTATGACAAACCCCTGTCGGAAGCTGAGGCTCGGGCACCACGTGACGCTTAAGGAAGCCTTGGCCCATGCACTTGAGGTTGAAGCCGTGCGGAAGGATCGTCGTTCCCATCGCATCAGGAAGGTTGCAGCACCTACAGTTCGCAACCACAATAAAAGTTACAGCCCAAGGTGCTACGGCTGTAGGGAAAGGGGCCATCTTCGACCAAGCTGCCCTAAGCGATCTGTAAAAAGGGAAGGTGATCGATCTCGAAAGGGTAGTGCGGCTAACAGCACCGCCCAGCAGCAGCAGAAATACGAATTCACTATCGTACACTGCAGTGGGAAATGGCATGGCAACACAGATGCTGATGATTGCAAGAATAGTACTAGGCAAGAGGGTAAGGAAGTGGTATCTGTGAGGATGCTCAGGACAGACCACCTCAGCAACGAGTGGAAGGACAGCTACATGCACAGCAGGAAGATCCGGACATCAAGCCAATTCTGGAATGGATGGAGGCCCGTGCTCCCAAGCCCAAGTGGAGCGACGTCTCAGCGATGAGTTCGACCACTAAAAGCTATTGGGCCCAATGGGACAGCTTGCTGATTCAGGATGGAGTCCTCTGCCGTAAATGGGAAAATGATCGAGGAGACAGCTGTCGTTTGCAAATGGTTGTCCCTAAAGCTAAAGTGCCGGGTGTTCTACAGTTGTACCACAATGGTTATTCAGGAATCCTCTCTGAACAACCATTATGGTATCTGGGAGTTAAACGAACTCTACTGAAAACCCGGGAACGGTTTTACTGGGTTCATTATCGTGACGATGCCGAGGATTGGTGTCGCAAATGTACAAGTTATGCGGCTGTGAAGGGACCTCAGACTCGTAGTAGAGGTGCATTGAAATTGTACAATGTTGGTGCACCATGGGAGAGGACAGCCCTTGACGTTGCGGAGCCGTTTCAGAAAGGTGCAAGAGGTACTCCTAAGATCGTCCATGTGGCGCGTTATTATGGGACTGATAACGCTCGGGACGAGCATGTCTTAGGAAGGAGCAGTGTTGCGCACCACAGTTGATGTCACTAGTGCCATCTATTATCGAACAGAGGAACTAAGCTTTCTAGAAAGCCCCACACTCGAACTTTCTGCGCCTGGTCGGTCGGGGCCCGTATTTGCTGGAATATTCTGGATGTTTCGGTGGAAGAACCCTTGAAACCCGTTGAATGCCGCGATCGGGGCAGTATTGAATTTGGCGATACAAGTGAAGCTTCGGAGCGAAATAAAGTGAATCAGTGTGATTAATTATTAGTGTCTTTTAAGTTTTAATTGGTGTTCGGTAGTTAAAGAGTTAATTTTAGTAATTCAATCGGCAGTTTTTATTGTCAAGAACCATAAGCTTGTAACAGTATTAATAGGCTTTACCTCTCAGTCCCCAAGCGGTCGAATCCGATCGCGGCGCTATTCCGTCAAAATTCAAGCGGTCGGATTCGACCGCGCACACCCACAGCATTTTAAACCATTAACACTTATATTTAGAGACTACTTCTCCATGAAGAAGTTTGGCATTATAGAATCAATATGAAACTGTCTATCCTCTAGTGCAATAAAAAGTCAAGTTAACCTATGGATACTTATTTATAATCTACGTTCATTTTTCTAGTGTTTTATTATAAAATTGTAATGAAAGTTTTTGTGTGAATATAGTTTATCTTTTTTCGTAAATAATTTCGAGTAATATATATTGAAATAATTGTGATTTTAACGCTGCCGTCATTCCCTTGGTATGTTTTGGTTTTGTAATCAAAATAGTCTTTTTGACTTGAAAATGTAGTTGCAGTAAGCTTGAGACATCTTTCTTTTTGTATTGAAATGGTTTGAAGATAAACGTCCATGAACGGGGATAAAATTTTCTCTTTCCTTTGGCCCCATGCTACGGACGGGGAGATATATGTCTACTCGTTATGTCAAACGGGGATATACTATAGGGATAAGATAATTGTATCTCTTGTCAGTGGATATAATCAGGGGATATAACTGTTGTCTCCTGCCCATGCTCGCAGGGTGGATAAAACTGAGTGTTAAGAGTGAGTGGAAAATTTTTTTATCCTCTCCCCGTGAATATATTGTCTCCTGCCCATGCTAGCCCCGCTGTAAGTCTACAGGTAACAATTATTTTCTTTATCTCGTGGTATATAATTTTGGCAATAAATCATCATTATCATTACAGCCCTTCACAAGTCCACTGCTGAACATAGGTCTCCTCCAAGTAATGCCACCAAGTATGGTCCTAAGCCACCTGCATCCCTCGACTTCTTGCATGTCTTACCAGGTCGTCACTCCATGTAGCGGGGGGTCGCCCTACACTACGCCTACCGGTACGAGGCTGCCACTCGAGAACCTTTCTTCCCCATCGGTTATCGGTTCTTCGAGTTATATGGCCGGCCCATTGCCACTTCAGCTTACTAATCCGTTGGGTTATGTCGGTCACTCTGGTTTTACTGCGGATATCCTCATTTCTGAGTCTATCACGCAGAGAAACTCCGAGCATAGCCCTCTCCATAGCTCGCTGAGCGACCTTGAGCGTCCTCATACGGCCAGCAGTGAAGGACCACGTCTCAGATCCGTAAGTCATCACTGGCAACACGCACTGGTTGTACACTTTAGTTTTCAGAGATTGAGGTATACCTGACGAGAAGATGTGTCGTAAATTCCCGAACGCTGCCCAACCGAGTTGAATCCGTCGATTGACCTCTCGGTCGAAGTTGGATTTACCTAGTCGGACTATTTGTCCCAGGTAAACGTACTCGTCAACAACTTCGAGCATAGTGCTTCCAACAACTACCGGCACAGGTGTGACATGGACATTAAACATGATCTTTGTTTTTTCCATGTTCATCTTAAGACCTATCCGTTGGGAGACACCATTGAGGTCATTGAGCATAGTGCTAAGGTCCTCCAGCGATTCTGCCATAAGGACTATATCGTCGGCAAATCGAAGTGATGTACTCGCCATTGATGTTAATACCGTATCCTTTCCAGTCCAGTAAATATGTCCAGTATATATATATTTACTTTCAGGAATTCATAGTCAATGAGCAATCGTGGCGATCAAATTGACCGTCAGCCTCCGCAACTCGCACAGCCTCGGCCGCCATATGATTGGAAGACTGAAACAAAAAAACTGCAAACCAATTACCAACCTAAAGAAATATGTCGGCGTTATGTATGGGGGAAGTGTTTAAAAAATGCACAATGTAAATTTCGTCATGAACTTGACGTTGAGGAAATGAAAAAAATTCTACTATTTTGCCACGACTACCAGAATAGAACTGGCTGCACACGAGAAGACTGCAAATATCTTCATACAACTAGCGAAGAAGAAAAATTATTTTTTACCACTGGCCAAATACCCCGAGTACTTGCAGAATGCTACGCTACTCTAGGAATACCAATGATGCCAGTAATGCCTTCCATACCAATCCAACACCTTCCTCCTCCTCCTCCACCGCCTCCAACTGTTCCATCAGCGACTGTGACTTGGACCACTGCATCTGTAGCACCAGCACCTCTTCCTCCCCCAGTACCACCACTCCCATGTTCTCTACCTCCTGCACCGCCACCAGTTCCAGCAATACCAACGAAGCCAGTAAAGCCTTCCATACCAATCCAACACCCTCCTCCTCCTCCACCGCCTCCAACTGTTCCATCAGCGACTGTGACTTGGACCACTGCATCTGTAGCACCAGCACCTCTTCCTCCCCCAGTACCACCACTCCCATGTTCTCTACCTCCTGCACCGCCACCAGTTCCAGCAATACCAACGAAGCCAGTAAAGCCTTCCATACCAATCCAACACCCTCCTCCTCCTCCACCGTCTCCAACTGTTCCATCAGCGAGTGTGAATTGGACCACTGCACCTGTAGGAACAGCATCTCTTCCTCTCCCAGTACCACCACCCCCATCTTCTCAACTTCCTACACCGCCACCAATTTCAGCAATACCAATGATGCCAGTAATGCCTTCCATACCAATCCAACACCTTCCTCCTCCGCCTCCTCCTCCACCTCCAGCAACAGCACCTCTTCCTCCCCCAGTACCACCACCCCCATCTTCTCAACCTCCTCCACCGCCACCAATTCCAGCAATACCAATGAAGCCAGTAATGCCTTCCATACCAATCCAACACCTTCCACCTCCTCTTCTACTGCCTCCAACTGTTCCAACAGCGACTGTGACTTGGACCACTGCACCTGTATCACCGGCACCTCTTCCTCCCCCAGTACTACTACCCTCATCTTCTCAACCTCCTGCACCGCCACCAATTCCAGCAATACCAATGAAGCCAGTAATGCCTTCCATACCAATCCAACACCTTCCTCCTCCTTCTCCACCGCCTCCAACTGTTCCATCAGCAACTGTGACAGGTTAGTATTACGCTTATTATTTTAAATTAAATAAGTTATCATTTTAAAACCAAAACAAAAACAACCTTTATGAATCTTAATTAAATGTTGGACATATTATGGGCTTCATATTTGCCAATAATACTTTTCTGAAATTTTGTAAAGTTATATAGTTCTGTTTATTGGTATTTTAAATCTATATGGTGTGTGAAGCAGGTTTACATCCTAAAAGCTAATAGAGTTTCAATGCTATGTTTCAAGTTTTATTTACAGTTTAAACTATTCACAGAAAATACAAAAATAGTACAATTTAAAAAAAAACATAAAATCAAAACACCTTGCAATTGAGAAATTTATACATAGATAAAAATTAACATGACAGAGTTTTGAGTAGAAAGTGTATGTATCTGTTAAGGTATGCAACCAATATCTATTACGTTACGGCCAAACTACCATGATATAGCAATAATTATGGGCATAATTGAACCAACACGTAGGTGAAGCCATGTTTTGTGGCTATAATTTTACAATGTCAATCAATATGGCATATGCCAGTAGGAAATAGCTCTAGTAATTTTTGCCGCAGTAATTTTTGCTGAACATTGAAAGCCTTGTTGCATGTGAAAGGGGAGATCCTGCTTCTCTATAAAAAAGTAAAGTTACAGCCTATATACGTCTCATTGCTGGGCACAGGCCTCCCCTCGTTTCTGAGAGGGTTTTAGGGCAAGGAAGTGTCCACCGCGCTGCCCCAATGCGTGTTGTCGAACTTCACAGTCTTTGAAATATTTTTTTCTTTTTCCTCAGACATGCAGGTTGCCTCACGATGTTTTCCTTCACCGCCGAGCACGTGGTAAATTAGCACTTAAAATTGCCAGCGGGGATCGAACCCGGGTTACTCGCGTTCTGTTATATTTACGGCGAGTATTAACAATCTGAGCTACCACGGCTTTTCTCTCTCACGGCTCTGCTTCTCTATACTCACCATAAATAACACAGCAGCATCATTCTACTATTTTATGTTAGTACCATGTGGTATTTAACATGCTTTTATAGTCTTTCCCCCAGTTGAACTAACATTTGTGCTGAGGTCAAAATACAACTATTGCTGCATGTTTCCACTGTATTAAATACAAACAAAATATTACAACATGCTCATATTTTATTATATTTATAATGACATAGAATTATTGATTCTGTTACTAAAGTAATGCAGTAGAACTATATTTAAAAGCTTAGGCTTCGAACACATCAGCCTCTCCGCCGTGAATGCTATTTATCTGTCGTAATTTATTTTGACTGAACATCTATGTGACATCTCATCACCAGGCCTGATAGCATGCCTTTGCTATTGTTACACACATAACATACTGTGCACTGCTTTAGTTCCTTAACAGCCTAATTGAAAAAAGTAGCAGGGTTGTTAGTTCCAAACCCTACATCTAACTTAATTTGGTTACTCGAAGGCTGATATTTATTGTTGTTTCAATTAATAAATAATTAAAATACACTGAGTTTTCTTGTAAATCAAAGAAATTATTTACGTTATTGTAATTATAGATCATCATTTTGGAACATACAGATTATAGTATGGACTTTGCATTGTTATAGCTACCTGTTGCTAGTGCTAGAAGTATTTTAGCACAACTTTAGTATATACTGACCTTTGTTTAAAAACACTTATTATTTAATAAGAAAAGTTATGAAATAGGAAAAACTTAATTAATTTTATTTTGAATGATGATGACATGATTTTTCAGCACCACCATCACCACCGCTACCCCCACCACCAAAAAATACTCCCATGGTTTTCCGCATGGACGAAACTCCGCCACCTCTGCCAGTTATGTTAGTATAGTCTTATTTATGTACATTTCTATATGGGACATAACACTAAATCTATATTAAATATGATTTAAGATTTGATGCAAGCGGGCCTCCACCACCATTACCAACTCAAGTATTATCAAAAAGTGCTGCAGTTCAACACAAATCACCAAATTCTTGTGAAGGTGAGTAAATCTATAATACACCCATTCAATTGTAAGAGTATTAACCATCTGAGCTACCACGGCTTTTCTCTCTCATGGCTCTGCTTCTCTATACTCACCATAAATAACACAGCAGCACCATGCTACTATTTTATGTTAGTACCATGTGGTATTTAACATGCTTTTATAGTCTTTCCCCCAGTTGAACTAACATTTGTGCTGAGGTCAAAATACAACTATTGCTGCATGTTTCCACTGTATTAAATACAAACAAAATATTACAACATGTTTATATTTTATTATATTTATAATGACATAAATTTATTGATTCTGTTACTAAAGTAATGCAGTAGAACTATATTTAAAAGCTTAGGCTTCGAACACATCAGTCTCTCCGCCGTGAATGCTATTTATCTGTCGTAATTTATTTTGACTGAACATCTATGTGACGTCTCATCACCAGGCCTGATAGCATGCCTTTGCTATTGTTACACACATAACATACTGTGCACTGCTTTAGTTACTTAACAGCCTAATTGAAAAAAGTAGCAGGGTTGTTAGTTCCAAACCCTACATCTAACTTAATGTGATTGCACGAAGTCTGATATTTATTGTTGTTTCAATTAATAAATAATTAAAATACACTGAGTTTTCTTGTAAATCAAAGAAATTATTTACGTTTGTGGCCGTGGAAGGAAAAGGGGAGATCTCCCGCCGGGCAAGGTGTTCTGCCCGGGGAGCGGCCAGCACTCCATGTGATAGTTCTGAGAAGTTCTATATATACTGTTTATGATTCGGAATGTTGATAGCGTGATTTGGGCTTCGGTGTGTTTCGCTTGCGGCGCAATGACAGCGCCGCCACATCACTCCCCTGCTCAGACCGGAGGTCGATAGTGCAGCCTCGTTGCCGACGAATGTGCAAGTGCCAGGAGATTACCTTGTAGTCTGCGGTGAGTCGAGAAGAAGGCAAGTAATCTGCGAGAGTTTCGTGAAGCAGAGGCGAGCAGTAAGGCTCAGAGCCGTGCCAAACGCTGTAGCGCAGAGAGTAGCTTGAAGGAACAGGAAGCATTATTATTCCAGTGCTGCGATGAACCTTGTGAAGCTAGATTGCTTGCAGGATATGAAGACTGCAGACGATATCTGCTCGGGAGCGAATGGGTGGGGTATTCTATGACGATGATGAAGCTTGAAGCTTCCGAAGGTTGTTTGGTTGCGTGTTCAGATCACGTCGGGTCGTCACCACTGTGGCCGTAGAAGGAAAAGGGGAGATCTCCCGCCGGGCAAGGTGTTCTGCCCGGGGAGCGGCCAGCACTCCATGTGATAGTTCGGAGAAGTTCTATATATACTGTTTATGATTCGGAATGTTGATAGCGTGATTTGGGCTTCGGTGTGTTTCGCTTGCGGCGCGATGATAGCGCCGCCACAAGTTATTGTAATTATATTATATATAAATGATCATTTTGGAACATACAGATTATAGCATGGACTTTGCAATGTTATAGCTACCTGTTGCTAGTGCTAGAAGTATTTTAGCACAATTTAAGTATGTACTGACCTTTGTTTAAAAACACTTATTATTGAATTAGAAAGTTATGATATAGGAAAAACTTAATTAATTTTATTT
This sequence comes from Parnassius apollo, assembly GCA_907164705.1. Classification (NCBI taxonomy): domain Eukaryota; kingdom Metazoa; phylum Arthropoda; class Insecta; order Lepidoptera; family Papilionidae; genus Parnassius; species Parnassius apollo. The sequence goes on from CAJQZP010001129.1 coordinate 66,115, forward strand.
TGAATGATGATGACATGATTTTTCAGCAGCAGCACCACCACCACCACCACCACCACTACCCCCACCACCAAAGAATACTCCCATGGTTTTCCGCATGGACGAAACTCCGCCACCTCTGCCAGTTATGTTAAGTATAGTCTTATTTATGTACATTTCTATATGGGACATAACACTAAATCTATATTAAATATGATTTAAGGTTTGATGCAAGCGGGCCTCCACCACCATTACCAACTCAAGTATTATCAAAAAGTGCTGCAGTTCAACACAAATCACCAAATTCTTGTGAAGGTGAGTAAATCTATAATACACCCATTCAATTGTAAGAGTATTAACAATCTGAGCTACCACGGCTTTTCCTTCTCACGGCTCTGCGTCTCTATACTCACCATAAATAACACAGCAGCACCATTCTACTATTTTATGTTAGTACCATGTGGTATTTAACATGCTTTTATAGTCTTTCCCCCAGTTGAACTAACATTTGTGCTGAGGTCAAAATACAACTATTGCTGCATGTTTCCACTGTATTAAATACAAACAAAATATTACAACATGCTCATATTTTATTATATTTATAATGACATAGATTTATGGATTCTGTTACTAAAGTAATGCAGTAGAACTACACTCAGCGTCACAAAAATCGCACCTCTCTGAGTTTGCGCGAAAAATGGCTGTAATGGCTAGAAACGAATTATATTTATACAAATATTGGTATGTTTGAAATGAGTATTTGAATAGCTTTACATTATTAATAAAAAAATCATGAAATCATTAAAACATTTATCATTATAGAGCGTCAAAAATAAACACTGTCAAATGCTCGTTAGTAAGGACGCTGGTTACACCACCTAAAAAGGGTATCAAAGGGTCGATCTGGATGAAATATGGGTCAGTCGTAATTTAGACTTTGCAGTGAACACACGTGAACAAGTAACCCAAGTAAGAACAAGTAAAGATGGACACCAGCTCTGAAGAAGCCGCTCAAGTGATTGCCCTATTGCAGTCGGGGATGCGGCAGTGTGACGTTGCTCGACAGTTGAACTTGTCCCGTTTTTCAGTTCGAAGGGTGTTCCAACGTTTTCAACAGACTGGTGGTTATGTAAGAAAACCGGGATCTGGAAGAAAACGGTGCACATTAGAAAGAGATGACCGTTTCATCGTTACGACATCTTTACGAAACCGTTTTACAAATGCTGTTGAGTTGCAACAACAGCTTCGATCAACTCGGAGAACATCTGTGAGTGTTTCTACGATAAGAAGAAGGTTACACGAAAAGAGTTTAACAGCCCATAGACCTGCTAAAGGTCCAAAACTTACTGCACAGCATCGCAGAGATCGCCTAGAGTTTGCTCGCAATCATTGCGAGTGGACTCTAGAACAGTGGCGGACGGTACTCTTCTCTGATGAGACGAGGGTCTGCCTCTTCTGCAATGACAGACGTAGAAGGGTCTACAGAAGACAGGGGGGAGAGGTTCACACAACCCTGCTTCGAAGAATCCGTCGAATACGGGGGTGGCTCGTGTATGTTTTGGGGCGGCATTTCCGTCGACGGGAAAACGGAACTTGTGTGCGTTTCCTGGACTCGGCGTGGCCGTGGGCAAGGGTCATTAAATGCTGGTCGGTACATTACTGAAATCCTGGAGGAACATGTGGTCCCGTATGCTGGTTATGTCGGTGATGGATTCATGTTAATGCATGATAATGCTCGTTGCCACACCGCGGCTATTGTACGGGATTATTTACAGGAGGTTATGATATCCCTGTTATGCATTGGCCAGCACGAAGTCCAGACCTTAAAGGATGACCTAAAACGGCGCGTGCGAGCTCGAGATCCAGCTCCAACCACTCTTGAAGAGCTCCAAGATGCGGTACTTGAAGAGTGGGAACAAATACCCCAAGAGGCTGTTGCGACCCTTGTATGGTCCATGAAAGATCGCATGGAAGCCGTTATCAAGGCAAGGGGGGGTAACACTAGGTTTTAAGAACTTTTTTTGTATTTATTAAGTTTTTTTTTTAATTATTAATTAAAATTATTAATTGTACCCTGTCTTTTTCTTTAATTTCTCTTTCGTCTCGTTATAAAAGTAAAATTCAATTAAAATTCCTGAAAGCTATTGAAATTACCTTTCGAATGATACCCTCAAACCACAACATTGCCATTGGCCTGTTGTGTTAAAATAGTATTTAAATTATTTTTTTCGGATGTGCGATTTTTTTGACGCCGAGTGTATATTTAAAAGCTTAGCCTTCGAACACATCAGTCTCTCCGCCGTGAATGCTATTTATCTGTCGTAATTTATTTTGAGTGAACATCTATTTTAGTTACTTAACAGCCTAATTGAAAAAAGTAGCAGGGTTGTTAGTTCCAAACCCTACATCTAACTTAATTTGATTGCACGAAGTCTGATATTTATTGTTGTTTCAATTAATAATTAATTAAAATAGATTGAGTTTTCTTGTAAATCAATGAAATTATTTGCGTTATTGTAATTATAGATCATCATTTTGGAACATACAGATTATAGCATGGACTTTGCATTGTTATAGCTACCTGTTGCTAGTGCTAGAAGTATTTTAGCACAACTTTAGTATATACTGACCTTTGTTTAAAAACACTTATTATTTAATAAGAAAAGTTATGAAATAGGAAAAGCTTAATTAATTTTTTTTGAATGATGATGACATGATTTTTCAGCACCACCACCACCACCACTACCCCCACCACCAAAGAATACTTCCATGGTTTTCCCCATGGACGAAACTCCGCCACCTCTGCCAGTTATGTAAGTATAGTCTTATTTATGTACATTTCTATATGGGACATAACACTAAATCTATATTAAATATGATTTAAGGTTTGATGCAAGCGGGCCTCCACCACCATTACCAACTCAAGTATTATCAAAAAGTGCTGCAGTTAAACACAAATCACCAAATTCTTGTGAAGGTGAGTAAATCTATAATACACCCATTCAATTGTAAGAATTTTTAATTATAACTTATCTAAATGCTTAGCGATATAACTATTTACGTTTATTGAGTAAAAACAGGTAAAACTTTAGCCCTAGCGAATATTAGACAAACTAAATTAACAATAATAAAAGATCAAGATAGAATTGGTTTTCAATATGAAGTCTGGGTGTTAAGTGTTGTGTTTTGTGTGTAACGTTTTTAAGTGTTTATAATATTTATTTATTTTTATCTTAGGTTAACTGACATTCAAATACGTGCTATTTATTTAATTTTCCTTGTGCTTGCCTAAAAAAATGTTTAGAAGTTTTACATGATTGTATTTTTTCTTGTAGTTCAACAAGGTTCTCATGCGAAAACATATCATTTATTAATCAAAACTATCAAAACATTATTTCCCATTTAGAATTTATGTCTTTTTATAATTACAAGTTTGTTTTAAGAATTATATTTTCACAATCGGTTGATTACATACTTGATGACTTTAGAATTGAACATAATATACATATTACATGATAAAAGTTTCTACCAAAACTATCACTGTGTTTGTTAATGTTAAATTTGTAAAATATAAAATCAATTTTGTCTAAATCATCAAGTTCTATCAGGCTTGGCGCTTATTGATTTGTTCTCAGCTGGACCAAGCAAAATAAGGAAGCCAGAGGACTGCAATTTTGCGGAGGCGCAACGTTTAAGCTGCGTCGAACGCGAGATCAGGTTTGGAAATATCTCAGTTTTGTATCTATGTATATTGTTTACATGACATATATCTGAAATATATATGTATCAGTAGTTTAAGTTACTATTTATTAATAAATTGTTAGTTGTGGCTTTCCAAACATTTACTTTCATCACAAAATAAATGATTGTGCGAGTATTTAGATACAGAGCGCGTATTCTTGAAACTATTATAATATATTTTTAGCGAAGTTTTAGTGTTCTATACCTGCCAAATTCTATTAGCTTGACTTGACTAAGTGACTTAGACTTTAATTAGGAAAAAGCCTTGAGCGCACCGCGAAAATATACAGGCTGTGCGAAAAACTGAAAAATAGATTTCATTAAAGTATTTTATTTATTTAATTAAACTAAGTGTTTCTTCATGAATACATACTAATAAAAAATTTACAGTTAACGAGGGGTAAACTTATTAAAAGCAATGATTTCAAAAGGAAGGATAGGCCCATATAAATATTTTACTCATAACTTTTTCATACAAGAAAAAGTAGCGTATATGTCATAATACAAACGTCATATCAAAACACGACGTAACCAGGGTCGGATTTCGTAGTATAATTATCCTAATTGTACCATTGTTTCATAGTTTGTAGTACATAGTATCGTAATAATACTAGGCGGAAATACAATAATTTTACCTAAAGGTCGACTTGTATTATTATTGGGTCTTTTTACGTTTTAATATTAACTCTACGATATCGAGAATTTCTATATTGTACATGAGTGCCGCGTTTTTTTTTTAAATAAAATTAGAATTAGCTCCCTTTCTGGTCAATCGATGCTCGATCGATCCTTTTCTTTTGAACTCTTCGTTTTACCCTTATTGAATATTAAACATATTAGGTACCAATATTCAAAAGTTAACTTACACTAAGTTCTTTAGACAAAATTTTAATAGAAATAAAAATGCGTGACTCCAAAATCCCAGCACATGGGTAAAAAGAAACACGAAAAGTCAAACGTGAATAATTTTTTTTAAAATTGTATAATTTTATTTTCCATGTACAATATTTTTGAGGGTCTGAATCCTACCCTGGCCTAATCTAGGTAACGTCGCTAAACTAACTGTAAAATAAAACTTTATAAATGCGTTTATATAATAATCTAATTGTAACAAAATTAATATAAGGTTATTTACCGATGATACGATACCCCATGTTTCTCTTATTTTTGTAGCGTATTTTTGCATTCTTTTAACACGCAACTAGACATATTTGTGTCAGGCAAATCTGTCCTGCGCGCGCACCACTGTCGACCGATTCGCGTTGGCCCTAAACTGTAATTTTAGGGCCAATACATTGGTCCGTTTTAATTGTTCGGTCGGCCCGGTCCTTACGCTGGTAATATATAAGTCAATGAATAAAAGGCACAGATTAGTTCAGAGCTTCTCTAATTACAAATAATGAAATGATATTTTAAAAATTGGAAATTATTGCGCGGCGTTTACAACAATTTTCGTATTTAGTTGTATTATTCATGTCTATTTAAATTAAATAGAATTTTGACAAATTTCAATCTATTGAGAATGTATTTTTCCGTAGGATTGATTTGTGCAAGCAAGAAATGGATGAAACACTTTTTGAAGAGGAACATCAAACTCTACTTTATAAAAAGAGTATAAAACAAGAAAAAAATTTTTGAAGTCTCATGTTAGCCCTGGACTTTTTGGGACTTTGGAAGTATTAATTGAGGTTAGTCTTGTTTTGTTTCTAAAACTTAGAATTAAGAATTTATCAACGTTTATTCTAGCTAGAATCATACAAGCATTCAACGCGAATAAAATTTTCTTTAATGGTTTCATCATTGCAACACATGACTAATCCACCGCTGAACATTTCATCCATTGTTTAGGCCTTTATCGGGACTTGCCACTTGACCAGTGCTGCATCGATCTTGGTTTTATATGAGGTATTAAGCTTCCGTTTTAAGGCCTAGGTATTTATTGATACATTTATTTATTGTATGGCATTATATTAACCCTTCAATCCCCATAAAAATCCCACGCATGCACCCACAGCACTTAAAACCATTAAAACTTATACTTAGAGATTACTTTTCTATGAAGAAATTTGGCATTATAGAATTTGTACAAAATTCTCTATCCTGTGGTCTAAAAAAAGTCAGGTTTTACTACATTATAAATAGATTTTATTGTATTTTGATAACAATAAAAAACATAATGATTTCTTAAATTTACGCGAACACTACACATTGAATAAAACTAAATTTACGGATTCTATCGCGTTTATTTAACTGATTTTACTTGGAAATAATACTAGTTTTTTCAGAATTTATCGCGTATATTTAACTTTTTAAATACCCGACGTTTCGAACGCTTTACAGCACTCATGGTCACGGGCGGGACTGAGATGTTCAACATCCATATGTCATAGTTAACTGCAGTTACCATAGATTAAAATTTAACTTTTGTTCCGATCTATACAGTATGAACTTATGGTATCTTGAAGTCTTGCAGTTGTATGCTTGGGTTGGGATTTAATTTTATTTATTATAGGATCCCAAGCAGATGGCAGCACCCAACCATCTTCTCTATTCAAGTCGCGATGACTTACAAGACCATTTTTACATGTTGCAGAACTAAATCTTTTTTTTATATAGAATAGGGTGACAAACAAGCACACAGTCCACCTGATGGTAAGTGGATGCTGCAGCACATAAACATCTACATCTATCCTCGATTACGAATCAAAATGCAGATGCATTGTCACCCATGAGGACCCAGATGGAATGCCTCGTTTCTAGTAAAAAGGGTCTCCGGTTCTCTACACTCACCATACGAAATACAGCAGCATTAAGCTACAGTTTCACACTAGTATTCTGTGAGAGCATGGTCCTTCCCCGGTCGAGCCGACCCATTGCTACAACTATACTACTAATATAACTGCAGCATGGCTCTACCACGTTCACTGTTCTCACTGTTAGATACTCATCTGTTAGTACTGCCCAAAAACCGTAGCGTATATCGACACCGGCACAGTAGTTTTGCAGTACTATTAATACTTTTACTGTAATTGATTTTATTGAAATTGTACCTTTACTGGGGACAAAGGAGTTTAAAAAATTTATATCAAATGGGAAGAAGGGGTTGTGGAGTGGCTGGAGTAAGTTTAATGCTAGCAGTAACTCAACTCCATATAAACGTCAAAATTGATTCACACACAGTGACAACCAAGTCAAAATAAAAAAAAACTATAAATATTTTTATGTGCAGGCGGGCAACGTACATTTTATAACACGATTAATCAGGCAAAAGTACCTGTCACACAACCAACACGACCCAGGACATCAACATCAGCAGTCGTCGCTATTCATCATAAAGTCAAAATTGTAATCAGTCGGTATGTAATGGGACGATACCCACCATCAAATGACTACCCTACAAATCAAAAATATTTGGTGAGTTATAATTTATCAAATGAGGTGCTTCTAGTGGTTATTAAAGTAGTGTTATGTGAAATATTAAATATTTACTCCACTGAGAGACATTTCAAAAAACGAAATCAGTTGTGAATTTGTTTAATTTCTGTTTGTGTGATATAGTTGTATGAACTTTTTCTGTTTTATTTTGTTGATTTTGACTGAATATTATATGTAGGTAATCACTAAGTTAAACATTAATGACTTGCTTAGCAGCCAAGCGAAGGTGTAACAAAGTGGCATGAGTCAGATTATCTGCCTTTTTAGAATTAAATTACAATAAATAGACATTTTTCTTAGGGGTTGCCATAGCTTGCCATATTTACTGAGTTTAGTTGGCTACGGTAGATATTTTTATTACTAAGCTGTTGTCAGAATGTTGCCACTGCTCATCTGACTTGATTCTTACGACACAGAGAATGACATGTGTAGTGACATGAGTAGTGTATATTCTTATGTCAGTAAACACGGTTCAGATTGGTATTATTATTATTGATAGTAAATGACAACCTCGTAAGACATGCATTAATCGATAGATGTAGGTGCTTCAGACTATGATTTGTGACTTTCCTTGAAAGACTCCTACGTTCACTAATGGACTTGTGAAGGGATATGATATATTGTTGATCATGAATAAGTGAAAGCAATTTGTTTAGATTGTAAGATTATTTTGTGTTATGGAAACAATTAAATGAAAGCGAATAAATTATTATACAATAATTAACATGTGTTTTGATCAATATTGATGTTTACAATTGCAGATGCTACATCTATTTTTTGTTTTGTAATATTCTGATCATATTCTTCAGTTAATATTGAAGTCCCTTTAGTATGAAGCAGGAATTGAGGGTATAAAATAAATTCATATTTCAACCACAATAATTTAATGACAAAAGATTCATAATGTATGAACATCATTATTTTTGCAAGAACTGTAGCTTACCATCTTTTAAGAATTTAAAATAATAATTTATAATTAATATGTTACATTTATTGAATATAAAATATTAATTATAAACGGAATGATAGTAAATGCAAGATGAAATAATAAATGAAGACATCCTAGACATATTTATTTATCTAACGATACGCTATCATTACAGGCTAGCTCAATTGAATTGTGAGTTAACATAATTATCATAGCATAATATACAAAGTGATTTCCTGGTCAAGAGAATAAATAAATTTGTTAAATATGAATAGATAGTAATCAAACCTCATTGGTGTTATAATGGTGATGTTCCATATTAAGAATACCCTTAACTAATGAGCATTTGTGCATAGATTTATACATGTGAAAGAAACGAAAAAGAGAGAATTGTGTAAGGATTGTGCCTAATGGAAGTCTTTAGTTTCCGCCTACACCATTGAGTAACAAGTGAGAGAGCGTACATTTGAAATTATGTTAAGGGCATTCCCCATCACATTATCTCTCATCTTTAGCATCTGCAATTCGATATCACAAAACACATGTTTAATTTTATTATTTATTTGTTATTCCTGTAAGTATGATTTGAAGTTGTTTTTCTATTAATTCTGTAATTGGAGTAATCATGACTGTAATTGATATATAGCAAATATGATTAAAAATTGTTATATGATCTGTATTTAGTTAGGCTTGAATATATTTTTATACTTACCTATGAATATTTTTAATTCCAATTAATCATAATCATTTATATCTGTGAAACATTTGTCCATTCTGCAGTTTTTTTTTAATTTATGTACTTGTAACTGTACAATATTGTAATATTGTACAAAAAAGTTTGCTATGCTGCATGTATTCTATTTTTTTTTGTGTAACTCAATCTTTTCAACCTAGGGAGACTTTATGATAGTTTTTCATATTTCTTATAAAATATTTAACTCACCAAAAGCAAATGTAAGCCACATGTATTAAATTTAAAGATATCAATAAACAGTAGATTAACATTTGGTATTTCATTAACTTTGTGTAGATATTGGTGGTTTTAATTTAAACTGCACAAAGTTTATTATTTGATAAAAAGCAACTCATGAGTAACTTTTTACAAAGAATTAAAATTAAGTGCTTACCTGATCCTATTCTGGCATCCTGTTTGACCCATCCATATGCTATTTTTTTGGTTCTATACTAGGCTGCACTAAAAGTATCGGGAATGGAATATTTCCACTGTTCCTGTCATATTAAAATAGTTTTAATTGAAAACTCCTTGGTTTTAAAAATCGAATACCATTTATTTAAAAAAAAAAGATTCTCGGTCTTGTCACAAGGTTTTGTCAAACTTGTTTAGTCGTTGAGAAAATGGAATTGACTCGAGAAAATTCAAGAGCGATGATTTATTATGACTTTCGAAGTGGCTTAACACAAAAACAGTGTGTTGAGCGGATGATTTCTGCATTTGGTGGTGAAGCCCCATCCAAAACCACAATTTATCGCTGGTTTGCTGAATTTCAACGTGGACGTGTCAAGCTCAGTGATGATCCCCGTCAAGGTCGTCAAAAAACTGCAGCCACCCAAGAAATGATGTGCGTAAACTGATTGAGGAAGATCGACATGTGACATATCGCAAAATTCAGGCAACTTTAGACATCGGCATGAGTCAAATACAAATAATCTTGCATGGACAATTAGGTGTAAAAAAGTTGTTTTCCCGATGGATACCGCATTCGCTCTGTGAAGAGCAAAAAGCGGCTCGCGTTACTTGGTGCGTCAGAACTCTCGAAAGATTCCACGCAGGATCCTCAAATGCTGTATACAACATCGTATCAGGTGACGAATCCTGGATATACGCGTACGAACCCGAAACAAAAAACCAGTCTTGAGTTTGGGTGTCCGAAAATGAGTTAAAACCAACAAAAATTGTTCGTTCATGGAGTGTTGCAAAAAAAAATGGTGGCTATGTTTGTCTCCAAAACCAGCCATGTTACGACTATTCCTCTCGAGAGACAAAGAACGGTTAATGCAGAATGGTATGCTAGCATTTGTTTGCCACAGGTCGTTTCTGAACTCCGTAAAGAGAACTGCAACCGCCGCATAACAAGATAAGTCAGTCAGCCCTGAGGAACACACATACATACTACCGATCATACTCTCATTGATAACTGTTCTTCACATTCTTTAATTATTTAAACATGATGCTATAAGTTTAAGCACTATGTTTTTTTACACCATAACGCTGTAACTTCCTGAGTAACGTCTCTTGAATAATGTTGGTTTCTATTTTAAAATAGAAATATTGCACTATATGATTAAATTTCATTTATATTTTTACTTACAACTACGGGTACCTACAACTTTTACCGCATCTTAGCACACAGCAACTTCTCTCAGAAGCACCCACAATCCAGGTCAACAGAGCACAAATCTTTAGGCAAATCAGGGTCCAGAGTCTCACGCGTAAGTTCATCGAAAAAGGCGAAGTCTGGAGATCAAGCAAAGTCGTCGAAAAAATCATCTTATAAACACAAACAGAGCACATGCACCATAGAGTAGAGTAATATAACACGCACACTCCACGATAGGAAATGGAATCACAATTTAAATAACATTTTTACATAGACAGAGAAATTTTTAACATTGACAGGCCGAAATTACCATAGATTTCTCTTTTTATCTTGCCAACGGCGGAATCATAATAATTGACCTGAGAAAACGTAAAATTAACAACAATAAGATTTTATCAAAAAATTGTTTTATAGCAAAATAGTAAGTTAGCTTTTCGTTTATATTTCTAATTATTCATTTATATGTTTGATTCTTAATAGCAATTTGCGTAAAGCGGAATGACATTTTTCTGGACTAGCGTAGCTAAATTTTAAAATAGCGAAACCTACTGCGACGTGGACAAACTTTCATTAACATATACCATAGATAAATACGTATGTAGCAAGGTAATTTAATACCGTAGACAGAGAAACCTATGGACTATGGTTCATAAAAGATAGCATGATCTCTCCGACAGCTGTTAGTAAAAATCACGCCTATGAAGTCCTGAATTTCTTAGTAGTACAGACAGTACCTGTCAATGTTATACTTTATGGGCATGCACTAATTAGGTCGGCATGCCCATAAAGTATGACATTGAATATATATACAACTATAATGATTAGCGTGAGAAAGGACGATAACGTAGTTATAATACACTAATCCATGCCCATAAAGTATTCAATATATAAACTAAAATTAGTGAGAAAATAACTATTTTAGGTTATACAAGTTGTTTAGCAAAGTATAGTTTGCTAAACAAAAAAACCGGCACGGAGAAAGGGATAAACAATCACACCGCTCTGTCTCATTTCTATGCAAGACGTTTGCATAAATCTATCTTTTTCGTGCGCGAATGCGAAAGAAGGTGTAAATTTGTCTATAGGTTTCTCTGTCTACGTTTAATACCTTTAAGATATTAAATACTGTCAATAATGTAAACTAGAATTTTCAAATTGTAAAAGTTTTCAATTATTCTAATAAACACATTATGTTTGCAAAACAATTGTGATACATTATCGTAGTACTATGTATTAGTTAATATTCAAATTGTAAAAATAATATATTAAGTTAATAGTCAGTAAGTAGGATTTAATGCAAAAAAGAGATTATGTCCAATACTAAATTTTATTGCTTTCTCTGATAAAGTCTAAATTGAATATTAAGTACCTAAAGCATCTCCTTCATGCTTGTTTTTATCCCTTCCTTAAATACTAGTCCCACAGGTAATTTTACATATTGAATACCTACTATTCTATAGAGTAGTCTATGAGTATGTTCTGAAATGTTTCCAGCATGGAGTATAGAGGTAGTTTCCAGAATACGGGCCAATGCAAATGAAGTCATTAATTGACACCATATTCTACCATATTCGATACAACGAATCACCAGAATGGCGTCGATTTATGATGCATTGGCCAGTGTCCTGGGTTGTATCTCGGAACATACCCTCTATTTAGCTTTAACTAGAGAAGAAAGAAAGGACATGGCATACCTACATAAAAAAGTGTATACCTAAACTGAGTCTGGCACAAAGGTGGCGGCTTGACGTAGTGCTGCGCACTATACTTAATATCGATAATCAGTAGCGAGGCTTCCATTAAAGCCGAACAGCCGGGCTTGCTTTATTAAAACTGAATCAATCAATAATATCAACTAATAAAATAACTAATAAACTGTTTCAAATTATTTCAATTTTCCCGCGCACTCCACACGTTTATACAAAGGTACTCTGTGGCCATACTGCTGCTGTCATAAAATGAGTTTTAAAAGAGTTGTCTCCCTCGCTCGCGTGGGCTTTTTACGGGGCTTTCGAGAAGACGATCGCTCTCTTTCTAACCTATGGCAAAATATTCTATAATGAAATATAACTACGAAATTTTTATATAGCAATTACTATTGAGCCAACAAGCCTGGCTTTGCCATGAAGTTGTTTAGGAGTGCGTTAGCGACTAGCGAAGTGGTTGCGGGCCCCTCGTATGCAAGTTCACTTCACATTTCAATGTTTATGTTTGTTTTTGTTGTGTTTGTTAAAAATTTATGCTTTTTCGAAGATTTTCAGTGAAAATGGGAGGATAATAGTGTTCATTGTGATGAATATAAGTGTGTTGAAGTGCTAATCGGCGAGGAAAAGGTAAAAATCTTTAAAAATGAAATTTAATATTCAATAAACATTTTTTTTATAAGATAGGGTGACAAACGAGCACACAGTCCACCTGATGGTAAGTGGTTGCTGTGGCCCATAGACATCTACATCTATCCTCGATTACGAATCAAAATGCAGATGCGTTGTCACCCGTGAGGACTAAGATGGAATGCCTCGTTACCAGTAAACAGGGTCTCCGGTTCTCTACACTCACCATACGAAAACAAACATTTCTTCCTACTTTAAATATGGATACAGGACTCTTTAGTAATAAAGTTTAATTAAGTGAGGCGTATTTAAAGGTTTAATAACTCAATATTTATATTACCATGCCAATTAAAAATATCAATTTGAACAGCAGCATAAAGTATGAGACCTAGGTTTAATTTTAGAGGAAATAAGTGTTACAATCTTTTTTTAACGTGAAGCCCAAATTTTAATTAAATAAATCAAAAGAATACAGAAGAATGTATTGAGGTTTTTTAAAGAATAGTACTCCCTTTAGTTATTTCCAGTTAGGTTTCTCTGTCTACTTTTCAGTATATATAGAATTTTAATGGCGTCATCTACTTAATTCTATAGGTAAAGTCATTTTATCGAACGAAAATTGGTTGATTCTCACGATGGTACCTAAAGATTACGCTAGATGGCACAAATACGCTATCAGCTAATTTATAGTGATATATGAGTTTAAAAATATTATTTTGTACGGTTTATTATGAATTTAAAATGAAAAATTATAATTATAATAAATAGGTGACGGAAACGGCGATGTGGTTCGCCACCCATCACGTCTCGTTTCTCGCGGGGGCGAAAAGCGGCCCACGGAGAGCCGCTTCGCTACGTTGAATGTAAGAGGAGGGATGGATGGAAAGGTAGATGGAGTATGTCAGATGATGGATGAACGTTGCATTGATATTCTGTGCGTGAACGAAACCAAGAGGAAAGGATGTGACACCAAGGTTCATGGCCCCTACACGGCATACTGGTCGGGAGTCCCCCAAACCAGCCGAGGCTGTCAGGGAGTTGGTGTGATTCTTTCATCTCGAATGGTTGAATGTGTGATTGAGCATGAATGTGTAAGCCCAAGACTCCTCTGGATTAGGTTAAAAGTCGGACTCACCCGCTTGTTTATCCTTGGGGTCTATGCACCGACGGATCTGCGTAGAGGTGGGTCACTAAAATCACAACAAGAGAGAGGAATTTTGGGATAGCATGAGAGAGGTCTTGAATAAATGCGGAGAAAATGAACGGATCGTGATGTTAGGGGACTTTAATGGATGGGTTGGAGTAAAGCGTGATGGGTATGAAGGAGTTCTGGGTATGTTTGGGGACGAAAGAGTGAATGACAATGGGAGAAGCCTGCTTGAAGTATGCTTGGAATGGAATCTGTGCGTGGCCAACACAATGTTTGACCACAAAAAGATCCATTTGTATACAAGAGATGAGGGTGAGTCTAGAAGTATGATTGATTTTGTAATTGTGGATGAAAGACTGAAGAAGAAAGTGCTAGACACTCGGGCATACCGCGGTGTAGGCCTCGACACAGAACACTTCCTAGTCATAGCCCGAATGCGTGGCCTCTTTAAACGGTGGCTACACCGAGGGGCCGAGCCTACGAGTGTTTTGGACAGAGTAAAAGTGAAAAATCTACAAGAAAAAGAAAAGAAAGACGAGTATGTAGAGAAACTGAAAGAAAGTTTTAAAGGGATAGAAGAGATAGGAGTGATTGAAGATTTGTGGGAGACATTTAAGAAAGGGGTTGTAAATGTTTCGATTGAGATATGCGGTGTAGCTAAAAGAAGGAAAGGGAGAAAGAATGATAACGTGTGGATGGATAAAGATGTACAAAGGGTTGTGCAAGAAAAGAAGAAAGCGTGGTTGGATTGGTTAGCAGCAAAAGCTAACCAAAAAGTTCAAAAGGCAACGGATGACGAGATAAAGGAAGCAAGAAAGAAGTAAAAAAGATTGAAAACACCAGCGAAAGAAACAGGGTATAGAAAGAAAGAAGAACGAAAAGATGATTTCGATAGGAGGCTCACTGAAGATTTCCAGTCAAACATTAAGTTTTTTCTGGAAAACCATCAAAACAGCCAGATTACAAACTTCTACCTCGGAGCTGAGTACAATCAGGAGTCAAGATGGGAGCATTATAAAAGGAGAAGAATGTGTGTTAAAGAGATGGAAAGAGTATTTTGAAAGTTTGTTTGAAAGAGAGGAAGTGCAGGTACAGCATCTGCCACCTTCCACGGAAACGAATATAAATGTTGATGAAAATGAGATAAGCATGGATGAAATAGTGAAAGCGCTGAAAAGTATGAGATTAGGTAAGGCTGCAGGGTATGACAGGATTACCGTCGAGATGCTGAGGGCTGGACAGGGCCTGGTGGCTAGTCAGCTGTACCGCCTTTTCAATCTGTGCTGGCGAAATGGGCAAGTGCCGGGAGACTGGTGCAAAGCCGTAATAAATGGAAAAGGGTCACGGCAGGACTGCATAAATTACCGTGGTATAAGCCTTCTTAGCGTCGTCGGTAAATTGTATGCGAAAGTGTTGATTGAAAGGGTTGTAATTGAAACAGACGAGAAAATATGGGATGTACAAGCAAGGTACGCTACCCTTGCGGTGCATAGCCGAAAAGTGTTTGGCTAAAAACAAGAAAGTCTACTGCGCCTTCGTAGATCTAGAAAAGGCCTATGATAGAGTGGTGAGGAATGAATTGTGGTCAGCACTATCCATGAACGATGTGAGCAGTCTCCTCATACGAGCATTGCAATCTATAGGGATTCTAGTGCTTGTGTAAGGATAAATAATATGCCGTAATAATATGCCGTGTAGGGGCCATGAACCGTGGTGTCACATCCTTTCCTCTTGGTTTCGTTCACGCACAGAATATCAATGCAACGTTCATCCATCATCTGACATACTCCATCTACCTTTCCATCCATCCCTCCTCTTACATTCAACGTAGCGAAGCGGCTCTCCGTGGGCCGCTTTTCGCCCCCGCGAGAAACGAGACGTGATGGGTGGCGAACCACATCGCCGTTTCCGTCACCTATTTATTATAATTATAATTTTTCATTTTCAATTCATAATAAACCGTACAAAATGATATTTTTAAACTCATATATCACTATAAATTATCCGATAGCGTATTTGTGCCATCTAGCGTAATCTTACTCCCTATAAAGAAACCCAAAAACCACGAATAACAGAGACTCTTTAAAAAACCTCAATACATTCTTCTGTATTCTTTTGATTTATTTAATTAAAATTTGGGCTTCACGTTAAAAAAGATTGTAACACTTATTTCCTCTAAAATTAAACCTAGGTCTCATACTTTATGCTGCTGTTCAAATTGATATTTTTAATTGGCATGGTAATATAAATATTGAGTTATTAAACCTTTAAATACGCCTCACTTAATTAAACTTATTACTAAAGAGTCTGTATCCATATTTAAAGTAGGAAGAAATGTTTGTTTTCGTATGGTGAGTGTAGAGAACCGGAGACCCTGTTTACTGGTAACGAGGCATTCCATCTTAGTCCTCACGGGTGACAACGCATCTGCAGTTTTGATTCGTAATTGAGGATAGATGTAAATGTCTGTAGGCCACAGCAACCACTTACCATCAGGTGGACTGTGTGCTCGTTTGTCACCCTACCCTATAAAAAAAATGTTTATTGAATATTAAATTTCATTTTTAAAGATTTTTACCTTTTCCTCGCCGATTAGCACTTCAACACACTTATATTCATCACAATGAACACTATTATCCTCCCATTTTCACTGAAAATCTTCGAAAAAGCATAAATTTTTAACAAACACAACAAAAACAAACATAAACATTGAAATGTGAAGTGAACTTGCATACGAGGGGCCCGCAACCACTTCGCTAGTCGCTAACGCACTCCTAAACAACTTCACGGCAAAGCCAGGCTTGTTGGCTCAATAGTAATTGCTATATAAAAATTTCGTAGTTATATTTCATTATAGAATATTTTGCCATAGGTTAGAAAGAGAGCGATCGTCTTCTCGAAAGCCCCGTAAAAAGCCCACGCGAGCGAGGGAGACAACTCTTTTAAAACTCATTTTATGACAGCAGCAGCATGGCCACAGAGTACCTTTGTATAAACGTGTGGAGTGCGCGGGAAAATTGAAATAATTTGAAACAGTTTATTAGTTATTTTATTAGTTGATATTATTTGATTGATTCAGTTTTAATAAAGCAAGCCCGGCTGTTCGGCTTTAATGGAAGCCTTGCTACTGATTATCGATATTAAGTATAGTGCGCAGCACTACGTCAAGCCGCCACCTTTGTGCCAGACTCAGTTTAGGTATACACTTTTTTTATGTAGGTATGCCATGTCCTTTCTTTCTTTTCTAGTTAAAGCTAAATAGAGGGTATGTTCCGAGATACAACCCAGGACACTGGCCAATGCATCATAAATCGACGCCATTCTGGTGATTCGTTGTATCGAATATGGTAGAATATGGTATCAATTAATGACTTCATTTGCATTGGCCCGTATTCTGGAAACTACCTCTATACTCCATGCTGGAAACATTTCAGAACATACTCATAGACTACTCTATAGAATAGTAGGTATTCAATATGTAAAATTACCTGTGGGACTAGTATTTAAGGAAGGGATAAAAACAAGCATGAAGGAGATGCTTTAGGTTCTTAATATTCAATTTAAACTTTATCAGAGAAAGCAATAAAAGCTAGTATTGGACATAATCTCTCTTGCATTAAATCCTACTTACTGACTATTAACTTAATATATTATTTTTACAATTTGAATATTAACTAATACATAGTACTACGATAATGTATCACAATTGTTTTGCAAACATAATGTGTTTATTAGAATAATTGAAAACTTTAATTCTAGTTTACATTATTGACAGTATTTAATATCTTAAAGGTATTAAACGTAGACAGAGAAACCTATAGACAAATTTACACCTTCTTTCGCATTCGCGCACGAAAAAGATAGATTTATGCAAACGTCTTGCATAGAAATGAGACAGAGCGGTGTGATTGTTTATCCCTTTCTCCGTGCCGGTTTTTTTGTTTAGCAAACTATACTTTGCTAAACAACTTGTATAACCTAAAACTACGTTATCGTCCTTTCTCACCCAATTCAAGATACTTTATGGCAGCGACCTAATTAGTGCATTGCTAAACAACTTGTATAACCTAAAACTACGTTATCGTCCTTTCTCACACTAATCATTATAGTTGTATATATATTCAATGTCATACTTTATGGGCATGCCGACCTAATTAGTGCATGCCCATAAAGTATAACATTGACAGGTACTGTCTGTACTACTAAGAAATTCAGGACTTCATAGGCGTGATTTTTACTAACAGCTGTCGGAGAGATCATGCTATCTTTTATGAACCATAGTCCATAGGTTTCTCTGTCTACGGTATTAAATTACCTTGCTACATACGTATTTATCTATGGTATATGTTATTAAAGTTTGTCCACGTCGCCGTAGGTTTCGCTATTTTAAAATTTAGCTACGCTAGTCCAGAAAAATGTCATTCCGCTTTACGCAAATTGCTATTAAGAATCAAACATATAAATGAATAATTAGAAATATAAACGAAAAGCTAACTTACTATTTTGCTATAAAACAATTTTTTGATAAAATCTTATTGTTGTTAATTTTACGTTTTCTCAGGTCAATTATTATGATTCCGCCGTTGGCAAGATAAAAAAAAAGAGAAATCTATGGTAATTTCGGCCTGTCAATGTTAAAAATTTCTCTGTCTATGTAAAAATGTTATTTAAATTGTGATTCCATTTCCTATCGTGGATTGTGCATGTTATATTACTCTACTCTATGGTGCATGTGCTCTGTTTGTGTTTATAAGATTTTTTCGACGACTTTGCTTGATCTCCAGACTTCGCCTTTTTCGATGAACTTACGCGTGAGACTCTGGATCCCGATTTGCCTAAAGATTTGTGCTCTGTTGACCTGGATTGTGGCTGCTTCTGGGAGAAGTTACTGTGTGCTAAGATGCGGTAAAAGTTGTAAGTACCCGTAGTTGTAAGTAAAAATATAAATGAAATTTAATCATATAGTGCAATATTTCTATTTTAAAATAGAAATCAACATTATTCATGAGACGTTACTCAGGAAGCTACAGCGTTATGGTGTAAAAAAACATAGTGCTTAAACTTATAGCATCATATTTAAATAATTAAAGAATGAGAAGGAACAGTTATCAATGAGAGTATGATCGGTAGTATGTATGTGTGTTCCTCAGGGCTGACTGACTTATCTTGTTAGGGAATTAACACGATGTAGTTTTATTTGCTGATGAGTGATGACACTTTGTTAATTTTCAGACTTAAAAATAGCCATTATTAAAACATGACGATGTGAATAATGCTATATCAAGTTATTTTAAATGGTAATAAAACAAAATTTAATAAATTTATAACAAACATGATGATTCCTATTGTCTGTTCTAATCTAATTTGCCAAAACATAGCAGTCAGTGATGAAAATCTGCATTATTTGTGACGAATTTTTTTAGCCCAGCTTAAGTCATTTTTTTATAGAATAAGGGCGACAAATTAGCACACAGTCCACCTGACGGTAAGTGAATACTGTGGCTCATAAGACATCTACATTTATCCTCAATTAAGTATCAAAATGCAGATGAGTTTTCACCCCTGAGGACTCATTTCCAGTTAAAAAGGTCTCCAGTTCTCTACACTTAATGAAACACAGCAGCATTAAGCTGCTGTTTTATGTTGGTATTCTGTGAGAGCGCAGTCCTAGCCCTCGAGCAGACCCATTCATGGTGCAACCATAATATAACTGTAGCTCGGCTCTACCTTACATTGACCTCATGACCTAACATTTCAAAACATCAGTTTACTTTGTCTGATTAAAATTTCGACTTAAAGCTGATGATTTCATTCTTCTTGTTTCTAAATCTTATTTCCCTTTTTTTTTTCAGAAAGAAACATATTGCCTGCTGAGTGTATGAAGATCCATTAGAAAATTTCTTTGGGATGATTCGAAGCCACGTGTGCAGGAACACTAACCCAACTATTGCGGGCTTTGAATTGTCCTTTGCTGCATTGTTAATTAATAATTTAAGCGGCCGGCACTCACCTGGCTCCAACTGTGAGGAAAATAGTTGTAATCATGAATCCTTTGTTCAAAAATTCAGAAAGTGAGCACATCCATACACAGATATTATTGATGTAGACGAGACAATATATATTGATTAAAAGGAAAGAAAAAAGCTCCAAAGATTTGGCAAGTTTGTAGTATGTTAGCTATTTGTTAAAAAAGCCAAAATCCAAATAATCATAAATTGTTCAAAACGTAAACAATGTTTATATGACAAAAATTATGTAATTTTTTTTTTAAATTGGGAGAATATAGGAATGTAAACACATATTTAACATACCCAAACAATAATTTAGTTGTTTTTTTAAATGTAAGATTTAATTACATATAAAATAAAAAAGCAATCAATGAGTTCAAATATCAAAACGTATTTGTATTCAGAGCTTGATTTTGGCTTTGTAATTGCGAGGTCCACAAATCGCAAACAATCGATTTTAAGTATATAATATACCTATTTGAACTATCCTGCAAATTTTTCCTTATTTAACTGGTGCAGAGATGTAAAACAAAATAATTAACAGTACTGGATTGGACGATACTGATGCAATAAAAATGTTTGCTTCTAACAATTTTAATAAAAGGAAGCATTATAAAAAATATTGAACTGCTAAACAGTTGTTTTATTTACCTAAATTATGTTGTATACATAGTAATTTCTAAAAGCCAAATCAATATTAAAATGATTTGACTTTTGGAATTTACTTTTAAAAAAAATTTTTTATTGATTGTAATAAGGAGCATCCTGCTTTGCTGGGCTGTAGGGACGTCGCATATCGGTGGATGGCGCTAATGCTACGATCCTAAGTGACGTCTCTAGTGCCTGAGGCCGATGGCCTTAGTGAATGAATTTTTATTTTATTTATTTATCTAAAGTTAAATTCTTATTAATTTCAACACGTCCTTGCAGCCTGCCAGGTGCGGCAACTATAGCAATATAATGGGAGAGACTTTGTTCTGCAGTAGACTTACAGGCTCCAATGAATGAATGGATAATAGATGTAAAATAATACTCCCTCGTCTAGAAGACCAGCGTAAGAAATTTATGTCTATTTGGCTCCTCCGCGAAATTTATCGATGATCTTATCGTTCATCTCAAGTAAATCTATTTCTCGTTGTCAGGATCGCAAAGTTTTTCTATGACTCACAGGATAAGATGTCAAAATCGTAACCAAAAATTTACTTAACCAAAGGCTGAGAGTGGAACTTCTTGCCTTCTTGTATACATGTAACCAGCAACCAACACTCATTCCACCAGAACAAAATTGCCTAAAACAATTTTTACGCAACAGAAATGCAGCGGTACAGCCCCAGGCGAACCAAATACATGTTCTACCACCTTTCTAACAGATATCTACTGAAGGCAGTAACGGCAGCTGCATGCTTGTTGATTAAATCTCAAAAACCTGCACCCTCATTCATTCACCTGTCTGTTCAGGTCAATTATGACCAGGTGTTTGAGATTTTTGAGAAAATGATTCTACACAAATGTGTGCAGGTCAGGTTATTAAATAACATATATAAAACAGTGAGTTTTTGCACTTTAGAATAGGTAAACCAACAAATTAGAAGCTATTTTTTTTTCAAACTTTGTTTGATGCGACTATATTTACACTGAGATGTTTAAACATGAGTATGTGACCGACTGCAATAATCTTGAGAAATGCGGGTTGCAAAAAAGCTGGTATGGGTTAAACTGTGATATATTTTTTATTTAACTCAGATCAGTTACAAGGTTGCTTGGCGTAAATTTAAATCAGTAATCGCAACAAAATAAATTATTTTTTCAATGTAAATAAAATTTAAAAAAATTGTTAAATTTCATTTTTAGATTAGATTATAACTAGTTCCTGCACTCTTCAGCAATTGGCAAATATTGCTACCATGTTAGTGTGAAATTTTTGATTTAAATAAAAAATATAACATTAATTACTTGGCCTCTTTAAAATAATTACTTAGATACTTAAAACTGATTATATAATACCAAAATAAAGGCTATTATATTTTACCGCAAGCAAACAAAACTTTAGGTCAAGTAAAATTACAATGTTTCTACGAAAATTCTTAATTGACAATTACATTTATGTTATGTACGAGGGCGGCACTGCAAATTTCGGGAATCAAGGAAGTGACACAACATTACTATTTAAAAATGTACTTATTGCTTTTCGAAGTATTCTCCGCGAAATTTGACACATTTTTCCATACGATGGAACCAATAATTGAAGCATTCATTCCATTCGGAAGTTGGGGACTCCAAAATGGCCGTTTTGTAGGCGTCCACAGCTTCTTCAGGTGATGAAAATCTCTGTCCGCAAAATTTATTCTTTATTTTATGGAAAGTATAGAAATCATTAGGGCTTAGGTCTGGGCTGTACGGTGTATGGTCTAATAATTCTATGTTTTCTTGCTCTAAAAACTCTTTTGTTCTGTGTGCGGTGTGAGAACTCGCATTGTCGTGATGGAGGATGATGCGGCGGTTGCAGTTCTCTTTACGGAGTTCAGAAACGACCTGTGGCAAACAAATGCTAGCATACCATTCTGCATTAACCGTTCTTTGTCTCTCAAGAGGAATAGTCGTAACATGGCTGGTTTTGGAGACAAACATAGCCACCATTTTTTTTTGCAACACTCCATGAACGAACAATTTTTGTTGGCTTTAACTCATTTTCGGACACCCAAACTCGAGACTGGTTTTTTGTTTCGGGTTCGTACGCGTATATCAAGGATTCGTCACCTGATACGATGTTGTATACAGCATTTGAGGATCCTGCGTGGAATCTTTCGAGAGTTCTGACGCACCAAGTAACGCGAGCCGCTTTTTGCTCTTCACAGAGCGAATGCGGTATCCATCGGGAAAACAACTTTTTTACACCTAATTGTCCATGCAAGATTATTTGTATTTGACTCATGCCGATGTCTAAAGTTGCCTGAATTTTGCGATGTCACATGTCGATCTTCCTCAATCAGTTTACGCACAGCAACTTCTTGGGTGGCTGCAGTTTTTTGACGACCTTGACGGGGATCATCACTGAGCTTGACACGTCCACGTTGAAATTCAGCAAACCAGCGATAAATTGTGGTTTTGGATGGGGCTTCACCACCAAATGCAGAAATCATCCGGTCAACACACTGTTTTTGTGTTAAGCCACTTCGAAAGTCATAATAAATCATCGCTCTTGAATTTTCTCGAGTCAATTCCATTTTCTCAACGACTAAACAAGTTTGACAAAACCTTGTGACAAGACCGAGAATCTTTTTTTTTAAAATAAATGGTATTCGATTTTTAAAACCAAGGAGTTTTCAATTAAAACTATTTTAATATGACAGGAACAGTGGAAATATTCCATTCCCGATACTTTTAGTGCAGCCAAGTATAGAACCAAAAAAAATAGCATATGGATGGGTCAAACAGGATGCCAGAATAGGATCAGGTAAGCACTTAATTTTAATTCTTTGTAAAAAGTTACTCATGATTTGCTTTTTATCAAACAATAAACTTTGTGCAGTTTAAATTAAAACCACCAATATCTACAAAGTTAATGAAATACCAAATGTTAATCTACTGTTTATTGATATCTTTAAATTCAATACATGTGGCTTACATTTGCTTTTGGTGAGTTAAATATTTTATAAGAAATATGAAAAACTATCATAAAGTCTCCCTACATTGAAAAGATTGAGTTACACAAAAAAAAAATAGAATACATGCAGCATAGCAAACTTTTTTGTACAATATTTTATTACAATATTGTACAGTTACAAGTACATAAATTAAAAAAAAAAACTGCAGAATGGACAAATGTTTCACAGATATAAATGATTATGATTAATTGGAATTAAAAATATTCATAGGTAAGTATAAAAAAATATTCAAGCCTAACTAAATACAGATCATATAACAATTTTTAATCATATTTGCTATATATCAATTACAGTCATGATTACTCCAATTACAGAATGAATAGGAAAACAACTTCAAATCATACTTACAGGAATAACAAATAAATAATAAAATTAAACATGTGTTTTGTGATATCGAATTGCAGATGCTAAAGATGAGAGATAATGTGATGGGGAATGCCCTTAACATAATTTCAAATAAAAAAATAGTACGCTCTCTCACTTGTTACTCAATGGTGTAGGCGGAGACTAAAGACTTCCATTAGGCACAATCCTTACACAATTCTCTCTTTTTCGTTTCTTTCACATGTATAAATCTATGCACAAATGCTCATTAGTTAAGGGTATTCTTAATATGGAACATCACCATTATAACACCAATGAGGTTTGATTACTATCTATTCATATTTAACAAATTTATTTATTCTCTTGACCAGGAAATCACTTTGTATATTATGCTATGATAATTATGTTATCTCACAATTCAATTGAGCTAGCCTGTAATGATAGCGTATCGTTAGATAAATAAATATGTCTAGGATGATTATTTCATCTTGCATTTACTATCATTCCGTTTATAATTAATATTTTATATTCAATAAATGTAACATATTAATTATAAATTATTATTTTAAATTGTTAAAAGATGGTAAGCTACAGTTCTTGCAAAAATAATGATGTTCATACATTATGAATCTTTTGTCATTAAATTATTGTGGTTGAAACATGAATTTATTTTATACCCTCAATTCCTGCTTCATACTAAAGGGACTTCAATATTAACTGAAGAATATGATCAGAATATTACAAAACAAAAAATAGATGTAGCATCTGCAATTGTAAACATCAATATTGATCAAAACACATGTTAATTATTGTATAATAATTTATTCGCTTTCATTTAATTGTTTCCATAACACAAAATAATCTTACAATCTAAACAAATTGCTTTCACTTATTCATGATCAACAATATATCATATCCCTTCACAAGTCCATTAGTGAACGTAGGAGTCTTTCAAGGAAAGTCACAAATCATAGTCTGAAGCACCTACATCTATCGATTAATGCATGTCTTACGAGGTTGTCATTTACTATCAATAATAATAATACCAATCTGAACCGTGTTTACTGACATAAGAATATACACTACTCATGTCACTACACATGTCATTCTCTGTGTCGTAAGAATCAAGTCAGATGAGCAGTGGCAACATTCTGACAACAGCTTAGTAATAAAAATATCTACCGTAGCCAACTAAACTCAGTAAATATGGCAAGCTATGGCAACCCCTAAGAAAAATGTCTACTTATTGTAATTTAATTCTAAAAAGGCAGATAATCTGACTCATGCCACTTTGTTACACCTTCGCTTGGCTGCTAAGCAAGTCATTAATGTTTAACTTAGTGATTACCTACATATAATATTCAGTCAAAATCAACAAAATAAAACAGCAAAAGTTCATACAACTATATCACACAAACAGAAATTAAACAAATTCACAACTGATTTCGTTTTTTGAAATGTCTCTCAGTGGAGTAAATATTTAATATTTCACATAACACTACTTTAATAACCACTAGAAACACCTCATTTGATAAATTATAACTCACCAAATATTTTTCATTTGTAGGGTAGTCATTTGATGGTGGGTATCGTCCCATCACATACCGACTGATTACAATTTTGACTTTATGATGAATAGCGACGACTGCTGATGTTGATGTCCTGGGTCGTGTTGGTTGTGTGACAGGTACTTTTGCCCGATTAATCGTGTTATAAAATGTACGTTGCCCGCCTGCACATAAAAATATTTATAGTTTTTTTTATTTTGACTTGGTTGTCACTGTGTGTGAATCAATTTTGACGTTTATATGGAGTTGAGTTACTGCTAGCATTAAACTTACTCCAGCCACTCCACAACCCCTTCTTCCCATTTGATATAATTTTTTTTGAGACCCTTTTTACTAGAAACGAGGCATTCCATCTGGGTCCTCACGGGTGACAATGCATCTGCATTTTGATTCGTAATCGAGGATAGATGTAGATGTCTATGTGCTGCAGCATCCACTTACCATCAGGTGGACTGTGTGCTTGTTTGTCACCCTATTCTATATAAAAAAAAAAGATTTAGTTCTGCAACATGTAAAAATGGTCTTGTAAGACATCTTATTTGTTTGTTATATCTCTCAAATTTAAGACGAAATTACATCAATGCAGTTTTGAAGAATTATATGAAGATAAGTAAATAATATTTGTATTTAGTTTTTTTTATTAGTTAATATTATTTTACAACAACAATCATTTATGTGAAAATTACTTATTTAAACTTAATTATTCATTGTTGCCTGAATGTGTGTAACCTATAGCGGCAACAAATGCATCATACAATATATTATAGTCCTGTTGTAAAGATTCGGGCTCATTTACTTAATTATTCAAAATACCAGAATTATCATCGTCTGGTCTGGTGGAATTAAATATATTTCCAAATTATTGGTATTATTCTGGTTCAAATTATTGCGTACAATGTGCGAATCAATAGTTAAAATGTAGTCTCAGCTATGAATATCGCATCATTAATTATTTTTTGACAGTAGTAGCCATCATGTCGGCAATTTCTTTATTTTTCCGCAATATGTTCACCAAATCAGTCATATTACTGTTTCGCCGGTGGAGGTTTTTCCAGTTTCTTTGCTATACTTGCTAGACCATTATCAGCTTGGGCTTAAGTTTTTCTTTTTTTGAGTCCTTGACGATGAAGCCACACTACTTTGTGAAAGTGGCGATCGCACATTCATTGATACATTGACTGGCTTCACGTTCATCATCACTGATCTGAAAATATTTTTTTGTTACAGATGCCAGTTTCTGGAAGAGTGGAGGAAAATCGCATAGGAATTTAAAGAAAGATGTCAGTTTCCTAACTGTTTAGAAGCTATAGATGGAAAACATGTACGAGTTTGTACGCAAAGCACTGCTCTCCCTGGACATCCACAAGTCGAGTGGGCCTGACAGAATTCCCCCAATTGTGCCGAGGATGTGTGCTCCGGAGTTGGCACCGGTTTTAACGCGTCTTTTCCGGTACTCATACTCCCTAGGCGCAGTCCCAAAATCATGGAAAACGGCTTTCGTCCACCCGATCCCTAAAAAAGGCAAACGCTCAGACCCGTCCAACTACCGGCCTATCGCCATCACCTCCTTGTTCTCCAAAACAATGGAGTCCATTGTAAACTGCCAGCTCATGAGGTACCTTGAGGATCACCAGCTGATTAGTGACCGCCAATACGGTTTTCGCCGTGGTCGGTCAGCTGTGATCTTGTCTGTCTACCTAACTCACAGATGGGCGGAGGCAGTAGATTCCAAGGGGGAGGCATTGGCCGTTAGTTTGGACATTACGAAGGCCACAAAGCGCTTCTTTCGAAGCTCCCTTCCTATGGGCTTCCCGAGAAATTGTGCGATTCGATCACCAGCTTTTTTGTAGATCTGGGCATCAAGGTCGTTGCAGACGGTGCAAGCTCCGATTGCAAGCCTATTAATGCTGGTGTTCCACAAGGCTGCGTGCTATCGCCAACGCTGTTTCTTCTGCATATCAATGATATGTTGCAAACCCGTAACATTCATTGCTATGCAGATGACAGCACTGGTGATGCTCTTTACACCGGCCGAGCCAATATTTCTCGGGAAAACGTCTCCGAGTGCCGGGACAACCTTGTGTCTGA
Organism: Parnassius apollo; assembly: GCA_907164705.1. Classification (NCBI taxonomy): domain Eukaryota; kingdom Metazoa; phylum Arthropoda; class Insecta; order Lepidoptera; family Papilionidae; genus Parnassius; species Parnassius apollo. The sequence continues at coordinate 93,670 of CAJQZP010001129.1, forward strand.
AGTCGAGTCTTTGCTGAACAGAGTCTCGGATTGGGGGCGATTAAATCTAGTCCAGTTTAACCCCCAGAAGACAAGTTTGCGCGTTAACCGCTAAATATAACCCCTTTGTCGTATCTCCTCAGTTTCAAGGCACTCCCCTTGTTGCCTCAGCCAGTATCGGAATCCTCGGCGTTGACATATCGAGTGACGTGCAGTTTCGTGGTCACTTGGAAGAGAAGGCCGAATTGGCCTCTAAAAAGCTTGGCGTGCTCAGCAGAGCGGGATAGTATTTCATGCCGGCACACCGCCTGCAACTTTACAAGGCGTAGGTTCGGCCGCACATGGAATACTGTTCCCATCTCTGGGCTGGGGCTCCCCAGTACCAGCTTCTTCCACTTGACCGCATCCAGCGCAGAGCGGCTCGAATCGTCGACGACTGAGTGCTTTCCGATCGGCTCGATTCAGTGGCACTGCGAAGAGATGTTGCATCTCTTTACATTTGAAACAACTTGTGTTTTTCTTGCTCTGTTCATATTAAATTAAAACACTGGGAATTAGTGTTCAATCAAAGTGCTATTTGTGTTGTGTTTGGAGATTGACTTATATAGTACATTGTTAATTGATAAATATAGTAAAACTGTGACTTTGAATTGAGTTTATTTTTGTGTTTAAATAGTGTTTTACATTTGATTGAATCCATTTATTAAAATTTTCTTTTACTACCCTCGTAAAATTTGACATTGTCAGCTGTCAAAAAGTGACCATAGACAATACCGGGTTGCCACAAAAAGAAAAATAGACTACCTAAATCATACTACCATTTGGGGGCAATAAATAAAAATGGTACAGTGTTTCAAGTGTAATAGCCGTATTGATGATAAGATGCCAAAGATCAATTGCAAAGGCTGCAAAAGAGTGTGTGTGTGAATGTACTAAATGCAGTGGACTAAGTGCAACAGAATTGCGTGTTGTTGCACTTCAAATATTCAAATTGTCGTACCTATGTGATGACTGCGAGGAGGGGCTAAGGCAGATTCCAGATCTTCGCAGACTTGTAACAGAACTTCAACAGCAGGTTCAAGAGTTAAGGAAAAACCATATAAACATAGTGAATTTGGACACAGTGATAAATGAAATTCAGGAAAGAAAAAATCGTAGTCGTAATCTTATTGTGTTTGGAATACCTGAATCTACAGCAAATTCACCAGAAGAAAGAAAAAGTCATGATAAAGACCAGGTTTCTAAAACTATAACGTCACTGGCAACTCCAGAACCGGAAATTCTCACTGTCATCCGTTTGGGTAAACCTGTATCCAAAATTGAAAAGCCGCGTCCTATCAAGGTAGTCCTGGCCAATAAACATAATGCTATAAATGTTCTGAAAAATAAAGGTAAGCTGCCAAACTCTGTTAAGGTAAAGGCTGATATGACACCATATCAAAGAGATCAACTTAGGAGACTTCGTGAAGAACTAGCGGCTAGAACCGAAAAAGGTGAGCAAAATCTTACGATCAAATATATCAATAACATACCAAAGATTATAACAACTACAAAAAACTAGCACACCATAATATCACAGAACTCCGCATACTATACACGAATTTGGCTTCCATTATGGCAAAATTTGATTTATTTCTTCTTGAAGTTAATACACATAAACCTGCTTTTATTTTGATATCAGAAACTCATTTACATTCTGGAATTGATGACAGCCTTATAAATATAAACGGATATACGTTCTTCCGGTTGGACAGAAGAGAAAGAAAAGGGGGAGGAGTAGCAATGTACGTTGCACATGACGTTAACAATGTACCTGTTATATCAAAAGTGAATAAAATATATTATAATTCTTTGGTTGAGGCATTATGGCTAGATATACACTATGGATATTTAGATTTACTTTTAGCTTGTGTGTATCGTCCTCCCTCAAATGTTTTAACAAGTGCTGATGAAATATTATTTAACACCATAGAAAAGGTAGCCTCAAAGCAGACAGTGATTATTGCAGGTGATTTCAACTTACCAAATATAAAATGGCCTCTCGATAATTTAACCGGACATAACAAGCTATGCGAAAGCTTTGTAGCAATGTATTCAAACAGTAATCTCAATCAGCTTGTAACACAAATCACAAGGAAACGTAATAATGCAGAATCCCTACTAGATCTTATACTGTGTAATGATGAAACTTTAATAACTGATATTAAGTATCTTCCGCCCATTGGAAAGAGTGATCATTTGGTCATACTGGCTTCTATGCAGATAATTAATAACGATAGTAAAGTGCCGATAAAAAAAGATTTTTGATTTTTATAAAGCTGACTATAACAAAATTAACAAAGATTTAGCAGAAAACTTTAACATAATTGGAAACCAAGTAGATGAAATGTGGCTATCATTTAAAAATCAAATACATACATCACTTGAAAATTGTGTAAAAAAATCACAGAGAATAAATAAATCAAATAAGAAACCATGGATAAATAAGGAAATTTTGGATTTAACAAAACGGAAAAAAGAGTTATGGAATATATATATTATTAATAAAACAGAAGATTCGTACCGAAAATTTAGAAATATTAATCATAAAATTATTAAACTGTCGAAATATAGAAGAGCTCAATTTAAAACAAATGTTATAGACTCTGGACCGAAAGCTTTCTACGGATACATTAGAAGACAACTTAATTCTAAAGTCACCATTCCTAACATGCTTAAAACCGAGTCACAAGAACTTGTAGAGGAACCACATAAAATCGCGGAGCTGTTTGCCGATCAGTTCGTTAATAGCTATGTAAGAGAACCAGATGGACCAATTCCCTCCATAAACATGCCAATGGTAACAAACTCAATTGATGACGTAAAATTTACAACCAAAATCGTACTAAAGACCTTGTTAACCTTTGATGATGCTACTGCTACTGGTCCTGATGGAATACCATCTATATTACTAAAGCGGTGCTCATCATTGCTTGCCGAATATATATCAAGCATTATGAACAAATCCATGGAGGATGGACGCTTACCCGCTGATTGGAAGAAAGCTACAGTCGTACCTATTTTTAAAAACGGCGATAAGATGAGACCTAGTAATTACAGACCAATAAGTTTGACAAGTATCCTCTGTAAATCCATGGAAAAGATCATAACTGAAAGATTAAGAGAATTCCTATTACAAGAACAACTGATTTTAGATGAACAGCACGGGTTTGTACCAAAGCGATCAATCATTACAAATATGTTACAATGTGTTAATGAATGGGTCTCAAACCATGACAATGGATTACCTACAGATGTGATATATCTTGACTATGAAAAAGCTTTTGACCGTGTGCCATTAAGGCGACTTATATGCAAATTAAAACACTGGTATACGCGGGAAATTGTTGGCCTGGATCAGTGATTTTCTGTCAGACAGAACATTCTGGGTGAGTTGGAAGTACAATGTCTAAACCCAGGGAAGTACTCAGCGGAGTTCCGCAGGGATCTGTTCTTGGACCATTATTATTTATCCTATATTTATCGGATTTGAAGAGCACGTTACAGCTACCATTCTCATTATTTGCCGATGACACAAAATTTTTTGGGAACCCTATTACGCAACATCAAGTTATACAACAGGATCTAAATGCCATCTACGATTGGACTAGTGATTGGCTCCTAACACTGAACGCAGACAAGTGTACGGTTCTACATATAGGGAAAAATAATCCACGAAATACATATTATCTAGGTGATCACCCATTGTCTTCTGTTGAATCACAAAAAGACCTTGGCATTACAATAACCAGTGACCTCAAATGGGAAACTCATATCCTTAACATAGTAAAAAAGGCAAACTCCATGATGTATATGATTCGAAAAAGCTTTATGTGTCTCACTCCTAAAATATTTAACAAGATCTACCGAACGTACTTAAGACCTCTTTTGGAGTTTGCATATGTGATATGGAACCCGTATTTTCGTAAAGATATAATAATACTAGAGAATGTTCAAAGGAGGGCCACAAAAATGGTAAAACAACTGCGAAACATGACATATGAGCAGCGAATGAGAAAGCTTAACCTCACAACACTAGAGAACCGTAGGCAGAGAGGTAGTCTGATACAAAATACTGACAGGATATTACAATGTTCCTACTCTGCCGAATTTGTACCTACTAAATAGCAACAAACGTCTGAGAGGACATCAACTTAAACTTTGCCATAGGACTGCCAAGCGGAATCCCATGAAGAATTTTATAACAAACCGTGTTGTCACCGAGTGGAATAAGCTACCACAAAATGTGATTGATGCTCCTACATTGAACGCCTTCAAGAACAGATTGGATAAAATCTCCAAACATTAAGATGCGCACGCATCAGCTTTTTTAGCTGCTAGTGTGTTTATGTATAAATAAATAAAAAAATTTTCTTTCGCATATACCACGGGGAGTGCTCTGAGGAATAGTTCGTGTTAATCCCAGCCGCCAAATTTCGTGAACGCACTACGCGGCAAACGTCCCGATACCATCCACACCATCTGGATGCTTGGCGGTCCACCACTGTACGTTTCAAAAGGAGTTTTCTTCCGCGTACAACCTCTCTGTGGAATAGTTTACCACCGGCGATTTTTAAGGACCGATACGACCTGGGGACCTCTCCTTTCTAAAGGGCCGGCAACGCACCTGCAATTCCCCTGGTGTTGAGGTTGATGCTTGTTGTTGGTTGCATGGGTGGCGGTAGTCACTTAACATCAGGTGAGCCGCATGCTCGTTTGCCCCCTCTTCTATATAAAAAAAGGTCCAAAAAATGGTTCCTATCTTTATAATTACAAGAATTTCAATATCATTGTGCTAATAACTTGTGCAAATGCAAACTATGAATTAATATGGTGTGAAGTTGGTATTGATGATTGAGTTGAGTTTCGGATGGAGGAGCCATAGGAACTTAATGATGGCAGGTGTCAAAACAGCCATACTAAATTGTTGTATTTGTGGTGAATGAAGCTTTTGCTCTAAGAAGTGATTTTATGAAGCCATTTAGTAGAGCAACTCTGACAACAGAAAGATTATTTTTTTAATTATAGTTTGTCAAGAGCTAGGCGAATAATAGAATATGTATTCGGTATCATGTCAAACCATTTCAGAATCTTACATACTGCTATAAACTTATGCCGTGGTAGCTCAGATGGTCAATGCTCGCTGTAAATATAACAGAACGCGAGTAACCCGGGTTCGATTCCCGCCGGCACCAATGAAATTGTTAATTGCAATTTCAAGTGCTGATTTACCACGTGCTCGGCGGTGTAGGAAAACATCGTGAGGAAACCTGCATGTCTGAGGAATAAAAGAAAATTCGAAGACATGTGAAGTTCGCCAACACGCATTGGGGCAGCGCGGCGAACACTTCCTTGCCCTAAAACCCTCTCAGAAATGAGGAGAGGCCTGTGCACAGCAGTGGTACGTATATATGCTGTAACTTGGACAGAATGGATCTAGTTGTGTTAACATGCTGTCTCCTTCACAATTTTCATAGAAAATCTAGCTCCCCTTATGCAATTGATAATGCGTTTGATACTGATATCAATACTAATGATTCAATTGCTCCAATCGGTCTCACTTCATTAAATATAACAAATAGAATTGCCAGCAATAACACAAAAAAAGGTAAGGGAAGCCTTTGTGCAATATTTTAATGGGGAAGGTGACACTAACTTTGTTGGCAAAACAGTATAACAATGTAAATTAAGTATGTACCTCAGCATCATCTTCAAACGGCATCTCATCGAGGATGGAATCCACCGATCTTGAGACCCTTGGTACATCCACATTTACCAAGAAGAGCATTTCACTGTAGTATCACAACTAACAGATAAGAATTTTTGCTGTTCCTGCACCAGATCTTTCTGATGTCTTAACCTGTAACACAATATAAAGTTAATCCAAATATTATTAAGAAGTAATCAAGCAATTCGTTAACATAAAATCCTGATTTTATTATCTATAAATATATATTATTTGATCGAACACTTAGTAGAACAAAATAAATATGAGATATTGTTATTTTATTTGTCTATCAGGTATCTTATTTATCACTAAACATCTAAAGAAAGTAATGAATTCTTTTTCTATTTAAGTGATTTGAAGTAATTTATTTACAACATTCAATTCCCTTTTTTGACAATTACCGACTTTGGGAGTGGCAATTGATTTAGGGATTGACGAAATATTTTGGGTGATTACCACTCCATTTGGATTAATGGACGTATCGTCAGTGGGTACTTCAACCCTATTACATTTAATGTTAATTAAAACTGAGTACATAATATAAAGCAAAAATGTTGGTAATTGCGATATGAAGATTAGTAACAAAGTTTTGAGTACCTACATTATAAATAGTCGAATTTTTTTACTATTATCTGTGAATTCACTTACCTGTGGAACGTTATCCCACTTTCCTTTTGGTACAAATGACACACACTCTCATATAACTTTAAATAATCATCATCATATAACTCAAAATAAAGAAATTCAAACTACACAAAATACTTTCATTTTTTTTTTTCATTTAAAAGTTTGAAACACAGAGATACAATTTAAATATCACAATAGACTTAGGTTTAAATATCACAATAGTGCTTGTAGTAGTGCGACTGCTGATCATGAGGTGCTGGGTTCCAATCCCGGGTCAGACCAAAAAATTAATTATTGAGTTTTTCTGTCAAGAAATTCTCACAGTAGTTGCCCGGAGTCAGGAAGTTGGCGGTGTCTCACCCCCGTACCTCGGAAAGCACGTAAAGCGGTTGGTTCTGCACCTGATCTCTCTCCGGCCGTGTCGGTTTACCGTCCCATCGGGTTATGAGAGTGAGGGAATAGAGAGTGCACCTGTGCTTGCGCATACACGTGGGCACTATAATCTTGTCCTGCCCCGATGGCTAGCCTCCGTTGAGGCAGGCCGCCTTGGCCGAAATTCGGTCTGGAGGTCATTATTATTATTATTAGACTTAGACATAATATGTCAATTTTAGTTCCCGGCACGAACAGTGACGGCGCTTCAAATCGGCACAAACATTTTGTAGGATTATAGCCAGTTTAGCGTACTTGTATATACTAACTTATGTATAGCTAGCTTGGCACGCGCACACGCTCACGCCCACGGTTACAATACGCACACAGCACATCTAGCAGTTTTACCGGCCTGTACCGATAGAGAAGCTTCCTGTCACGGCACCGGCGACAGTACCGGTGGAAGTCATAGCACGGCGCTGAGGGCTAAGCCAGCGCCAGCGCCGTGATGTTGCCGTGTCAGCGAATGGAAAAGCGCCCATTAATAAAAAATTACCCCCCAAATATTAAATTAATTATATGGTACTCTCGGTCAGTTGATCACGACACTGACCAGACTTCACTTATCAGTTTAATCCTTCGTTTATTAGAGATATTAATTTTAAAAAACGCAAATGTTGCAAAATTGCAGTCATTTTTCTATCCAGATACATACATATTATCCTTGATTTAAGTAATTTCGCCGAACGCAGTTATCTCTGCCGCAGCAAACCCAAAAACTCCCATCACACTATAACCTCACTGAGGCTGTTCGACGGGTACCAATTTTTTATTTGAAATACCAGGTTTTAGTGTACCAAGTTCATTGGGCAACTATCTAAAATCATTGATCTAGAGTAACCGACTAGGACCTATGTGAGCCCCTTTCAGATTGAAGGGGTGTTTTTGCATATTATTGTATTATTTTAGGTGATCATGTAACTTCCAAAAACAACTTGACCGATTGAGATCATATTCATTTTATATACTTATATTCTTAACATGACGGTTAATAGCTACGCTAGGATTCAATTGGGTGCTCTATATTCATGTAATCACCAAATTGTATATTTATGGAACAAATTGATCACAAACCACAGTATATTATGTTTATTTAGTGTCAAAAGAGTATAACGTAGTATAGATGGTGATGATAACGAGTTACCTGGCAAATCATGCAGGGAATCAAGGGATGCAAGTTGCTGTAGCTCTGTACCAATCCATGAGTGAGGCCTATGTTCAGCAGTGGATTTGTAATGTGTCGCAATGATGAAACCGTTAAATAAAATTTTATTCACTTTAAATGCTTGTATGATTTTAGCTAGAATAAACATTGATAAATTCTTAATTCTAAGTTTTAGAAACAAAACTTCAAAGACTAACCTCAATTAATACTTCCAAAGTCCCAAAAAGTTCAGGGCTAACACGAGACTCTAAAAATTTTTTTCCACTTTCATAGTCCTCCAGTTTCTTTTTATAAAGTAGAGTTTGATATTCCTCTTCAATAAGTAATTTATCTATTTCTTGCTTGCACAAATCAATCCTACGGAAAAATACATTCTCAATAGATTGAAATTTGTCAAAATTCTATTTAATTTAAATAGACATGAATTTGGCATTTTTAATTATTAAAATAAAATATAATTAAGAAAAAGAGAACCATAATATGGCACATATATGATACAATATAACTACAAAAATTATAGTTAACGCCGCGCAATTACTACCGATTTTTAAAATATCATTTCATTATTTGTATTAGCAGTGCTCTTAACCATTCTGGGCCAATTTTTTATTAGTATGTATATATGAAGAAAGATTTAGATTATTTAATTAAATAAAATACTTTAATGAAATGTATTTTTCAGTTTTTCGCACAGGCAGGTTCGTATTCGCGGCGCGCTCGGGGCTTCTCGTATCTAAAGTCTGCGCAGTAAGCTCACGGAGCTTGGCAGGTATACAACACTAAAACTTCGCTAAACATATATAATACTTTCAAGAAAACATGCTCTGCATCAAATTTTGTGATGAAAGTAAATGTTTGGAAAGCCACAACTAACAATTTATTAATAAATAGTAACTTATACTATTGCTAAATATATATTTCAGATTTATGTCATGTAAACAATATACATAGTTACAAAATTGGGATATTTCCAAACCTGAGCTCGCGTTCGGCACAGCTTAAGCAGTGTGCCTCCGCAAAATTGCAGTCCTCTGGCTTCCTTATTTTGCTTGGTCCAGCTGAGAACAAATCAATAAGCGCCAAGCCTGATAGAACTTGATGATTTAGACAAAATATTGATTTTATATTCCACATTAAAGTTCCAGAAGGTAATCTCTAGTAAGTAAATGACTAATCGACATATTACTATATATCAATACTTAATTATTTTTAAATTTCTTAAGAACATTAACAAACACAGTGCTAGTTTTGATATAAATGTTTATCATGTACTATGTATATTATGTTCAATTCAAAAGACATCAAGTATGTAATCAACCGATTGTAAAAATATAATTTTAAAACAAATTTGTAATTATAAAAAGACATAAATGCTAAATGGGAAATAATGTTTTGATAGTGGACTTTAAATATCGATGTTAGCGAGCTTTGCTGGGGAATTAATAAATGATATGTTTTCGCATGAGAACCTTGTTGAACTACAAGAAAAAATACAATCATGTAAAACTTCTAAACAATACTTTTTTTAGGATTTATTTACACAAGGAAAATTAAATAAATAGCAAGTATTTGAAAATGTCAGTTAATCTAAAAAATTAAATATTTAATAAACACTTAAAAACATTACAAAAACAAAACGCTTAACAGCCAGACTTCATATTGAAAATCAATTCTATCTTGATCTTTTATTATTGTTAATTGAGTTTGTCTAATATTCGCTAGGGCTAAAGTTTTACCTGTTTTTACTCAATCAAATGTAAATAGTTATATCGCTAGGCATTTAGAGAAATTAGTTATTATTAATAAATCTTACAATTGAATGGGTGTATTATAGGAATATTATATTATAGGAAATTTACTCACCTTCACAAGAATTTGGTGATTTGTGTTTAACTGGACCACTTCTTAATAATACTTGATTTGGTGATGGTGGTGGTCTGCTTGCATCAAACCTTAAATCATATTTAATATAGATTTAGTGTTATGTCCCATATAGAAACATACATATAATATGACTATACTCACATAACTTGCAGAGGTGGCCAAGGTTGGTCCATGGGGAAAACCATGGGAGTAGTCTGTGGTGGTGGGGGTGGTGCTGAAAAAGCAAGTCTCAATTAAGTTTATCCAATTTCATAATTTTCATTATTAAATTATTAGTGTTAAATCAAAGGTCAGTTTATATTTAAATTGTGCTAAAACACTTCTAGCACTAGCAACAGGTAGCTATAACAATGCAAAGTCCATACTATAATTTGTATGTACCAAAATGATGATCTATAATTACAATAATGTAAATAATTTCTATAATTTACAAGAAAACTCAGTGTATTTTAATTATTTCTTATAATTGATAGAATCAAGCGTTACTTTGCGGAAATCCATTATAATAAAGATACTAATAGTTACTTTGCAACCATCCGCTCAAATAAATAAAATGATGTGTCTTACCTAGTTCGAAGACCACCTCCCGCCCTCCCTCAATTGCGTGCACTACTCCCAACACCACTATTTTAGGAAAGACACACCATCGACGATAATACGACACGTGTTTCGCCTCTACATGAGGCATCTTCAGGTGATGTAGACTCGGCTGCTGTCCGCTAAGATACTCACTTCACTTATTTAATTGAGCGGATGGTTGCAAAGTAACTATTGATATCTATATTTATTATTTGAAACATAACAATAAATATCAGCCTTCGAGCAATCAAATTAAGTTAAATGTGGGGTTTGCAACTAACTACCCTGCCACTTTTTTCAACCATCATGGTCTGGAATGTTATAGAATTTCTTGCAGCAGTTTACTCATAGAGCAGTAGTTGGCTGTCAGATCATTGGACCACTGGATCTCAAGTAGTAAGTTAAAGATATTTTTCATAAAACCTTTAACTGCTCTTATTTCAGAAAAAATATCAATCACAGCCCATACACGCTGTGACTTAACTATAAAATATTGTGAACATGACTGTTGAATGGATTAATCTGTTCCCCTAGCCACAATCACCTATCCTAAATAGAAAATATATTATCTAAAAGCTGAGGATCATAGAATGTTACACTTAGGTATTTCGTCACTTTTGAGGTTATGATGTAATAAGTCTGCAGCCATGACTAAAACTTCACCTACAACCATTGATATGAAAAGTATGCAGTGGTATATACAGTAGAATATAAAAAAAAATTCCTCCTGAAATATATAACCTAGTAAACAATAACAGCTCTGATGTCATAATACCACAGACTACATAGAGAAATAGAAATACTCATAATATGCTCCGTTCTAATTATTAGTACATTCTATATCCCCTCGTCTGTACAAACACCATATTCTGGCGTCTCAAATAATATGCGCACCTGTCAAACGCCATAATATGGCTATTTGTAACATATATATGATATACTATATAACATACATATATATAACATATATATCTGTTATGCATAATCTGAAAGCTTATTTAATAACGTTTCCATTGATATATGATTTCATATATACTTACTTAGCTATATATATATATATATATATATATATATATATATATATATATATATATATATTATATATATATATATATATATGATGCGCCATATTGGCAATAATGACCCCGACATTCGACTGGATATTAACTGTGAACCTATCATTTGCAACTCATTACAAAATACTTAATCCATATCCCCATCTAAAAAGGATGTAATTGAAAATAAACTACAAAAATAAATCAACAATCTACCGTAAAATCTAGTACATTAAAAAAGTAAATGCATAATGGTAGTGTTACTTTAATGTTATGATGAAATGTGTACCACAGATAAAAACAGGACGGGTTTAGATGTGTTCAAAACCCATAAAAATTAGTAAGAAAATGAGGTTTTTATTACAAAACTAATTTATTTCACAGGCTTCAATAAAATAAATTGGACCATATATTTTGATATACACATAATTCACTATTTTTGACATATCAATCATTGGTGGTTGTTTCATATTTTGGTTAGGTCGTAATTGAGCCATGTTCTTTGCTCAGACTGTTAAGTAACTAAAGCATTGCACAACATGTTATGTGTGTAATAATAGCAAAGGCATGCTATCAGGGCTGATGACGAGATGTCACATAGATTAAATGCTTCTTGTACAGTTAAAAGAAATTACGCCTGATAAATAGTATTGATAGCAGAGAGACTGATGTGTTTGAAGCCCAAGATTTTAAATATTGTTCTACTGCATTACTTTAATAACAGAACCAATAACTGAATGTCATTATAAATATAATAAAAGATGAGCATGTTGTAATATTGTGTTTGTATTTAATATAGTGGAAACATGCACTAGCTGTATTATAACCTCAGCACAAACGTTAGTTCAACTGGAGAAAGACTATAAAAGCATGTTAAATACCACATAGAACTAACATAAAATAGTAGAATGTGCTGCTGTGTTATTTATAGTGAGTACAGAGAAGCAGAGATCCCTTTTACATGCTACAAGGCTTTCAATGTTCAGCAAAAATTACTGCGGTGTTTATCTTTAATATGAGTAAAAGACTTTCAAAGGAGCTATTTCCTACCATAATATGCCATATTGATTGTAATTATAAAATTATGGCCATAAAACATGGCTTCATCTACATGTTGTTTCAATTATGGCCATAATTATTGTTGTATCATGGCAGTGTGGCCATAGCATAATTGATATTGGTTGCATACCTTAACAGATTAATACACTTTCTACTCAAAACTTTGTCATGTTAATTTTTATCTCTGTATAAATTTCAGATTGTGCTCAATTGCAAGGTGTTTTGAGTTTGTCCTTTTAAAATATATTGTTACTATTTTTGTATTTTCTATGAATAGCTTAAACTGTAAATAAAACTTGAAACATAGCATTGAAACTCTATTAGCTTTTAGTATATAAACCTGCTTCACACACCATATAGATTAAAAATACCAATTAACAGAATCTTATAACTATACAAAATTCCAGCAAAATATTTTTTTTTTAATTTATTCGTGACCATGGTTGCGAGGACCTTCAGTCGAAAACATTACAGTATTAACACAAATCATACATCAAATTAAGAATATTTAACTTTAGTAATAACAATTTAGAATGGTTTTCCATCATTTTTCTACTTTTTTTCCTATTATATAAATATAGAACAGACTAAATTACAAAATGAACTAAGAAGCTATTTACAAACATTATCAATTAACTAAGTACACATAATTAATTAAAGTTTTCCTACAGTATTAAGTATAAATTTAAATAGAGGCATGAAAAAAACTACATCAGTTAATAGATCCTGAACGCGGCGGGGAACACTTATAGAATTTTCTTCAGCGACATCACTAATTTCACTGACAAGTGTCAACCTTTGAATCCCAAACGATGGGCACTGGAAAATTATGTGGTTTATGTCTGCATTATGTTGAGCGCAATGTGCGCATTTGACATCAGCTACGATCTTCATTCTGTACAGATGTGCAGGGACTTGGCAATGGCCAAACCGCAAGCGGTTAATGATCGTTATGAACTTTCGGCCTGTGTATTTAAAGCGGTTGTACCACAGAATCATTGGTAAGTCTGGCTGTAATTCTGCATACCATTTTCCCTTATTCACGGTATTAATGTTCCAGTAATCCTTCCACAGTTTCTTTGACAAGATTTTAAAGTGTTGATAATAATCTGTGAAGGGGACTTTACAATCTTGTGTTTGGTCTTCATGGTGATCTTGCCGCGTCGCCTGATCCACTATCTCATTTCCGACTATGCCACTGTGTGAGGGAACCCATAAGAATTCTATACATTTTCCAATCGTTTGCAGCTTATCCTTAATTTTATACAAAATATAATTCTGTTTATATACTAAATTACAGTTACATAAAGCAGATAAAACACTTTTAGAATCACTAACTATCAAGATATTTACACTATTTACATTGGTATTTACATATGACAAGGCAGCTAATATAGCCCAACTTTCTGCTGTAAAAATACTACAATTACTAGGCAACTTTATACATTTAATAACTTTCATTTGTGGGTCATAAAATGCTGCTTTAACAAGATCACTCTTGGAGCCATCAGTATATATAGTGTAGAAGTCTTTCTTTTCATTTAAAAATTCTAAGAATTCATTCTTAGTACTAACCGAATCTAAATGACATTTTATATCAAGATAATTAAGTAATGTATCATATGGGCATTTGTAAACAGGCCACTTGTTACTGATGTACATATCTCTTGTTTGATTTTTTACACAAGTTGTTATTGTTGTTATTTCAGGCAATGTACCCGAAATAAGAGTATTAGCCGAGATGTTGGCTGTTCCAATTAACTGGGAGACTTCTGCAGGATATAAAACATTACTCAGGACAATATCATTGCTACAAGATAACTCCTTCAAACAGAATCTTTCAGCCAACTGCAAACGCCGCAAGGACAAAGGAGGTATGCAATTTTCAACTTCCATAGAAACAATAGGAGTGGTGCGCATGGCTCCACTGATTATTCTCAGACCCATATTCTGTATCACATCTAATTTTCTTAACAATGTGCTACTAATATTCATGTAAGCTAGAGAGCTATAGTCAAAGTGACTCCTTACAATACTTTTATACAGCATGCTAAGCGTTTTTGGATCAGACCCCCAAAAGGTTCCTGCTAAGCTTCTTAGTACATTTATGCTCTTCATGGCATTCTGACAGATATAGTTGATATGCTTATCAAATTTCAGTTTATCATCTAGCACAACTCCTAAAAATTTATGATGATTGGCTATAGCAATTGCATCATTATTATAGTTAATTTTAATTCCAGAGTTTACAAATGTGTCTTTACTGAATACTAAAACTAAAAAAATGTTGCTATAATAATGATGCAATTCTGACAATGCAGTATTAATTCTATTAATTGCTGTATATATATTCTGGTTTTCACTGTATAAAAGTATGTCGTCTGCAAACTGTAATATTTTAACTTGTGATGTATCTACATAATTAAGTATCTGAGATGTGTATAAATTATACAACAAAGGTGAAAGTGTCGCTCCCTGCATTGTTCCTTTGTTAACAGGCCTAGGTCCATGTAGTTTATTGTTAAATTTAACAAAAAGAGTCCTATCATGCAAAATTTAAAATCCAGATTAATACATTTCTTGGCAAGTCCAATTCATGCAAAACTTTTATGAGGCATTCAATATTAACATTGTCAAAGGCACCTTTAACATCTAAAAATACACATATAACATTAGAATGGCTAAGTTTGGCCTTTTTAAGTTCCGATATCAGAGATACAAAGCTTTCAGAACAACTTCTGTCTTTTCTGAATCCAAATTGTATGTGAGGTAGTTTATCCTGTGTTTCAGCAAAATAATCTAGACGCATCTTTAACATGTTTTCAAAAAGCTTACCTAAACATGATGACAAAGAAATAGGTCTGTATGATGATGGATCATTAGCAGCTTTATTTGGCTTTAAAATGGGGATTACACATTGGGTTTTCCATGACTCTGGTATAGCTAAATTATTCCAAAGTTTATTATAAATACTTAATAACATTTCTTGTGCATTAAGATGTAATTTTTTTATTAACATATATGGTATGCTGTCCAACCCTGGTGTTGTATCTTTCCTACTTTTGAGTGCTATGTACAATTCATTTAGTGTGAATGGTCTATTGAGAAACGAGTTACTTTCATTTTCAACAGATTGATCTAAAATATCATTCAAATAATCTTCATTCAACTGTGATGAGTCTGTTATGTTGTCTAAGAAGCTTGGTATCCAATCGTCAGCCAAATATCTGTTATGAGAAGAACCTATCCTTCTAAACCTTTTCATGTAGTTCCATATTCGAGAAATAGGTGTCATTCTATTAAAACTAGTACATAAATTGTGCCATGAATTAATACTTTCTTCTTTTAATATCCTTTTCTTTTGAGCATCAAGTTTTTTGTAGATAATGAAATTAGGAATACTAGGCGATTTTCTATACTCTTTGAGGGCCTCCTTAGACTTTCGAACAGCATCATCACATGTTTGGTTCCACCAGGGTGCAGGTTTTCTCATTACCCTTAAAGTTTGTTGTGGTGTTTGCTTTGGAACAGTCTCTGCTCTAATATCATACAAAATATTTACAAAATTATTATACAAATCAATAGGTTCTGTACTATGTATTTCTAAATTACAAAATCTCGTTTCTGATAGTTCTTGATATTAAGACCAATCTGCTTTATTATAAATGTATTTTTCTTCCACAGGACGCACTTCATATATAGAAGGCTTCACATTTAGAGCGACCACAGTTGGGTAGTGGTAACTGCCCATCGGGTCGTCGTGGACGCGCCATTCACAAAGAGGAGTTAACGCGGAACTAACCAGAGCTAAATCTATTGCCGACTGATTTCTGTTAGGATACTGGACAGTTGTAGCTGTGTCACCATCATTCAGAATACACAAGTCAAAGTCATCAATAAGTGCATATAAACTGTTAGCTCTATTATTATTTGTCCGACATCCAAACAGGATATGGTGAGCATTAAAATCTCCCATAATAAGACATGGCTTAGGGGTTTCAAGCAGCACCTTTTTCATTTTGCTAGTAGAAAACCTGCTGCTATTGGGAGGACAATATACACATAGAATATGTAACTTACCCATAGTTGTGTCTACGGAAATGCAAATATTTTGCACAGATTCAAAAAAAGTTGTATTTACAATAGTGTATTTTAAGTTTTGTTTAATTAATATACCTACTCCATTATGTTCATTTATTGAGTTTTTGTGTATAAAATTATAGGGTGAAAAATCAGGAATTGTACTAGTTGTTTTAAGCCAGGTTTCATTTAAAAAACAGATATCTATATGTTGTTCCGAAAGAATTTTTTTAAGTAAGGCCCTTTTGTTCTGTAAGCTCTGTATGTTATATTGTGCTATATTCAAATATGTATCCATTATGGTATTAAATTACTTAAAAGTATGTCTTTAATTCTTTTATTTGTAATCGGAGTACTGTTCTTGTCATTGCCAAGCATAACTAATGATTTGACTAGCGCATTAATAATTAACTCGTTGTTTAGTATTTGCTCAGCATTATATGGTACTTTATTTATGTCAGTATCAACAGTCTTTACAGGTTAAAGGTTTGGGAATGCTCTCGGGTCGGGCATTGCTGGGATACTCACCACAGTGGCATACGATCGGTTTTGTTTTAAATACTTATTCTTCTTCTCTTCCATCTCTTGTTGCTTCACTGGACAGTCCCTAGAGATGGCCAAGTGACCACCTTGACAGTTGATGCACACAATTTTTTTAACGTCGCATTCTTTGTAGGAGTGTTGTCCGGAGCACGAAGAACATATTTGAGAACCTCGGCAGACTTTCGCAGAGTGATTGAACTTCAGGCATTTGTAGCACTGTAGTAATGGAGGGATGTATATGTGGACCGGGTATCTGAACATCTGTATGTAGGCGTGCTGCGGCAGCGCTGTCGCAGCGAAGGTCACTGCAATGGTCCCCAGCGGAGTCAGCTTTCCATCTACCTTTCTCATAAATCGCTTCACGGAGATGACTTCTGCATCGCAGGTAATGCTTTTGTATATGTCTTCATTGCTTTAGTCTAGGTACGTATCTTATGACTCCAGTAATTTCAGTGAGGTGCGCAGGCACGAACGCTTTTAATTTGTGTTTTCCCAGAAAGTGTGTCATGATAAGGAAGTTATTGGCCGGTGCTGGTTTTCTGAACGTTAAGCCCACTTTATATGCGTTCACTCTGTGCACGCTAGCTATTCCTTTTACATTTTCCGTAAATAACTTTGTAAGTGCTATTGGATTTTTGTTACCAATTTTTTCGTTTTCTTGTGATTCAACGTAGACTACGCAGTCTACGCTGTGGTTTTCTGGGAATTGTCGCGTGTAATTTGTTTTTGTGAAAATTTTGTAGTCGACGGCATTTTCTTTGCGAGTATCGGGCAATTTCCTTTTCTTTGATTTTTGCTCGGCGGGGGTCAGGCCCCCGTCGGAATCTGGATCCATTGTATTTACACTATATATAGGTATGTACTAATTAACTATTTACACGGAAATTTACAAAATATATACAAAATAAAATGAAATGAAAATTCAGCAAGAATTAAAACACCCGCTTAGCTTGACTTCCCGCCAGAAACACCACCAGCAAAATAATATTAGGAAATGTTGCCCATCTCAAAAAAAAGAATTTTTTTTGGTTTTAAAATGATAACTTATTAAATTTAAAACAATAAGCATTATACTAACCTGTAGCGTAGTACTCTAATGTCGGCATTGCATAAGAGTCCTTAATAAAGAAAGCAATTTGAGGAATATTCTCTACATTTGCCGTAGCTGACATTGCAGCATGGCGTTCAGCAAGTACTCGAGGTATTTGGCCAGTGGTAAGAAATAAATTTTCTTCTTCCTTAGTTGTATGAAGATATTTGCAGTCTTCTCGTGTGCAGCCAGTTCTATTCTGATAGTCTTGGCAAAATATTAGAATTTTTTTCATTTCCTCAACGTCAAGTTCATGACGTAATTTACATTTTGCATTTTTTGAACATGTCCCCCATACATAATTACGACATATTTGTTTAGGTTGGTCAGTGGTTTGCTCCTTTTCTGTTTCAGTCTGCGATTCAGATGGCGGCCGAGGCTGTGCGGGTAGTGCAGGCCGACGGCCATCTTGATCGCCACGACTGCTCATTGTCTACGAATTCCTGAAAGTAGTCTTATGATAATACATAGTGATTATTTTCCAAAATTATATACCACGAGACAAAGAAAATAATTGTTACCTGCAGACTTATAACTAGGTGACAGTTTTATGGAATATTTTATTATAGCAAATTGAAGGGTACTGGACTTAATCTAAGCCACAAATAAATCAATCCAAAAACTTTAAAAGCGAGAAATGACTACCATTCCCAATAAAAAATATGCCTTTTTATTCTTGTCGTGAAATCGTAAATGAGACAAAAAGAAACAAACAAGATGGCAAACAAACGCCGCGCTTGGGCAGCTTCCCATAGATAAATACATAGATTACTGCGTGGATAAATAAATCATAGAACATAGATCATAGATAAATAAATATGTAGCAAGCAAACTACAACTTCCGTACTATAAACCATAGATACGCTATAGTGCGCGCAAGACAACTCTGCGCGCGACTGATATCGTTTCCTTCATTTAATCTTATTACTATAATTATATAATAAAATCAAATTATACATACATGACTGAATTGACTACCAAAGCTCAGTTAAAAAACTGTAATTTTAAGCTTAAACTTACAAAGACCTATTTTTTAAACCGTATATTTATTGCTTCGATCCTCGTAATAAATATATTTCTTTAATGTAACTTTCGTATATTTATTTATATTATTCTATGGTAAGACTTACGTTTGTAAAGATGTTAATAGTTACTTTGCAACGATCCGCTCAATAAAATAAAATTATGTATGTTACCTAGTTTAAAGAGTACCTCCCGCCCTCCCTCAATTGCGTGCAATAATCCGTCACTACTAATCCCAACACCACTACTCTAGGAAAAAAACACCATCGACGATAAATCGACACGTGTTGCGCCTCTACACGAGGTATCTTCAGGTGATGTAGACTCTACGGCGGCTGACCGCTTTAGCTATATGTGAGACACTCAATAATTTTTGAGATATACAAAAAGTATTCTAGATACTATTAATATTTATTTTACATCTTTTCAAAATATTCTCCATCATGCTCTATACAAAGTTCCATTCGCCTAAACCAACTCCGAAAACACTTTTGCCAGTCTTGATCTGACAGGTCAAAAATCGCTTCATCGTATGCAGCCACGGCTTCTTCAGCGCTTGAAAAGAACTTGCCTTTTAATTTTTCTTTGTCTTTTGGGAACAAAAAGAAATCACAAGGAGATAAGTCAGGGCTGTAGGGTAGGTGATTTAGAGTTTCAACACCAGATTCCTCTATAAATGCTTTTTTTTTAAGGGATGTATGTGAAGAGGCGTTATCGTGATGCAGCATGATTCCCCGAAGCCCGGTTTTTGGTCTTCTCTCCCGCACAGCTTGAAAAGCTTTGGGTAATACAACTGTAGAGTTGACTGACGTCTGCTCCACGAAAAAAAATTAGCCACCATTTTTTTGCCGATGTTACGAGGTCTTTGCAGTTTTGTCAGTAACTGTTTTTCTGAGTAGACCCATACCGATGATTGCTTTTTATTTTCCGGACCATATTGATAGATCCATGTCTCGTCATCAGTAACGATTTTCGAAACACGCCTAGATGCCCGTTTTTAAAACGTAGACACATATCATGGCACCAATGCACACGAGTCTGTTTCTCGCTTTTGGAGAACAAACGAGGGATCCATCGACAACAAAGCTTCCTCACTCCCAAAATGTTGATGTAGGATAGTATGAATGCTCCCCGAACTATTGCTTACAATATTTTTGATATCCGTATATATGATTGGTGGGTCTTCGCGAACATTTCACCAACATTTCTGTAGTCCATACATTTTCTGCTGTTACTGCTGTTTGCGGGGCCCCGGTTCTTTGGTCATCTTTGAGGTTAATTTTACCCCTTTTGAATTCAGCAAACCACCTAAAAACTGTTGCACGTGATGAAGCTGAGCCCCCTAATGCTGATTGTAACCGTTGTAAACTTAATTGTTCGGTTAAACCAAATTTAAAATCAAAATTGATCATAGCGCTCAAATGTTCACGGTTATAATCCATCTTTTTAAATGAAAAGCGCGGGAAGTGTTGCAGGAAAATTAATAGAACTTTTTTTTAAATACTGAGCAATCGGCTTATGGAGTTCTATTTTTAAATAAATTTTCTTTTTAGAAACATATAACACGGGCGAGCATCTCAAAACTTATTGAGTAACCTACCTAGTAGTGGTGGGTGGTGTTGGGAGTAGTGGTGCTGGGATTAGTGGTAACGGGATAAGTGCACGCAATTGAGGGAGAACGGGAGGTGCTCTTCAAACTAGGTAAAACACATAATTTTATTTTATTGAGCGGATGGTTATAAAGTAACTATTGATTCGATTAATTAACTTACGTTAATATAAATTATTAGTTAATATCCATTTTAAAATTTTTAAATTATGCCAGCGAGTTCGAGATAAATAATATTATTTAAAAAAAAAACTAAAATAGACACCTTACTTTTATTTTCTGTGGCAAATATCGTTACTTACTATAATTGGGATAATAATTGGGATCGTATCACAGAGTAATTATATGTTAATAAAATCATCATTCTCTAGACCATTTCCCATTATCTGGGGTCGGCGCAGTAAATCTTCTTGTTCCATTCCTCTCTATCAGCCGTCATTTCCATACTTACTCCTTTCATTCTCATATCACTCTTCACACAATCGATCCATCTTTTATTCGGCCTTCCTCTACCCGTGTGTCCCTTGTTCGTATGTTAATAAAATATATTGATATAATTTTAATAATGCCAATTTCGAGGAAAAATTGCTGTATTGGTAACTGTAATAATAGGTACATCACGTCAAAAACGTGGAATTGATGTGAAAGTGAAATTTTATAAATTGGAGCTGCATGGGAAATAGCAAAACGTAAACATTAGATAAAACAGTAAAAATATGTGTAAGTCCTAAATTAATTAAAAAGTTATTGAAATAAAGAAATGAATAAAAATTTTAGTGTAATGTTTGACAGTAATTTATTTTTATTTATTTATTTTATCAATATGACACACAAACAGATTGAAGACCATACAAAACACATTTACACTAACAATAATATTATAACTAGTCTGCAAAAAAAAAAAATATATATATATATATATATATTGTAGACTAGGTTATAAGGCTATAAGGTAAGAAAACTAATAATTTAATAACCACCACCAATACAATGAATGCAGTAATGGCGCAGTATTATAATTTCTTTTTCTTTTTCTTCATTGTGGCCACGTATAATATTATTGACAACTGGTTGAAACCCGTATTTTATTATTTTTTCCATTTTTTATGAATATTTTATGTTGCTTGTAAAGAATGTTTTGATCCCTCCATCTTCGGCAAAGTAACAAGAGAGCGCTTCCTTCGGCGATAGTACTGCCTCTATGTTTCGCGCACGGTCCCCATAGGTATGCAACTTAGAACATTATTTTAAGAGCAAAATGATCTTTTTTTTGTCTTTATTTTATTGGCAAAAAGTTCATTTTTTTATTGTAAAGACTGTTTAGTCCCTGTCTTCGTTTGTAAACGAACGCGGGACCAAACACTACAATATAACGCGGAACGTTAAGGACTATGACGCGACGAGTGAGATAGATAGTTAAACCGTTGTATTCTCGGCTGTATTTGCATAGGCGTAAAATAAAACATCGTGCCAAGTAATTTGAAGACTGGTTTGTGCAACGAAGACTGTTTGAAACCAGGACGTAAAACGGTTTCATCGTCGTAGGATACGAAAAGGTCTTTGTAAAGGGTTCGTCGTCGCAACGCTCACCTATAGTCCGTATTGCGTTTTCTGAGAATCGTATCTATTTCAGATTTCGAGTTTCAATATCTGTAGTGCTATTCCGTAAATAACTATTTCGATATCAAGCTTCACCTGAGTGACAAAGCTTACTTCGAAAGCGAAACCACTTGACCTTGATTTAGAATGGGTATCCACACGCAAAGCTAATCTTAGAGGGCAGCAGCGGCGCCACGGTTGCTGTCTAGGGATGATCGATGTTGCAGAAATATGACATCGATGTCGGTATCGGTTTATTCGGATTTTCGATGTAAACATCGACTTCTTGGAAGATGTTTTTAACACGATAAATCCCGTTAAAACATCGATATTGACCATTATCGACCTTAACAGGACCTAATAATCTAATGTTCCTAATTAACGTGGCAATCTTTGGCCGTGGCTTAAATCATACGTAACTAACCACACGCAAAGCGTTGTTATTAATGGTTACGAATCAGAGTCTTTATCTGTCACTTCCGAGGAACCTATATATATCGGGACCACTATTATTTTATACTTTTATTAATGATATTGACTCCTGTTATAAGCACAGTAACTATTTATTATACGCTTAAAATTTATCGTACCATTTGTGACAATTATTTAATAACCACCACCAATAATTAAAATTATATAATTGTTTGAAATCAAAACTAAAATGTTAACAGTTTTTTCCGTTTGTTTAGTTGTTTGTTACTTTGTATTGTTTTTAAATAGTTTAATATTGCAGATATGTTTAAATAATTCCAACTAATATCATTTTGTAATATTGAGTATTATTTAGTAAGTCCTCCTTCACATCTCTCATTTTGTTATTTATCCTTTAAATTATTATCTGACGTTGGTGTTTTTGGCTTCACGAAATTCAAATTTTAGAATTAAGATTAGTTATTAAGCCTCTGTTGATATTGCTTACTGGTCCTTAAATAAATTAAAAACAATATGACAACAAGTATGACAGAAAAATAAATTATTTAATAATACAGTACCCGGTTGACCGAGCTTTGCTCGGTATTTTTCGCTCGGTTTTTTTTTTAATTCGTGTGTTTTGGAAATTATATTTAGATACAAATTACATACTGATGAAATACGAATAATATTTTTTGATCTTAGCGACATAATAGAAAAAACTGAACTGGTTATTTGAATAAAAAATCATGAGTGCAATTAGTTTAATTTAAATTTTCGTGTTTTTAAAAAATACTAAAAAAAGGGCTCTAAAAATAGATTTTCTCAAAAAAGAAAGGAACTTGAAAAAAAATTTAAAAAAAGTCGGTCGGTCGGTCTGGGCTCGAACCATGGTATTACGATTTTGTGACTGTCAAAATTTACCTACCTTCTTATTTTAACGATACTCCCTGCACACAAAATTTTAAGAAAATCGTTGGAGCCGTTTCCGAGATTCCGACTACATATATATATATATATATACAAGAATTGCTCGTTTAAAGGTATAAATATATAGGATAGTATGAGTGACAGTTAAAAAAAGAACTTATTTAATGATAACCGTGAAATTTACACATTTAACGTAGCAATTACAGATCTTCTAAATTGTTAAATGTTGAAATTCAAAATGTCCAGATCAGCGTTATGATGTCTCAGCTCGTCAAAATTTCGACACATTCTAATAACCGAATTAAAGAAAGACGTGTTGTTTCTGTAAACATACAGGCGAAAGATACGCGGGTTACGCAGACGGTCCCAACCGTTTAAATTAATTAAATTAAGCAATTCTAGGCAATCGATGGAGGAGTGAATGATTTTGTAAAGGTAAATAAGCTCAGAATATTGTCTACGTTTATCTAATTTCGCAACTTCCAAAGTGATTCACTCTTTCATTATACGATGGCAACTGGCGGATCAATTCATGTTTACGACATAAGCCCCGCAGAAAACATCTCTGGACTCATTCAATATTAGCTATAATATGTACTTCGTAATAGGGTGACCAGATTACTGAGACGTATTCAAGGATCGGTCTCACAAGAGTGTTAAAGAGATATATTCGACTAAGGGATCTCTTGAATTCCTTCATAACTCGTGTAACAAAATCAACTAACTGATAACCACGTTGCGTTAAGTGATTAAAATGTTGCTTAAAATCTAGTTTAGAATCAATCGATATCGCCCAAATCTTTAACAACATTACTTTCAGACAAAGGTTGATCATTGATATGGTATGTATACTTTAGACGAGTTTTCTTAGTTGTGAAAGTTACAAAAAAACATTTAGCTACATTCAAATGCATTTTAATATTAGAACACAAGGTATGAATATCATTAAAGTTCCGTTGGAACAAGAGGCTGTCATTAACATCATCGATTATACGGAAAACTTTCATATCGTCTGCATATAGTAAACATTAACTTGTGATATGGTCTACCAAGTTATTAATAAATATAATAAACAACAGAGGGCCGAGATAATTAAAAAAATTGTATATTCAATATTTTTTGCCGATGATGATAAATGTTACTATTTTGATCTTTAACTCACACTCACACTCATAAATCCGGTATGAAAAAATTTACTATGGGACCTAATTTATCTCTATAAAACAAATACAAGTTATAACGATAATTTTGCGGCCCTGGAAAGGGCCTTTTTAACGAGATACATTGTCCTCTCATGACCGCATACAGAGGCGAAGCTAGGGCTCCAAACTAGTGCAAGCCCAAAATATGTTTTTGTTGTTTTTAGCAGTTTTATAAAAATCCATCGATCTTGATTTGTCTCCACTCTTCAGTTTCATATTCAGTGCTGTCAAGGACATGTTTAACAAAGCACTCTGAAGGCATACTACTGCTAGATAGATTGTATGACATATCAGCAATTGCATACCTTCGGTGGCTTTGATAAAAACTGTTTGGGTTTGCTTGGGCGAAAGAAAAAGATATTTACATACAATACAATACATGAACAAAAGAAAAGCATGAATAATATACAAACAAACTATGTACAAAATTAAAAAAGGGACGCCTGGCAGATATGGAACATCGAAATTATTTTGTTTAAGTTATGTGCATAGAAGAACAGATTACGACATGAATTAGATATTATGGAGTGTAGAAGTAAGGAGACAATCTCTCGTAGGAGAATAGTTGAAAAAGTGTCCATCTGTAAGCAATAAATAACAGTTCAAAAACTCTCCACAACAGCGCTACAGGAAACAGCTACATGAAATGAACTTAGAGTTGGCGACGGTGTGACGTGTGCTGCTAAATTGCTCAGCTCTAAAATCTAAAATAATTTTATTTAGTAAATATAACCTCGAAAAAGTCGTCTATCCCACTAATATTTTTCGGTGCGTTCTTTAAAATTTACCCCGTAGTTATAGTGGCGCCACCCTTGTTTAACGGTTTTCTATGGACACTTTTTAATACACAGTCTGTACTCCTTACCTCTACACTCCATATTACATATGGTATAACAAAAATGTAAAGCATTACAATTTTTTTACTATAAAATAATGACTGTTTACATATATATATTATCTGTAATATATGATCAAACGAACTTCTCCAAGTGAAGTTCGATCAGTATTATATGAATTGCTTCATTCTTTAAATATAATATTAACA
Organism: Parnassius apollo; assembly: GCA_907164705.1. Taxonomy (NCBI): domain Eukaryota; kingdom Metazoa; phylum Arthropoda; class Insecta; order Lepidoptera; family Papilionidae; genus Parnassius; species Parnassius apollo. The sequence goes on from CAJQZP010001129.1 coordinate 119,749, forward strand.
ACGTAGTTTCCTTATTCTACAAGGCTAAGTCGCACCTTTAAATATTTTTACTCTACCCACATCGAAAACAATTGCCCCTTTTTAATACACAGTCTGTACTCCTTACCTCTACACTCCATATTAGATATGGTATAACAAAAATGTAAAGCATTACAATTTTTTTACTATAAAATAATATATATATATATATATATATATATATATATATATATATATATATATATATATATATATTATCTGTAATATATGATCAAACGAACTTCTCCAAGTGAAGTTCGATCAGTATTATATGAATTGCTTCATTCTTTAGATATAATATTAACAACGTAGTTTCCTTATTCTACAAGGCTAAGTCGCACCTTTAAATATTTTTACTCTACCCACATCGAAAACAATTGCCCCTTCCCACTAACGTCTCTCGTCGTCTGAGCGTACAGCCTCAATCTTTTAGAGATATTATTCTAAGAAAAACTTTTTGTGGGTTATGGGTGGCAGGGAAATTATATCTTCGAATGAAGCGATTCATATAATACTGATCGAACTTCACTTGGAGAAGTTCGTTTGATCGTATATTATATTTCATCGCTTCATTCTTCAGATATAATATTAACAACGTAGATGTTTAGAGCTTAAAGTTTTGCTTATTGGGTTACTTATGTGTACGTTGTAACTTTAAAAGAAAAATCATAAAAAATCAAATATCATTTATTAGTTCAATCTTAACAAAATAACATACACTTATTAACTTGTCTTACTTGTCCCTAACAAAACATTTAATACCTAGAAATACGGCTAGTAACTCTGGGTAATTGATATGATAGTCGAGTTCGTTGTATTTCCATCTTCCGCCAACGCGAGTATTATTACAACAAGCACCCCAACCTGTCAAGCACGCGTCTGTATATATCTCATAATTAGTTAGTCATAGTCATAGTTATACGAAACGAATTTTTGTTTAAAAACACATTTTTTTCCACCATTGCAAATCTGGTAAGATATCTTTTGAAAGTTGAATATTTTTATTATACCTCTTATATTTTTGGAGCGCAAGGTATTTTTGTCTTTCTAGTCATTAAGTGTACAACCTGCCATATTTTACCGCAAGACAAGCGGCCGTAAGAATACCTATCAAATGAGCGAAATCTCTGATCGAACAATTAGTTAAGAAACTAGCTCACTTAGTACCTTTGTACTAAGTGAGCTATATGATTTTGTTTATCTATGGGTAGGCTTATAGAAAGTTCCGTGGAATCAAAAATAAATCCCAAATATTTGCGAGATATATGCGGGACTAGACAGGACTTATTATAATTAATAACAAAACCTAAGCATTGTAAAAGATGCATAGTCGCTTTAACATTGTCTAAACATTCATTGTAGTCTTTACCTATACAAATAATGTCGTCAAGATATATGACAGACTTATATCCCCTGCTTCTTAAGTTGTTTATTAAATCTTTCATTATCTTACTAAATGTTCTAGGAGCAACGGACAGGCCATACGGCAAGGCATTAAACTCATATAGGGTTTTAACTAAATTTTTGTCTTTAAATTCAAATCTTAAAAGTTTGCGATGACTCGACTTTAATAGACACTAGTAAGTAAGCCTCCCGTAGGTCAATGGTAGCTATGTAACCATTACGAGGTATTAACTTTGAGGCCGTTCTGTAATCCTCCATTTTAAAGTGAGATTTTGTAATGAACTTATTAAGGGACTTTAAATTCAGAATAAATCTTTTGTTTCCGTTAGGTTTTGGTGCTAAGAAAACTGAGGATAAGAACTGATTCTTTGATGGATGACACTTTGATATTGCTCCTAAGTGTAATAAATTACTAATAGCTACAGAGATGTATTGTTTATCTTTTGATGACAAAGTTGAATGAGGTAATCTACATTGAGTAATTTGTCTATTAAATGGTATTGTAAATCCATCCCGAATCCATCTTAAAATAATTTTATTTTTTGTTAATTTAAGCCAACAATCATAAAAATATTATAATCTTCCCGAATGTATCTGTTTTAGTGCTGAACTGGAGCACGGTGCGATTTTTTGTTGCTCCAAGACCTCGTTTGTGGATAAACCTGAGGGGGTAGATCCCTGCGGGTCCCCGATGACAATTTCCTTGGCCCTCCCCGCCCCCCTTGTTCTGCGAGCGAGAAGGGCCTTTCCAGTTTTCCTGGTAACGATTGTTTCTTGAAGACGAACTTGTTTTTATCTGTGACGTGGAAGGTTTTGGATCTGTTTTCTTAATCTGAAGACTTTGTTTTTCAATGGTTTTTGACGCCTTAATCTTTTCAGGAAGCTCACTGCCAAAAAGAGTTTCATCACTTTCACTCTCATGAATGACTTTAAAAAAGACTTGTCTAATCCGGGTGTCACCAATTTAATTCTGGTTTGGGTCTCAGAGTGATGGAGGTCGGATAATATACGGCAAGCATCAGATAAATTTTTTATCGCTTGAACTTTATTTTCTCCGATGAGAAGTAAAGACATAGCTCTATTAACGGCAGTAATACCTATACCCAGTCTTTGCTGATCGACCTCTATTTTCTTGTCCCTATTTCGGGCTGCATCGGTAAGTGCCGCTGCAATCTCGGGATTCAGCGTAGGTGCTCTCAAAAGCTTGCAATTTTCGGGAATTAAGTACTCTTTTAACAAGTTTTGTCTTGTTTCCTTAGTAAGACCCTTACGTAGAAGAGGAAGCCAACGGTGGGCAAGATCCTGGTGAATATTTTCACCGTATATTTGCTCATCACTTTCCGTATCACCCAAAGCTGACAATAGTTCAGGGTCTAATGTAGGAATTATTTCTTCCGATTTTACTTCAATTGTCAACAGAGGATGCTCCTCGGAGGGAATGGTTGCTACCTTGGTGTCATCATTTATGACCTTATTACTATCCTCAGCTTCGTTATCTACAACAAGAAATAAATTATAATTTCGGAGGTAGATAACAAAAAATTGTATTGATAAGAATCTAAATGAACAACTTAAAACTTAAAAACTGACGCTTTAATATATTTGTATATGAGTATTTATGTTTATATAAACTTCGTGCTAACTCTCGGCTAGCCCCCCGGTTAGGATACCTTCGTACTGACTCTCGGCCAGTCCCCAGGTAAATTTGTATTCGTGTTGATTCACGATCAACGCTAAGGTTTTAGTCTTAACTTATATTTTTAATGATCACTCAGGCACTAGAATTGAATTACGTAACGGTAACACTTAACAAAATTTTCTTCGGCCTCAGAAGAATCGGAGTAAACAATGACTCGTTTATGTCGCTTTCGTTCTTGTTCTAGTTTTTTGATTTTCTTTTGATAATAACCAATTTTATCTGCAGCACTGCGTTTCGACTTTGTACTGTTCTAAGATAATTAAGTAAGGTGTGCACTCTGCCTCGCACGAAAAAGGAATGAGGCTGTACGCTCAGACGACGAGAGACGTTAGTGGGAAGGGGCAATTGTTTTCGATGTGGGTAGAGTAAAAATATTTAAAGGTGCGACTTAGCCTTGTAGAATAAGGAAACTACGTTGTTAATATTATATCTGAAGAATGAAGCGATGAAATATAATTATTCATTTCGAATTTTAATAAACCGTACAAAATGATATTTTTAATATATCATACGGCGATATAAATATTAAATTATTGAATTAGCCGATAGCGTGTTTGTGCCATCTAGCGTATTCTTTACGTACCACCGTGAGAATCAATCAATTTTCGTTCGATAAAATGACTTCACCTATAGTATTAAGTAGATAGCGCTATTAAAATTTTATATTCTGAAGGACTAAAGGAAATATTCTTTAAAAACCTCAATACAAAAAAATTTAATGTAATGAATCGAAAAAGTACCAACATCTTTCGATTCATTTTCGATTCATTAAATTTTTTTAACATTTGAATTATTAAACCTTTAAATACGCCTTGGTTAATTAAACTTTAATACTAAAGAGTCCTGTACCTATTAAAGTAGGTATGAAGAAATGTTAATAAATTCAAAATTCATTTTTAAAGATTTTATCTTTTCCTCGCCGATTAGCACCTTAATATACTTCAATTTATCATATGTGGCCCATAGATATCTATATTTACATTCGATTAAGAATCAAAATGCAGGGTCACGGATTCTCCACACTCACTTTTTGTTTATTGATCCACCAACATTTGTCTCATTCCTTACATCTCGCATCGACCATTATACCTTTAAACGAGCAATTATTATATATATATATATATATATATATATATATATATATATATATATATATATATATATATATATATATATAGACTTTTGGAAGAAATTCAAGCTATTCCCAAAGTTCTCTAGGGCTATTTCACTATCTCGTACTAACGAGCAGCAAATATCTTCTTTTAACAATAATTCTACAGCCTTACGTTCTTATGATGATCTTAATGTAGTCCAAAAGAATGCGGCAAATAATATTATCAGAAAATTTGAATTAATATCTTAGCAGAGAGTAGGACTTGGACGCACTCATCTGATAGAACATCAAATTGATACCGGAGATTCACTGCCTATCCGCCAGCGGTACTATAGATTGGCACCAGAAAAATTACGCGTCATTATCGAACAACTAGACGAAATGCTTAAACTCGATGTAGTGGAATCTTGCGAGAGCCCGTGGTCTTCCCCTATACTACTAACGCCCAAGAAAGATGGTAAATTGAGATTCTGCCTGGACAGCCGTAAACTTAATTCTATTACTCGTAAGGATGCGTACAAGCTGCCGTATGTTTCCGAGATATTAGATAACCTTAAAAATGCTAAATATTTGAGCAGTATCGATTTGTCTAAAGCATTCTGGCAAATACCTATTTCCGAAAAAGACCGTGACAAAACTGCGTTCTATATACCTACTCGTGGCACGTATAGATTTGTCACCATGCCTTTTGGATTAACCAATGCTCCCGCTACGCAACAAAGGCTGGTTGGCCAGTTGTTTAATAATAGTCCCGAGTTCGAAAATTCTGTATTTGTTTTTCTTGACGATATAATTTTAATATCACCTAACTTTGAAGATCACATTTCGCTTCTTATGAAAGTCTATGATAAATTAAAATAAGCTAACCTAACAATTAATTTAGAGAAGTCAATTTTTTTTCGTAACGAACTTAAATATTTGGGCTATGTTGTCAACTCTAAAGGCTTACACGTGGATCCTGGCAAGGTTGAGGCAATATTGAACTTTCCTACCCCTACTAATAAAAGGGAAGTTAAAAGATTTCTTGGAACTTCTTCATGGTATCGAAGATTTATTCCCAATTTTAGCTCAATCGCTGGTCCACTTAACAAATTAACTTCTACTGGAAAAAAAGCTGCCCCATTTTCTTGGTATAAAGAGGCTGGTGATTCCTTCAAAAAATTAAAGGAATGCCTAATATCCGCCCCAATCCTATCCTGTCCGAATTACGATAAGCCCTTTGAAGTTCACACAGATGCGAGTGATTATGGTATAGGAGCCCTGCTCACTCAAACAGTTGATGGTGTGGAACTTCCTATAGCCTATATGAGCAAATCGCTATCTGCACAGGAGTGTAATTATAGTATTACTGAGCGAGAAGCTTTGGCTGTTCTAGTAGCAGTAGAGCACTGGCGTTGCTATTTAGACAATGGCCTTAAATTTACAGTATACACTGACCATTCCGCCTTAAAATGGTTTCTTAATTTAAGCAATCCTACTGGCCGTCTAGCCCGATGGGGAGTACGATTATCAGCATTTAATTTTGCCATAAAACATCGTCGCGGTGCTGACAATGTTATTTCTGACGCTCTTTCACGCTCATGTCCAGTATCTGCCATGGATTATGATCCTAATGCTACACAAACTACGGATCAGTGGTATCAAAAAATCTACACAGGTTGCCAGACTTTCCCTTCATCCTTCCCTTATTATTTTATTAAAAATGACAAACTGTATAGGCTTATGAAGAGTAAGTGCCTCTTACAAAAAGAGTTTGAATGGAAAGAAGTATTACCTGCTGAACAACGTAATTCAACCATTAAAGAAAACCATTCAGAACCTACTGCTGGACACTTAGGAGTCTTCAAGACCTACAAACACCTATTTCTCCGATATTACTGGCCGGGTATGCACGCCGATGTCGTGAAGTTTGTTTCAGCATGTGATAATTGCATAGCACATAAGCATCAAAATCACGTTCCGTTAGGTATTATGGGACACCCTAAGGTATGTTCTAGACCCTTTCAAACAATTAGCGTGGACCTTGTAGGACCTCTTCCACCGACGAGAAAGCAAAATTGCTACATATTCGTGGTTACATGTTGCTTTGGCAAATATTGCCTCTTATTTCCCATAAAACGAGCCACAGCTGAAATAGTAAGTAGGATTCTGGAAGAAAGTGTATTTTTAGTACATGGAATTCCCTCCACCGTAATAATAGACAACGGTAAACAATTCGTTAGCGCTACTCTAAAGAACACCCTTTCTAAATATAAAGTACCTAACCTACATTATACGCCCAAATACTCACCACACGTAAACACAGTAGAACGTTATAATAAAACAATAATTACTGCGATATCCACATATATTGAAAATGATCATAGAGTGTGGGATAAACTAATTCCTCAAATTCAGTTCGCAATAAATAGCGCAGTTAATGAAGTAACTGGCTACACTCCCTCTTTTCTCGTATATGACAGAGAATTAGTTTCTTGTGGTTCTCACTACGCCGATGCTGAGTCCGATGACATTATTTATCACCCTCGAGACTCTTATGCTGAGAATTTAGGTTGCCTGTCTAGTATCTTTGACAAAGTGCAAGCCCTTCTACTACAAGCACATTCCAAAAATTGTCATACTTATAGTTTACGTCGTCGGCATGCTGAATATAATGTAGGGGACATAGTATGGAAAAGGACATTTTATCAAAGTGACAAAGATAAATACTTTAATAAAAAATTAGCTCCATAATTCACTAAATGTAAAATTATCACTAAGAAATCGCCACTTGTGTACGAATTATCTGATATGACCGGTAAATCTATAGGATATTGGCACATAAAAGACCTAAAACTCGTAAATTATACCAAATAAATATTTTCCTCGGTACCTAGTAGACTAGAAACAGATAGACGGATTTTACTACTAAAGACGCAAAATCCTTCTTCAGTTGGCGGGGTACTGTAACGTTGCTTCTGAATGCACCCTTACAAATACTTATAATTGATTGATCTTAAATAAATAATAGTAATATAATATTCTAATCTAAAAATAAAAAGTAACGAATTATTACATATTGTTAATTTAAAATAGTTATTCTACGGAACCATAGACTAGTTAATTTAATCCGCGCAGCGTGAACCATTTTGCTCAACGATCTCTAAAACAAAAGACTCGGTAGGGTTTCGGACACGACGACGAGTCCCCGTTCGGGCCATTCCTCTTTCATTTCTACCTGAGACCGCTTCAAGTTCGCAACGCGCGTGACCCTTCTACTAACGACCGTTGAACCTGCTTACCTAAAATTTAAATTATTCGAGGTGCAGTTGATCCCGCTGGGGTGAGTTCTTATTTATTGAAACATTATAACTGTTCTGCTTAATTAATACCTCTTTTGCTAAGGCTGCTTAGTGCTTACCTTGAATTTTAACTTCCTGCAAGGGGTGCTGGAATTGACTAGGGCGCATATAGTGCTATAGGAAGTTTCCCTAATGCTGGCCTCCGTCTGGAATTCCAGGATCTACTACCACCTAGCATCTACCTACTACCTAAGCATCTACCTGCTACATAAGCATCTACCTGCTACCTAAGGGCTACTGCTGCCAAGCCGCGAGCTAACGGAGTGTTGGCCTACCCTCCTACCAACGGCCATCATCACTATCGGCTTGGCTTCACCGGCCCTTCTGCTAACTGGCTGTCTATGGCCTAGGGGGGAATAGCTCTTGGACTTCGCCCCTACATCAGGCCAGTGATCCCCTTAATAGAACTTACTTGTACGTGTGCGGAAGTAAGATAAATAAATAATTACAATACAGTAAATCTTGGCTTTTTTAAGAAACCACCTATTCTGTACCCCTAATGGTACAGTGGCGCCCAACGTGGGGCTATATATATATATATATATATATATATATATATATATATATATATATATATATATATATATATATATATATATATATATATATATATATATGTATATATATATAAAGTAAAGTAAAGTTACAGTCTATATACGTTCCACTGTTGGGCTCAGGCCTCCCCTCATTTCTAAGAGGGTTTAGGGCAAGGAAGTGTCCGCCGCGCTGCCCAAATGCGTGTTGACGAACTTCACATGTCTATTTTATTTTTCCTATTCCTCAGACATGCAGGTTTCCTCACGATGTTTTCCTTCACCGCCGAGCACGTAGTAAATCAGCACATAAAAGTGCAATTAACAATTTCATTGGTGCCGGCGGGGATCGAACCCGGGTTACTCGCGTTCTGTTATATTTACAGCGAGCGTTAACCACTGAGCCACCACGGCTCTTATTCCGATTATATATATATATAATCGGAGTCTCGGAAACGGCTCCAACGGTTTTCATAAAATTTTGTGTCCAGGGAGTTTTGGGGGCAATAAATCGATCTAGCTAGGATTTATTTTTAGAAAATGTCCTTTTGTCCGTGTTTTCAGGCAATGAAAAACTGCTACAATATAAGAACGTAAATTTTGACACTTTGTTAATGATCGTAATAGCTCAAGTGGATATCTAGCGGTCACGAAATCGTAAAGCCTTGGTTCGCATCCTGTCTTCGGTCCTATTTTTTCCTTTTTTTCTTCTTTTGTGAGAAAATCTATCATTTCGAGCCCTTTTTTTAGTATTTTTTAAAAATACGAAAATTTGAATTAAGCTAATTGCACTCGTGATATTTATTCAAATAACCAGTTCAGTTTTTTCTATTATGTCAATAAGATCAAAAAATATTATTAATCGGTATGTAATCTAAATGTAATTTCAAAAAAAACCGAGCAAAGCTCGGTTATCCGGGTACTGCTAATTAAATACAACGAAGTGATAAAAACTAAAATGTACAAATAATTACAGGCGGATACAACATGCAAATAACTTTCTCAGCACTGTGTACCTATATTTCTAGGATAAAGAATGATTAAAAAAAATCATAACGAAATACAGTACTAAAAATATATAGAAGCGAAAAGAAAGGAACATATTTTATAGAATGTTACAAAAGATGGTCTCTAAGGTGTGACGGAGCTTGTTAGGAGGGTCGAAAAATATATCAATTTTATCTCTAAATTTATTAACAAGTTTACTTATTCTAGCAATTGGAGAATTGGAGCCAAACACTGTTCTTCGATATGGTCTAGTCAATGATGTAATCACCACTAATAATTTTAGAAGCAAAAATCAAATAGATCAAATTATTTTCATATGTTACACGCTTTTTATAACTTCTAAATCCACTTGCGTAAGACAAATATCTTATTTGTAGGCCATACAAATACTTCTTCCGTTCTGGATTCGAACCCACGGTCCCCAGCGAAGCCACTCATTGCTAAGCCACTACGCCCCGGTATCGTCGTTTTGAGAGAGTGTGATCCTTCTCCGGTCAAGTCGACCCATTCGTGCTACAACCATAATACAGATGCAGCGTGGCTCTCCCAGAAATCAATTCCTATCATTATCCTCCTCATTTAAATGGTGCATTTGTACCGTAGACAGAGAAACCTATAGAAAAATTGACGACTTCTTTTGCATTCGCACACGAAAAAGATAGATTTATGCATACGTCTTGCATAGAAATGAGACAGAGCGGTGTGATTGTTTGTCCCTTTCTTAGGAGTTTACAAGTTGGTTTAAGTGAGAAATAAGTATTTTGTGAGCTTAAGATTGGTGAGTCTTGTTCAGTTCAGTTCTTAGAACAATTAAACTTTTATGTATATATGTTTAAAAGTGATAAAGATTATTGTATAACCTAAAACTATGTTATCGTCCTTTCTCACTCGAGGCCACGCTAATCATTAGTCTATAGGTTTCTCTGTCTACGATTTGTACCTATATCAATTACGTCAAATTTTTACTTTCATGTTTTAAAACTGGCGACAATAGCGTCATATGTCTGTGAATACAAAATATTTGATGTTTTCGTTTAAATACTAATTTGTTTCATACTTATTTAATAAATACTACAATTAAATGAACTATTAAAATCAATTTATGTGCAAATACTTCAAAACTTCAAATTTTCATTAAATAGAAAAAAATTCTGTTGTATGAATTTTTTAACGTAACTTATTCATTAAGTCGAATTTGTTACTATGTTTTTATTATAATTGGCTAAAAAATCTCAAAAGTAGACACAATCCACATCTCTAAACATGGTGTTTGAAATTTTGTTTATATCGGACAGTCTTATTCTGTCAAAAGTAAAAGGTACTGTTTATTAAGGTATATAATTCTCAATTTACCATCGCTATATTTAATTTGGATAATCGTAGATTTAGTTTTATCTATTATCGACAGGTGTCACTGTTCAATGGGTATGCTTTTAATTAAAAACCTCGTACCCAGTTCAAACTAGTTGTTTTTTATTTTTTTAATTGCTGGTAACCGGTGCGTTGCTGCCACAGAAGATATAATTATGGAAATATCGTTTACAATTTGGAAGAATTATACTGTTTAATTAGAAATGATAACACATTTATTAAATTTCAGTGATATCTTGTCTTTTTTCTTTTAAAAAAAATGTTGCCTCGCTCTATCATATTCTCCTGTATCGTGGATGCAGTTTACAGACATAAATTGTACAAGGAGAAACACCCAGACCCGGAACAATTACTTATAGGCCTTACAAATACTTGTTCCGTGCGGGATTCGCACCCGTGGCCCTCAGCGCTGTAACTCATTGCTAAGCTTTGAGTAATTACATACATACGTATACGATACGCGCGCCCCTTGTTCTAATGACTATAATCTTGGCGCAAATGCAAGCGTAAAAAAACGGAATCTCATATAACTATATATCATATAATATATGAAACAAACATTTTTACGTGGTAGAGCCATGCTGCAGTTATATTAGTAGTATTGTTGTAGCACGAATGGGTCGGCTCGACCGGGGAACCGTAACGAAGCTTCTCGTAAACCTTCACTGCCCTAACAAAGAAGCGAAAATGGTAAGTAAGTAGAAAGATCTACCCTGCCTATCCCACATAGGAAAAATAAAGCTATAGTAGTAATGCATATAAGTCGTTTTCTCAATAAAATGTTTATTTCTTACAGTTCACAAAAACATTACAAAGTTATAATGCAGCTAGTTTTATGTCACTTTCTATGCAATTGTATCGAAATTTTTACTAATCCAAGTGCATTTTATAAGTTGGTCGACTATCACTCGTTAACTTGTTAATTATACATAGCTGTGATAGTTTTACTTTTAACTTCATTATATATATATATATATATATATATATATATATATATATATATTATCGTGTATACTTTTCACATTTCTAAACACAGCAGTTTAGGTGATAGAAGAGGGGGGGGACACATGACTCTTATGAAAATTACCACTTTAAAGTTAAATATTTCGCAAAGGGACCCCTTAATCGAAAAGAAGTTCTTCCATACCTCCCAGTGTTTTTAAAAGACCTGTCCAACGATACGCACACGGTGGAATAGACAGGTAAACAATAAATCATCATCCATTTAGCTGTTTCGGAGCTACCCAAAATAAAAATGTTTTTTATGATTTCATTTCAGTTTTGTAGGCGGAATTAACATCTATAACTGTGCCAAATTACAGATTTGTAGCACCTAGGTTCTCTCAGTAAAACCGCGGACGGACGGACGGGCAAGGCGCAACTATAAGAGTTTCTCGTTGTTAAACTAAGGAACCCTAAAAAAGTGTTAAATTTAAATATGGCCATATTGTCAACCCCTATCAGAAATAAAGAGCCTATGCCCAGCTGTGGAAAGTATGTAGGCTGTAACTTTAAACTTTGAGCCGTTGTTTAAGAGGGTTTGCTTTTGTTCGCGACGGCCTAACAACGCTAAGAAACAAAGTTATAAAGAATATTGTTTTTTGTATTAATAATGAAATTACCGACAAAACTGGGTGAAAACGTGTATTAATATAGTTGTGTAGCATGTTTATAACTCTTAGTATATTTGTATAGAATGATATAAACAACTTTTATTATATTATGCAAAATCGACCAATCACAGCGCGTCTTATCGTAGAACTCTCTAGAAGTTTTTAATTAACTGCGTAATAGTTCAAACTGAAAATAATGAAAATAATTTTATGTTCTAAAAGAGTTGTAAATATGATATTGTATATTTAAACGCATTTGATAGTTATATAAAAATTAAAGAATTAATGTACCGAAATATTATGAAAATTTGGGACATTTCGTTTAATAACTTTTTACAATGTTAATGTTTTTAGTAACCTTTATGATATACTAATAAAGTACCAGACTACCGATTTAATGATGTATAGCATGTTAGTGTAGCAATTAGTTTTGTATAGAAAATATTGCAATTTATGCCATTTGTATAGTGAAAAGTTTATGCAATAAAGAGGCAAAACGGAAAATAGGAAGCGGCTCACTGTAAAGTATTGCTAAAGTCTACCTTAGGGGCTCGTGACCCAGTAGGAGTAGTAGTGTGAAGAACTACCAGTGACAAGTGAAGTGAAGTGAGTGGTATCCGGTGGTAGCTGAAGTGATTAGTAGCAGTATATAGTGAATAGTGAAAGCGTTAGCTAGCCTAAAAAAGGTCGTAACTGATATTCGCAGTTACATATAGTGAAAGTGTTAGCTAGCCTAAAACGGTCGTAACTGATATTTGCAGTTACATATAGTGAAAGTGGTACCTGATATCCGCAGTTACGCAAGTGATAAAATCAGCTAGTTTAGTTGATAATAGCTGCTATTCAGTAGTGTTAGAAAACCAGCTACTACCAATAGATATTTGATACCACCGTACAATTTAAAAAAATCTTTTGAAATATACAGTGACCAACCAATAGTGAACAACCGTAGTTCAACAACCGTGGTCAATAGTTATAAAATTTCGCGATTAATAAATCAGTCGAACCGCTAGCCACTACCTTGCTATTTGTATTTATTAATCGTGCATTTTGATTTGAACCTCAGTCCACAATATTTCAGCGGCAACCACAACGACGGCAGTGAAAGTACCCACCAGAACCTATAGGTGCAGGACGTGAGCGACTCGCGAAGTATCTTCGACAACATTTACTCCGGAGAGTTTCGTATTCGTTTATCCTTCGAGCCGGATATATCCGTTTGTATTTCTGAACCGGGTACATAGTTACCACCATATTAAAACCGCAGAATTTTTCAGATTCAAGATGCCGATCACCCGTTCGCAAGGAAGGGAAGCCAAGGCGTGGACCGTCGGTCTGGAAGGAGGTTCGTGGGCCGGTAACGCCGCCGTCCACCACCAGATGCCACCACGCTCACCGTCAACGATAGAGGGCGCTGAGGCGCCATGCTGCCCCCAGAGGGGGATACCCCTGCCCGCGCCGGCCACTACGGCCCACACAACGAAGTAGAGGGAACATATAGAAGGCAACGATGACTTTAGCCGTGAATCATCGCCACCAGCCCGGAACGACACCCACACCGAAGAGTCACCGAGGGGCCACACCGATTGCATTACGAAGTCAAAGAAGACTGTTCGGCCCAATAGAAGAATTTTGAAGGCTCGTGACGAATTATTGAAGATCAAACTATAACTTGCGCAGATCTCCTTACAGATGGCTGAAGAAGAAGACGAATCAGACGACTATGATGAAGATGGTCACTCCAAAAGTGAGTACGTTCGATCTTGGCTCGAAAACTCTGTAGCCAAACAAAAGTCAAATCAAGGCGCAACCACCGGAGGGAAGGCCCCATTTAATAAAACCGTCACAAAGCCAACCCCGGACGTTGTCGACCTCAGTGAGCCACAAAAGGAGCTCACGAACCAGGATTCCTATCCAGAAAATGCACAAAAGGAACCCATGCCACAGAAGCTCAGTCAGGAACCCACCGTTAATGAAGACAGGGGGCTTCTACCGATTGTATCAGAGCTCACGTACCAGGATTCCTATCCAGCAGATGTACCCAAGGATCTCATGCCAAAGAAACCTAGCCAGGAACCCGTCATAAGTGAAGACAGGGGGCTCCGTCCATTTATATCGGAGCTCTCACCCGCTATAGCCGCGCTCGCCGACAAATCAAAGTTAGAGAGTGCGCCACTATCGTCGCATACTTTCGCAGCGTCGAAAGCTGTAATGACACTGCCAAGCTTTAGCGGAGCACATACCGAGTGACTTTCATTCCGTGCCATTTACGAAACAACCCGAGGTTACTTCAATGACATTGAAAACACTGCTAGACTAAGACGAAGTCTACAAGGAAGAGCCTTGGAAACAGTCAGTTCAGAACTCATCGGGCATGCTAAGCCAGATAAGATTATGCGAGAACTGGAGCTACAATTTGGGCGTCCAAATTCAATCGCGCAAGCAGAAACCGAGAAGCTACGAGGATTAGCACGCTGTACAGAAGCACCAAGAGACATCTGCACATTCGCGAGCAAAGTGAGGGGAAGCGTCGTCACTCTTCGAGCCCTAAAGCGAGATCATTATCTCGTCAACGCAGAGCTGCTACGACACCTCACCGACAAACTGCCGAACTCTATACGTGCCCAGTGGTATAGAATCTACACAGAAAAATATGACTCTAGACCAGACCTCGGCTGCTTCAGCGAGTTTATTACCGAGCAAGCTCGCTTCTGCAGTGCATTTGCGCCTCCAGAAATTATAAACCAAGCACAAAGCAATTGTTCAGTACATAGAGTACACGCGGCTACTACTAAACCGTCTCCGAAATGCAGTGTGTGCGAAAAGGAGGGTCACTACGGATCCGAATGTAAAAAATTTAAGGATTAGGATAATTTAAGCCGTTATCAACAAAAGATGGGAACTCGCAACGCAAAATAATTTATGTTTCCGCTGTTTACGTTATAGAAATCAGATACACAAATGCAAAACCAATAAGTGTGTAATAGAAGGATGCATCGCCACACACAATCGACTTCTCCATAATACTCCAATACAAAGGAGAAGACTGAGGTAAAACAAAAAGAACCTCAAGAAACCGTAGCTAACTCATTCGCTGTGTCAAAGCATCAATCATATTTAAAAATAATGCCAGTGCGAGTAATTGGACCGGCGGGAGCTGTAAACACACACGCCCTGCTGGATGATGGGTCAACACTTTCACTAATGGATGAAGAGATCGCCAAACAAATTGGAGCTACAGGGCGGTTGGACCCGTTTAAGATGACCGCTATCGGGAACACTACCCTCGATTCGCCGGAATCCCGAAGAATCAAAGTATCGCTGAAGAGTCTCCACAGCAAAAGGGTGCCATTCAGAGCACGCATGGTTGCAAGCCTAAACTTGGGGCCACAGACTGTGCGTGCAGTAGACATAGCCAAGTGCAACCACTTGAAAGACCTAAAGGAGCAGCTAATATATGACTCTGGCAACCCAAGGAACCTAATAGGACAGGACAATTGGAGACTTCTGATAGCCACTCAAATCCGAAGAGGTCCGCCTCATCAGCCAATCACCTCGCTTACAGAATTAGGATGGGTGCTACACGGGGCACACACTAAAGCCCCGTATCAGCGCGTCCACGCGGCCAATGAGCTGCACAAGAGCGAGGGGACTATAGATGATCAACTCCGCGAATATTTCGCGCTGGAATCTCTCATCATCAATCCGAGAAGACCAGACTCCGATCCAGAGAAGAAAGCTGAAGATATACTAAATAGCAGCACCCGTCAGTTACAAGACGGGCACATAGAAACAGCGCTTCTCTGGAAGGAAAAGGATATCGAGATGCCTGGTAATTATGAAACAGCAATAAAACGGCTCGTTTCCATTGAAAGAAAATTAGATCGAGACGAAGATCTAAAAAGGAAATATGATGAACAAATGAATTCCCTGGTACAAAAAGGATACGCCGAGATAGCACCGAAAACTAGCACACCGGGAAGAACATGGTACCTGCCCCATTTCGACGTCCATAACCCAATGAAGCCAGAGAAGTTTCGGATAGTACACGATGCCGCAGCCAAAACAAAGGGGGTGTCATTGAACGACTTCCTGCCCACGGGTCCAGACCTACTGCAATCACTACCAGGGGTCATGATGCGTTTTCGCCGCCATAATATCGCTGTCTCCGCGGACATAGCCGAAATGTTCATGCAGGTCAAAGTTAGACCCGAAGAAAGAGATGCCTTAAGATATCTCTGGAGAGGGGATCGACGTAATGAAGCTCCACAAGAATATAGAATGACGTCGATCATTTTCGGTGCAGCCAGTTCACCCTCCACAGCCATATTCGCGAAGAAATGGAACGCTAACAAAACACATAGACAAGTATCCAGAAGCCGTAGAAGCTATCTTTCAAAACCACTATATGGATGACTATCTCGACAGTTTCCAGTCTCTGGAAGAGGCAATGCGAATATCGAAGGAAGTACGCGACATACACAAAAATGCGCACTTCACCTTAAGAAAATGGGTTTCCAACGCACCAGAAGTTGTAAAAGAATTAGAACCTGACTCAGATGCTTCATAGCATCTTAGTCAGTCGATCTGGGAAACAAAGGAACCGAGGAAAAGATACTCGGATTAATCTGGAAACCGGGTACCGATCAGCTGAGCTTCAACCTAAAGCTCGCTCGACTTCCAATCAATTTGCTGCATGAAACACCAACCAAGAGAGAACGTCTCATACGGTGCGTGAAGACGGCACTATACACCGTCCTTCATGAGAGACATCCGCATGGGGAAGTATTAGCCACGCTGCTCTGCGAGATGGAGTACACAGTAAATAGCAGACCATTGACTCACATCTCTGTAGACAGCGATAACGACAAATCTATCACTCCAAATCTTCCTTTTAGGAAGATCTGCCAGACTGCCGACACCTAGAGTATTTGATGAAAAGGATATGAATAGCAAAAGACACTGGCGACGCTCCCAGATACTCGCTGACATGTTCTGGCAGCGTTGGGTCCGAGAGTATCTACCGGTACTTCAAAACCGGCGAGAGGCCCATGGGCGAGGTCCCAATCCCCAGGTGGGTGACCCAGTCCTCATAGCTGACGGCCAGTTACCTCGTAACACCTGGCCACGAGGGAGGGTGGAAGCTGTTTACCCCGGTACGGACGGACAGATCCGCACTGTGGAGGTACGCACAGCAAACGGCCTAATCAAGAGGCCAACCAGGAAACTCGTGCCGCTGCCGAAGTAGAAGCAACGTCGCTCACCGAAATGGATGCAGCGCCGCTGTGAGAAAATCGTCGCGACGCTGCACGGCGGGAGAGATGTTCACGACGGCCTAACAACGCTAAGAAACAAAGTTATAAAGAATATTGTTTTTTGTATTAATAATGAAATTACCGACAAAACTGGATGAAAACGTGTATTAATATAGTTGTGTAGCATGTTTATAACTCTTAGTATATTTGTATAGAATGATATAAACAACTTTTATTATATTATGCAAAATCGACCAATCACAGCGCGTCTTATCGTAGAACTCTCTAGAAGTTTTTAATTAACTGCGTAATAGTTCAAACTGAAAATAATGAAAATAATTTTATGTTCTAAAAGAGTTGCAAATATGATAAGCACGAAGGTAGGAATATTTTGTATATTTAAACGCATTTGATAGTTATATAAAAATTAAAGAATTAATGTACCCAAATATTATGAAAATTTGGGACATTTCGTTTAATAACTTTTTACAATGTTAATGTTTTGAGGAACCTTTATGATATACTAATAAAGTACCAGACTACAGATTTAATGATGTATAGCATGTTAGTGTAGCAATTAGTTTTGTATAGAAAATATTGCAATTTATGCCATTTGTATAGTGAAAAGTTTATGCAATAAAGAGGCAAAACGGAAAATGGCAAGCGGCTCACTGTAAAGTATTGCTAAAGTACCAAAGCTCTACCCTAATAAAAACTACCAGTGACAAGTGAAGTGAAGTGAGTGGTATCCGGTGGTAGCTGAAGTGACTAGTAGCAGTATATAGTGAATAGTGAAAGCGTTAGCTAGCCTAAAAAGGTCGTAACTGACATTCGCAGTTACATATATTGAAAGTGTTAGCTAGCCTAAAAAGGTCGTAACTGATATTCGCAGTTACATATAATGAAAGTGTTAGCTAGCCTAAAAAGGTCGTAACTGATATTTGCAGTTACATATAGTGAAAGTGGTAACTGATATCCGCAGTTACACAAGTTATAAAATCAGCTAGTTTAGTTGATAATAGCTGCTAGTCAGTAGTGTTAGAAAACCAGCTACTACCAATAGATATTTGATACCACCGTACAATTTAAAGAAATCTTTTGAAATATACAGTGACCAACCAATAGTGAACAACCGTAGTTCAACCGTGGTCAATACTTATAAAATTTCGCGACTAATTAATAAGTCGAACCGCTGGTCACTACCTTGCTATTTGTATTTATTAATCGTGCATTTTGATTTCACCCTCAGTCCACAATATTTCAGCGGCACCCACAAAGACGGCAGTGAAAGTACCCACCGGAACCTATAGGTGTAGGACGTGAGCGACTCGCGAAGTATCTTCGACAATATTTACTCCGGAGAGTTTCGTCCGTCCGGCACAGTTTTAATGATTCAAAATATACATTTCTTCTATATTTTTGTCGCATTATGTCACGAAAATAGTTACAGCCTATATACGTTCTACTGCTGGGCACAGGCCTCCTCTTATATCTGAGAGGGTTTTAGAGCAAGGAAATGTCCGCACTGCGCCAATGCATGTTGGAGGACTTGATATGTCTTCGAAATATTTTTTTCTTACTAGACATGCAGGTTTCCTCACGAATCACAATGTTATCCTTCACCACCGAGCAGGATCAGTACTTAAAATTGCAATTAATGACTTCATTGGGGCCGGCGGGGATCGAACGAGGGTCGCACGCAAACGAAGTCACGGGCACATTTAGTTTGTTTAATATATTCCGTACAAAAATAGATTATGGGTGGTATTTCAACCCGCAATATGACCCCAATAAAAATATATACAAAATTCATTAGCATAGTACAATTCGATTACTTAAAGTTAAAGTTACAGCCTATATACGTCCCAATTACTGGGCATAGGCCTCCTCTCATTTTCTGAGAGGGTTTTAGGGCAAGGAATAGTCCGCCGCGCTGCCCCAATGCGTGTTGGCGAACTTCACATGTCTTCGAAATATTTTTTTTCTTATTTCTCAGACATGCAGGTTTCCTCACGATGTTTTCCTTCACCGCCGAACGCGTGGTAAATCAGCACCTAAAATTGCAATTAACAATTTCATTGGTGCCGGCGGGGATCGAACCCGGTTTGCTCGCGTATTGTGAAATTTACAGCGAGCGCTAACCATCTGAGATATCACGGCTCTACAATTCGATTATATGAGATGAATTTTTTATTTTATTTATTTATTAAATCAACAACGATCATAGGGTAAAATTACACTCATTCAATTCAATTCTAATACTAAAATTATAAATCATTACTAATATTAATTTTATCAAATGCGTAAGCATTTATAATAATATTGAAAATATAATAATAATAAAATAACATGAACCGATATCACCGTTACATACACCATACCCAACTCAATTATATATTAACAAAACTACTGACAAAACTTATCATAATGATGTAATAATAATAAGAATAAATTTTTAGATTTTTGGACATTTTTTATTTATATATCCATTTCGATATTACCATTCCGTATGGCGAGAACCTCGTGAAAGCCGAATCAGATAAGTGAACAAAATATCTGGACCTGTGCTCACGAGGTGACCGACATGTGGGGTGTTCTGCCGACCGAAATTATTCCTGTAGTCGTCTCTGCAAACGGGCTAATCCCAGTCAGCCTCTCGGGTCATCTGAGGCGGCTGGGACTACATGACGAACGGCTCCAGGCTCAAATGCAGAAGGCGGTGCTCCTCGATACTGCCTGCATCATCCGCCGTTTTCTTTCCCTTTCCCCCTAACCCTCGGCCGTTTGGTCTCCCCTGCAGAGGGCCTCCATCTGGTTGGGCTTTTATTTATTTGTTTATGTTAGTATACTTAATTCATATTTACGTATATTTATCATTTCCTTTTATATATTTATCCAGCCCAACCAGATGTGAATACTCTGTCAAGGGAAGAATAACGACTCCATACAAATTTTATGAGGAAATTTTTTCTTACCGACGGGCGCCATCTGTGAACAGCCCACGAAAACTAAACAGTAGAAGCTAGGGCGGGAAATTCAAAGCACAGTGTATTTTACAGATAGGTATACGTTGCATTGCATTTTAGGCACAACTACAGTGCGTTTCTCGATATTTTCCTTCAAGACGGTCAATTGTTGTTGTTGCTCAGCAATTGACATCTGAACAAAATCATTATCGAGAAACACAGTGTACATGTGCATACAGTGCTGAAAGCAATATTTAAAGAAAGAGTCTAATAAAACAAACATTAGTGTATGACTTTTTTATTTCGCATGATATTAATTACAATTTATCAGATTTTCATTTGGGCAACTATGACAAATTTTACATAAATAAATGTTTTTGAATTATATATACATTTGGTTCAAAAGGTGTTCACAAGTCACAAGTAACGTGTATTTAAGCAGTTAATCTTAAACACAAATTAATCGTATTCTAAAAATGAGATTATACATACAATTTGAAAATAGAGCAAGCATATTCGAACATAATTACAAATATAAAGTAACAACCTATATACGTCCCACTGATGGGCACAGGCCTCCCCTCATTTCTGAGGGTTTACAAATATGAACAGGTCTATTGCATATAATTTTAATATCAAAATCTAGACAAGGTCAAACACAAGTTACATTACATTTATTACATTACAAGTTACACGTATCATATTATTTAACATGTATTATTTCAGTTTAATGTTATAAATCAAGAAATGGTTAGGAAGAGACATACTTATTATTTTGGTTGAAAGCAGACAAATCTGACAATGTAGCTACACTATCGCCTATTTATAAAACAAGTTTTAAAATAATAAATAAAGCATAATCAGCCTATAATGTCCCCACAGCTGGAACACACGCCTCATCTCTGTGAGATGCAGTGGGCTGTAAACTACCATGCCTGCCCATTGCAGATAAATCTGCACTAAAAAGAAAAATTAACGTAATTTATTCAAGTATAATTACTTGTCATGACTGACTGCACATCACCAGAACAAGTTCCTTTTGTGAAATAGATATCCACTATAAAATTTTTTTTGGAAATTCTATTCACATAGGCGATAGAACAGAAGTTTGCATGAAAGTCCAACACTTATTAAGTAAAATCAATGTGAACTGGTATTTGAACAACAAATAAAACGCGTTTTTGAGCGATTTTGGAAACTAGTACGTGGTAGAGCCATGCTGCAGTTATATTAGTAGTATAGTTGTAGTACGAATGGGTTGGCTCGACCGGGGGAAGGACCACGCTCACTCAGAATACCAGCGTAAAATAGCAGCTTAATGCTGCTGTGTTTCGCGTATGGTGAGTGTAGAGAACCGGAGACCCTTTTTACTGGGAACGAGGCATTCCATCTTAGTCCTCACGGATGAAAACGCTTCTGCATTTTGATTTGTAATCAATCGAGAATACATGTAGGTGTCTGTGGGCTACGACATCCACTTACCATCAGGTGGAATGTGTGCTCGTTTGTCACCCTGTCCTATTAAAAAAAATTAACCCTAAAGCGTGAGGATTGAAATTTCGTATGAGAATCTGGTGTTTTTGAAGATTGAGTATTGAACATGAATAGTTAAAGAGTATTTAATACAAAAATAAATAAATATGTGTTGTATCATCTTGGATGAAAAAGTCTAAAATTCAGGCGGATGAATTTGTGTAAAGGCGCTAGTTTTACATTTATTTATGTATAATTATGTTCATTTTTTCTTTTTAGTGCAGATTTACTCGCCTCCTCAGAAAATATTCTGTTTTTTAAAATACAGTATCTCTTAATTGAAATATGGAAGACACTATTAAGTATGAATGTAATATTTAATTGTTTGTGTTCCATGCAATCTTCGAGGAAGTCGTAATTTATAGAGTCCTTTAACAATTGTGTTATTCTTATTTTAATATTTTCTTTATATGCCTCTTTTTCTAAAAATATATTTATAACACTTGCACTTTTCTCTACACAAGCTTTTAAATTCTTTGAGGCGTATGTAAGATTTTTTTTACGATTTCATAATTTTTGAATTCTATAAAATTATGCACTCCCTCTGGCGTTTCGGAGACTAGATTTTTTTACAATTATTACAACTGTTTTTATTTTTTTTAATAATGAAGCCACAGACATAAGCACATCCTTGTAGTTCGCTACTTCCTTCCTCCAAGTTTTCTTCCAGAGAGGAAGAAATACTTTCTTCAATTGCTTTTTCTATTTGGAATGCATGTTCCGATTGCTCTGTATTAGTGCATATGTCTGTGGCTGGTGTCAGCAATGTTTTAAATTTTTTTATAATGGCACTGTTGCCATTCAGCTCACAATTGCCTGAGCTAGTGTGTGCCATGTTACTTATTACAGCAGTTTTTAACCCAGCAACAAACTTTCCAACTGTTGGGTTACTATTGGAGCCACAGTTGTAGCATATGCAACTAAATAAATTTTCCGGTGGGTCTGCTGGAGTCTTCTTGTAGACAGACTTTTAAATGACTTATATTTGTCACCAGGGATTCTCCAAATCATTTCGATGCCATTGAGGGTCCAAATCCATCCATCTTTTGATGGAGGATTACTCCTGCAACCTAAAAATTCAGAAGATTAAAAAAAATTTCATTCTATTGAACATTTGCAGATGTTCCGTAGAGTTTTTTTTGTTCGTCGAAAATTTTTTTCCTCTTCTTAGGTCTGGTGTCAACGCGTTTACACCATCAAACAGTTCATCCATATTTGTAATTAAATTGGCTGTTGCCACTGCTTCAGTCGGCATGTCTCCTAAAAATTCACAATAAACAAATAAAATCAATATAAGTAAACATATTTTCTGGCGTTTTTTTTAACCATTTTTAATCCTTGCTCAAACCACGATTAGGTAATAAAAAAGGCCAATATAATTACAAGACGGTTTCACCCTTTATAAAAGAGACAACCCCACATTAACATTCCGTTGAAACAAATTTGTAAGAAAGGGTGTTGTTAGCTTGTTGTTAAATGTTCATAAGTATCATGCATAATTATAAAAATGAGTTTGCTTTGAGTATTAAAGATGTCTTACTTTTAGCTATTTTGGAATATATTCCTGCTGCAACTGAGTGGCTTAAAACTTGTGCTGCAAGTTTTACCCATATTTTTTGCTCGGTATTGGGGTCAAGGTGCTCTTTAGTCAAGCATGGCGAACGTTGAGCTTAAGTCATTCTAGAATTGCCTGATGTGGCTCCATTTAGTGATTCCTGTAATTATTAAAAGTATTATGAATAATAATTATAAACTAATGTGCATATTTATTAATAAACAATTTTTTTAACTAAATAACAATGACTTACCAATTCCTTGTTTGTTGTCTGATGTTATATTGGTCCTAAACTTTACATCATATTTCATAAAAAGATTTCTGAAACACTTCAGCAGGTGTGGTGTGTCAAATATTGTTACAACTTTGTGATTGCTCACTTCTATGCAGGGATTCTCTACAGAAGCTCCTAACAGATCTAGAGCTTTATTGTTGACACCATCCAAGTCACAAACTGAAGCGCATATATTAAGTCCAGCATCAAAGCAAGAATTTAAGACCTGAAAGTATTTTAATGCAGATTATTGACATAGTTTAGCAGAGTTAAATAAACATGAACAACATTCAAAATGAAGAAGAACATACCTCCTTAATCAAAGCAGATAGTCTGTCAGTTGTGACAAACCCACTTGATAAATAATAAGCCACTGGCTGCTTAATTTGCTTCCTGACTCCAACTAACATAAGCACAAGGGCATATGAAGTTGCCTGTGGAGATCTACCTTGTGTACCATGGTCTTGGAAACCCTCAATATGATCCGCCTTCGAGTTGTACCATAAATTTTTTCTTAAGGACATTTCATCCCACAACAATATGTACTCTCGTTCGGATGGCCCAAAGTTTTTTGTTATGTTTTTCAACATGGTAAGTGTTGCTTTGTGTGTCCCCACATTCATCTGAAATCTACTTAAGAGGGATTTTAATGTGCTGGGTGCTGGTAAACAAATCATTCTCCTCAATAACTTGTAGCATGTTGGTGACCTTTTGTAGAGCCTCAATGCTATTATTTTAGCTTCCATGTTCCACCTGCGCTCAGGTTTCTTCCTCCTATAATTCTGCAGTTCTCCTTGCAGTAACAGTGCAAATGATGAACTCATTTTTTTATTGAGGATTTCTTTTATTGTTTGACTATTACAAATTTCATTTAATAACGCTTCATTTTTTAAATGTTTTATAGTTTTTTGTAACCTATATACTTTGTTCATGTTATTTTTCAGTTTCCTTATTAACATTTTGTTTTTCTGATCACCTTCTTGTTTTGAAGACTCATACACAAACATTTCTGAATCATTGGTTGGAGCAATAATGTTTGGATTATGATCTCTTAAAGGATATACTCTGGATGAACTAGCAATAGGTTCAAATATGGCAGGTTGATCTGGCAGATTAGAAATTGTTGTATCCTGAAAATGAAAGGTTAACATATTTTAAATAAAACAATTCTAATCCTTAAATTAAATAAGTCATAGTCAAGATAAGCAAATATGTATTAATATATAACTATATTTTATTTGGGCCCTTACAAACTTGTGAACTGAGTCATAAATCATTATTATCGGAGGTCTCTCTTACAGACCTTATGGAGACCATAATATTATGTGATCGTTATAACAATACTCAAACAGGTCTCGAAGCTTGCGGTGCTAAAGGTAAACCTGTGCAATATTTTATTGAAACTTTAAATTTCTGTAACAATTTAATCAAGTATATTTTTTATAGGATAGGGTGACAAACGAGCACACAGTCCACCTGATGGTAAGTGGTTGCTGTGGCCCATAAACATCAACATCTATCCTCGATTACGAATTAAAATGCAGATGCATTGTCACCCGTGAGGACTAATATGGAATGCCCCGTTTCCAGTAAAAAGGGTCTCCGGTTCTCTACACGCACCATACGAAACATAGCAGCATTAAGCTGCTATTTCACGGTGGTATTCTGTGAGAGTGTAGTCCTTCCCCGGTCGAGCCGACCCATTCGTGCTACAACTATACTACTAATATGTCTACAGCATGGCTCTACCATGTATAACACTTATAACCATTTACTTGATCTCTCATTGACTTTCGTTCGACTCATTGTAACGAAATTCTTAGTAGTGGTAATATTGATGATGCGGTCAACATAATATATAATATTCATGATAAATATGTTCCCCATCATTTAAACACAAAAGAAAATATCAACCATGGCTTAACCATGCACTTATAAAATTAATTAATGAAAAAAGTAAGTATCATAAGAAGTTTAAAGTACATGGTAATTTAAGTGATAAAAATACATTTATCATATTAAGAGAAAGAGTAAAGAGAATTGAAAAGGATCTGTATGGCAAGTATATTAGTAATGTTGAAGATAGCTTAAGCCATTCCAAAATGTTTTAGGCCTATATCAGAAATAAACAGAACAATACTTCATATACTTTTTGTATGACATACTCCGGTATATTTGCTAATTCAGGTGAAGATATTTGTAATCTCTTTGCTCAATATTTTAATTCTGACTTCATTCACTCAACAGTAAACCTAAATAATATAGCTTCTATAACTGTTAATGATATCTATTCTATCGAAATTATTTTTTGTGAATTAAAGAGAGGCTGCTAAAACTACTGGATTTAAATAAATCAGCTGGTCCTGAGGGGCTTCTGGCCATTTTACTAAGTGTGCCGAAATCATATCAAAACCTTTATCAATTATTTTTAAAAGATCTAATTCAGAGGGTTCAATGCCTGCAAGATGGAAATTTGCATTTATAACTCCCATTCATAAAAAAGGTGCTAAAAATCAAATTACAACATGGGTTTCTTCAAAAAAGATCAACTATGAAGTAAGTGGATGCTGTGGCCCATAGATATCTACATTGATCTTATATAAACTCACCATATGAAACACAGCAGTATTAAGCTGCTATTTTACGCTGGTATTCTGTGAGAGTGGTCCTTCCCAGGTCGAGCCGACCCATTCGCGCTGCAACCATAATATAGCTGTAGCATAGCTTTACCACATATAAAATGTACCCAAACCAATTACTCATTTGTGAAAGCTTCTAATTGGCTTACTTTGTGAATTACATTTTATACCATATATCATTAATTAAAAGCTGTAAGTTTTCCTGTTATAAATAAATAAATAAAGTCTGTATTTCTCTGCAATGTAAATAGCTTTAATATGCTTTTCTTCTTTCTTTTGTACTAACCTTATAGCATTGAACACCAGGTACAGCTGTTCTGAACAATTTCTTCTCATTAAAACATGTGCTTTCAAAATGTTTGCTGTAAAGCATCTTATGCTTTGAATGGAGTTCTTCCTGGAATTTTGGTGAAGGCTACTAACCAGGCTTCGTTTGGAAAGCAATACTTTGCCCATAATTCACAGCTAGAAATTAAACAAAATTAAAATTAAATATCATATTTTTTTTATTTTATAGGAGGGGCCCCCCCCTACATGCATACAGCTCACCTGATGGTAAGTGATTACCATCACCTATGAACAGCTGCAACACCAGGGGGATTGCACATGCGTTGCTTTTAAAAAGGAATAGGCTCTTTTCTTGAAGATATAATAATAATATTCTTAATTATTTTTATCTAGATAACAATCTAAACTTTCTGCATTTCTTTTGCTTGAAAGAGATGTATATAGATTTGCCAGGCCTTAAAACTAAAAAGCCGGACAGCCTTAACTTTTTAGTCACAGTATATAAAATATTTTTATTTAAAACAAGAAAGCATTGTTTTACTTTCAGTTACATCATTCACCATAAAATCTTCTTAAATTCTAATGAAATAACAATAAAATTGAATAAATTTGTCTTCTTTATTATTAATCATTCAATGTTAATTTCAATAATTGCAATGGCATGTATGAATGTCCATGGAAAATGTGAAAAAAATAGTTAAATTTAAAAATCCGGGTTTTCTTTAGTAATTGCTGCATGAATATATGGTCGCCGAGTGGGTGGGGGGGGAGGTTCCCCCTCCCCCTGAAAGGAAAAGTGCCGGAACCCCCCCATTTTTTTATGAATTTTTAATGTTTTGTTACATTTAAGGGAAATTCGCTTTCGTTTAACAAAAAAAGGGCGTCCGACGACGAAAAACTCACATTCGGGTCGGGAATATGGGTTCGGGAATGTGGGAGTATTCAGGGTGTGAAAAAACAGTGGGAATTAACAATATTTTCACTCTGATTCTGCTCCAGCACTGCAGGAAGTGCAGCCCTTTCGCCCTTTCGTAACTAAGCACAGGCACCTAGCTCACCTGCGCAGCTTCTAGCTTACAGCGGGCGAGGGCTGCATTCCCTCCGCGCTTCCGGATTTTCATATACACTTTAGGGGTAATAGCAGAATGACCACGTGGTACTTGGGGTTGACAGATTCGGTTTTGTGATTTATACCTTCTGGTACTATGGTTTGATCAAAAGAAACAAACAAATATAATATTATAAAAATAATTATCTATATACATGGTTAATTACTTTAATTAGTTCCATAAAAGGATCCTTTTTCTTTCTTTGCACCGACCTCCACAAATATTCTATAATAATATCTGAAAAGTTTTCCGGGTGGTAACAATTGTATTTACTGAAAAATCTTCTAACCACCTGCCATTGCGATTCGATTCTTTGAGTATGAGTGCCAACAGGGGCAACAAATGGGTTATCAGGATCGGAATGGTTCACCTTCTTGTGAATGTACCCATGTTTCCCCAAACAATCATAAGCCCTCCAGAAGTCGGTATGGAATGTGGTGCCATCAACCACATGTTTTTTAATTAGGGGAACCAGTACATCCGCTGACCTGATGTTTTCAGGGCACACCTCTAGTCGTAAATCCTCACTTCCATCCTCAATGAGGCAGAGGATCCAGTGGCCCTCAATCTGACTTCCTATAAACAACAATAAACAAATTAGAGTTAGTAAATATTCAAGATATTTATTTATTTATTTACTCTATATTGTACACCAAAACCCAACAGTACAAAATTACAAAAAAAAACAAATGCAAAAGTATAAAATTTTATAGTAGAATATGTACAACAGGCTGTCTTAACACTCTGAAAGTGATTTCTTCCAGATAGTGTGGCTTTAAAAGGTATTCAAATGTATTTATTAAAAGGTATTAAAACATATTTCGGCTTTAAAAGTAAACTTTAAATAAATATATTGTTTCAGTCTGTAATATAAGAAAATCAAATTACCTTTGTTATGTTTCCGTTTTCCAAATTTTCACTCGTCTAATTGGACTACGTTTCCTGGGCCACCAATCTTACCGATGGCCTCTTGTTGCTCTATTTGGTAAATGACGACTGTCTCCCGGCGGTAATTGTACGAATCGCAGACAGTCGCCATAGACAAGCTGCCTCCCTCCATATTATTTTCAGGGTCTTCGTGGATTGCATCTTCATAGCTCCAGCGATGCGCATAACAGTACATCAGATAGGATACCCGTGGCAATGACATTTTAATATTTTCAAACCAGGTGCCCTTGCCACGAGCTACCCTGGATCGGGCTCTGCAATTTCCTTTATTGCACACAAAGGAGCCCACATTTTTATTTTGCCCATATATTGTTATCTCTTTGTAATAATTATATTGTTATTTTGTTTTCGTATCATTTTTAAATGGATATAACCTCAAAACTATAATTGTCGATATCTCGAAAACTAAAGATTTCCGGCATAAAAAACAGCTAGATGGTGGTGATCAATAGCATCATTACCTGTCAAGTAAAGCTAAAATGATCACTTAAATCGTGCAGCAGATTACTAAAGCCGACCCAAATCCTAACAAAAGCCGTACACCATCTAATTTGGCCAGACGCGCAACCAAAAAGCCTGACTGTGTCCAGCTTTATCCGGACACAGTCAGGATCAAATACATTAGATATATGGGTTGGGTTTACAATTTGGTCACCTGAATTTGAAGATTCTTTCACTGTGGGGGGGTGAAGGGTGTTTATCTGAAGCACCCCCACTCGATTTTTGCTGCCAGAGTAGCGTAGTATTTTGAAATATTTTTTAAAAATATTGGTAAATGACTAATTAATTACGTTTTTGATGTTTCATCTGTCATTATCGCATATATCGCAAAGATCCTTTTTTACAAATAGTGGCGGCCATAAATTATGTTTATAATTTAAAGTAGATATAAAAGTTAATATTTTGGTGTTATATGGGGTGCAATAGCGAGCGAAGCGAGCTTAGGATGTGGAGCACCCCGACTCGGACAGGTTAGGTTAGAAGGAGATGATGGGGTCGAGTGAGCGAGGGAAGCCCAGTCAGCGGAGCCCTCTACTGCACCACGTTAAGTGGCATGGGGCTTCCGTCCCCCAACTCTCTCTCCCCACAAATCAGGTTAAAATTGTCATAAATTATGAAACATAACCTCAAAATGAGATTTTAAAAATTTATAAAAAAAAACTAAGGACATTCGGTAGGAAGGGGATGTAAGGGGTGACTCTACAACTCTTCCCCCTCCCCCCCACACCACCCCCCACCCCCTAATTCAGGCGACCGAATTGTAAACCTTACCCATCCCGTTTCATGATAAGGCCAAATATGGATGGCCATATCATGAAACGGGACAATTTTTTGAAATGGTCGACCACATCATGAAGTGATCAATTCTACGATATGGTTACGACATATATATTTTACGTTAGTATGTGGTAGTTAGAAGCTGGATAAACCAAAAATATGGTATTGTATGTCGTTTAAAACAAAGTAAATACCTGTGTGTATAAGGTATACATACCGCAGAGCATTTCTATTGCCAGGCCTTGGAAACAGATACAAAGTGATGCTGGAATCTTTAGGAGGTGAAGATCCACACATTATACATATTCTAGTATTTTCTTTCTGCGAACTTATCGCTAAAATAAACACAAATTCAAACAGGAGTCACTATTTCAACACCGAGTCTATATCTCACAAAAACACCTAATTTCACCAAAACACAGCCACGGAGGAGCAAACTCGACTCAACGTTAACAATGTATGTAGAATTATTAAATGGAACTAGTTTATTAATTACAAATAAACATAAATACAAGACAAAATGGTGCTCAAGCGCCGGCAGACATTTTTCTCGTGACGTCATAATCATAATCAAATATGGCGTGCGGACATTACTGTTGCCACACATTATTGCTTTATCTTTTTTTGTTTTTGTGTATTAATCAATTCAATACGTAATATTTCTTAGCAAAACATATTTTTTGGCATCAAAATAATAACAATAGCTATTTTTAAATGCAACTTACTTTAAAAATCAATTAATAAGCTCATTGTTTTGAAGGATACGAAATTTTTATTTTTGGTAGCAACATTATATAATTCATCTCTTTTACCTGATGTTGTTGTCTCTCTCTTGTTTCCTAGCCCACCTACATCTTGTTCGTAGAACAAAGTTGACAGACCCTTAATTTGTTAAAATTACGCAAACATATAATTTATATACAAAGAAAAATTCTTAAATATATGTAAGTAAAAGTAGGTAATAAATTAAATAACATTAGTTCATTATTATTATTAAAATTGTACGAATTTATTATTTTAAAGTTGCGGGTGGGAGCAAAAATAAACATAGCGGGTAGGAGACGAGCAATCGGCTCAGACTCAGAATGCAACGCGTCACGCCGGCGCCGTGCGAGGTTGTGCGAGGCAACGGCTACAAGTAATGTACAAACGTGCTAATGGAAATATAATTTACATTTTTGCATTAAACATCTATAATATATATGTTTAATGCAAAAATAATACAACTTCAAGTAAAATAGTAATCTTGTATTGCGTTTGCTCTTTTGTTATTTGAAAAGCAGTAATGGGGTAAGTACAAAGCATACGTAATCTTTATTTAAAAGGTAGCCATTTTGTACTGTTTGTGTAAAATACTTTATAAAATTTAATCGTTGACATATTGTGGAATTGTTTTTTAAGATTCAACAAATTATGATTCAAACGAATTGAAGTTACATTTTTCGTCGATAACACAAATCGGAGATATTTATTACGATTCCAAATTTTGCAATTTAGTTCTGCTCGTATAGAATTCGTAGGTATGTATTTGCGTAAAGAGCGACGATCCGGACGACTTTGTTAATTTTTAATTTAAACCGACTTCAAAAGGAGGAGGTTATGTTATATTTTTAACTTCCCAGTGGGAAGTTATTGTAATGGGTCCGATTTTGTAAATTGTAAATTTTAACGTATCTCCACGTGTCAAGGTCTTTAGAGCCGAATAGTATGGTTTATGTATGTATTGTAACTTGTAATTGTTGCAACTATATGTATGTTCGGATTCAATTTTCGCCTCGTGTATCTCGAGAACAAAGAGTGATATTGACATGGGACCAGTTTCATTTAACGCATTATTATGTAACTTAGACCTCATTAAATTTTGAGCAAAATCGGTCAGGTCGTTTTTTGTGCCGAATGAAAAATTGTATAAAATTTTAAAACGTATGAAGTTATTTATTCTTGCCACTGGGAAGTTAGTCGTGTGGACCTTTCGGGTCGCAACTAGACCGCTTTTTTATGTATGTTCGATTACAACTCCGTCATACATAGACGGATTACCAACATTTTTTTTTCGAAAGAGACTTCTTACGAAATGGTCCTATTTGAATTTTGCTAAGATCTAATGGCGAACTTCGGAAATAAACAACGGAACTCTTCAATAAAGCCAAAAAATCAAGCGCGACTGCTGCTGTCGTATATCTATGCATTATTTACTCAATCACACATTATAACATCACGCCTGTACTCTCTAAAGGGGTACGCAGATGTGTTCAGTGTACCACGGTTCAACTAATTTCTGTCAAAGTTGATATGTTGTTATATTTATCGCTTATATGTTCAGTAATTTAATAGCTCCATATTGTAGAATTTTCTAAACTAGTTTTTTCCTTGTTAATTATATACGTGCCGACTGCTTCTATAATTTGACACTAGTATTTGGTATACATGTACAATATTGGTCATATATTTTTAAACGTTAGAGTTACCGCCTATATACGTCCCACTGCTGTGCACAGGCCTCCTCTCACTTCTGAGAGGGTTTTAGGGCAAAGAAATTTGCGCCGCGCTGTCACAATGTGAGTTGGCGGACTTCACATGTCTTCGAAATATTATTTTTGCTGGTTTCCTCACGATGTTTTCCTTTACCGCAGAGTACATGGTAAATCAGCACTTAATAAACAACTGTCCCTAGTTGTTAATATGTTTTAGTGTTTTAGGCACCTTTATAAAAAGCCTACTTCTTTTTAAAAGGTCGGTAACGCATCTGCAATTCGCCTGTTGTTGCAGTTGTTCATTTTTTATAGGATAGGCTGACAAACGAGCACACAGTCCACCATGGTAAGTGGTTGCTGTGGCCTATAGACATCTACATCTATCCCCGATTATAAATCAAAATGCGGATGCGTTGTCACCCGCGAGGTCTAAGATGGAATGCCTCGTTTCCAGTAAAAAGGGTCTCCGGTACTCTACACTCACCATACGAAACACAGCAGCATTAAGCTACTATTTTACGCTGGTATTCTGAACGTGGTCCTTCCCCGGTCGAGCCGACCCATTCGTGCTACAACTATACTTCTGATAAAACTGCGGCATGGCTCTACCACGTATCATGGGCGGCGGTAGTCGCTCACCATCAGGTGATACGCATGCTCGTTTGCCCCCTCCTATAAAAAATAGTACTATATAACACCCATGATAACGGAGGTGGTCGACGTTGTAATGTTATATTTATTGATTTACACTTTATTGTAAACTTTAATAAAAGGAATGCAAAGGGCGGACTTAATGCCATTTGGCATTCTCTCCAATCCAACCCAATGATTTAAAGAAGAAAGTTTAAATTTTTATTACATTTACATACTACTTACAATGACATTGATGGTGTTCTCAACATTTCAGGAGCTGCAGGAGCGTCCACAAGCAGTGCCGGTGTGTGCGGATCTCATTACAGGTGAGTTCATTTCACTGAGCACATTTAAATCTCGTTTCTTTAGCAGTGTTATATAGTATAGCAGTGTTATATAGTATAGCAGTGTTATATCGTATAGCAGTGTTATATAGTATAGCAGTGTTATATAGTATAGCAGTGTTATATAGTATAGCAGTGTTATTTAGTATAGCAGTGTTATACAGTATAGCAGTGCTATATAGTATTAATTCAACTTAAGTTTCTTAATCAGAAAGATTTTTGTTAAATTGTCCCATAAGAAACAGCACTGTTGCCTGAGATACAAGCTTATTGCTTAGTCCAGGTGCAGATGCAAATATACAACATGTAACATAATTAACGCACTTTGAGAAAATAGTTTGTTCAGAATCGTTTACTGAATCGATTCCTATCATTTTTAATATAGGTAATTTTTTATCCCAAAAATAATTAAAACTACGTAAATTACAGTCACACTAAATCTGTACAGTCAAAACAAACTGAAATGGACCGTATCTTAAGGCAATAAGACTTAAGAGTGCAGTTTTATTTGTATTATTACTAATCTGTCATTCATAAAAATAAAGAAAAATGAACTATATTTCAAGCAAGTTAAAGTCTTTGCGTTCGTGGGTTTGTTGTGACAACATTCTTCCGGAATTAGTAATTTGATAAATAATCAGTGCATAAAAATGTTTAACTAAAAATTCAGTGTATGTATTATGATTATAACATAATATACTAATTGGGGTGTCTGAGGGTGTGCGTTAATTATGTTACATATTGTATATTGTTAAAAAAGTTCCTGAATAAAGAATAAAGTGTTTTTAGCAATCATTGTTTCCGGTGTGGGCGTGGTTTGTTTTTATTGAACAAGGGTGATAACCGGACACACAATCCACCTGACGGCAAATAAATGCTGTTGACCGTTGACATCAACATTTATCCTCGATAGGAAATTGAAAGTGCATATGCGTTGTCACCCGTGAGGACGCTGGTGCCTCCAGCCAGTACAAAAGGTGCAAAAGGTCTCCGGTTCTCTGAACTCACCATACGAACCATATCGTATTAGGTCTATTAGCTAGTACGAATTCCCCGAGTCGAGACGACTCGTTCGTACTACAACCTTAATATATCTGCAGCGCGACTCTGCTACGTATGAAAGGTCCATGTGTAATATCTTCTCTATACACATAATATTACAGCTTAAACTTAAATAACACGCAGTGATCATGCGCTGTGTTGAATGTTGATCCTAGTGAGAACACTAGGTCATAGTCATGAAGTAATTTTTTCATTCGTGTGTCTGTTAAATTTCGAATTATTCAGACATGACATATGTGGTAGAGGGTTGTGGCCGGCTCCGTGCTGCAGTGGCTTAGCAATGAGTGGCTGCGCTGGGGGCCGCGGGTTCGAAACCCGCACGGAACAAGCATTTGTATGACCTACAAATAATTGTTCCGGGTCTGGATGTTTGTACTTGTGCAATTTATGTTTGTAAACTGCCTCCACGATACAGGAAAAAATCCTAGTGTGAGGGTAACGTTTTTTAAAAAGGAAAAAAAAAGGTGGGTGAAAAATAAATTAAGGCGACACCGCGAAAATATGCACCTCCTTTCATCGAATAGTATAGGACTATGACACCACTAAAGAAAGTGGAATTTTGATGTAGGTAAATTCATGTCTTTATCTTGAATTTGATTGCTCAAAAACATGATTGTATGATTTTGACTCGATCATAATTATTTGCGAAAACACCTCTAAAAATCACTAGTTGAAATTGAAAGTACAACGATATTACTTAATCTATACGCTTGGGAATCACTCAAATATATTCATAACATCAATGTTCGTAATTTATTTGCTCATTATTTTGATTACTTAAATCAATAATTTAAAAAAATATTTTAAGATTCTGACAATTTCTAAGCGGTTTTATTCGTCGCGGGCGCTACGCAATTTCAGACCTTATGACGACGTTTTTTCAAGTGCTTATAGAAATTATGTATTCACTAGGATCAGTACGGCGATAGCCTGGAGCCAAAAAAAAACACTGCAGTTGCGAACCCGCCTGCCAAGCGTGGCAACTAAGTCAAATATCCCCCCTATTAGGCGATCTATGGGGGAGTGCCTATGTTCAGCAGTGAATTTTAATCGACTGTAACGGAAGGAACAAATGTTATGTGTATTAGGGTGGAGTGAAGAATGTTCACTATGGTACACCCGCATAAAGGTGGTGGTAGAGCCACGCTGCAGCTATATTGTGGATGCAGCAGGAGAGGTCGTCTCGACTGGGGTGGGACCACACTTTCACAGAATACCAGCATAAAATAGCACTTTAATGCTGTTGTGTTTTGTATGGTGAGTGTAGAGAACCGGAGACCCTTTTTACTGAAAACGAGGCATTCCATCTCAGTCCTCAGGGCTGACAACGCATCTGCGTTTTGATTCTTAATTGAAGATAAATGTGGATGTCTATGGGCCACAGCATCCACTTACCATTAGGTGGACTGTTTGCTTGTTTGTCACACTTATTCTATAAAAACGTACATACATACATACATTTATATAAAATCTATGTTTCAGCTAGTCGATGAGTGTTTTAAACATACGAAATACTATTCCAGTGAATTTTTAGGGGTCATAAGAACGAGGCTAAAAAAATTATCGAAAATATACTTTTTTCATAATTGCTAAGAGCTGGGGCATCTGAAACAATTATAATACATTAAGGGTATTTAACATACTTCATTCTGTCATCCAGAGGCAGCTTTTTACCACTATGATATTATTACAAATTTAATGATAAAAGTGAATCTTTATATATTTTTACTCCATTCTTACGTGTTTACCATTACTGTATATCATAGGTACGTGTCCGTAGATGTATATACTAAATAAGACTTAGCAGTTAAACTAAAAGACAATGGTTACCTTCCAACAGTAGGCATTTGAGTCTCGCACGGCGCGGGAGTTATTCTATTTTTACTATGCCGACTTATATGTATATTCATATAGAGATACATATACAGGTCAAGCGAAAATCGTTAGCGCGTCTGTTGGTGATCGTGTCTCCGATTAGTCATATTCACATACATCGTCGATTATCCGAACGTCTTCGAACTACCGCTTAACCGAACTGTTACTTCGGCACTTCATTGGGATGCGACAATCTTCTTGCTTCTCCACGCAGTGTCCCGTTTTGGCCTACATTCTGTACCGATAGCGCTATACGCTTATTTGTTGATTTTGCACTATTAGTTTAATTTTCCACTATTAGTTCACAATTTAAAATACCTAAATGTAAACTTTCCATAAAAGAGAAATACAAGATTAACAAACGATCAGAGAAAGCCGAATCTGCAACTAAGTTATCTAAGAAGTACAAAATGGTTAAGTCGACAATTACGGATATAAAAACTAAAAGACAACAATATCCAATTCTATATCCAAACATGATTTTACCGATGGGTCGACAATTTGTAAAACCATGAAGCTCGCCACGAACACTGACGCGTTTTTTTTTTTCTTTACACAAAAAAATAACAAAAAAAGACTTCATACAAGAGAAAATATCTCGTTCTTCACACTATTCTTCCAAATCAAATTAAGCGACGTATTAAAACAAGAAAATTATGTTTTAGAAAACGTTTACAATCCTGACGAAACTGGACTCAATTGGAAGGCTTTGCCACGAAAAACTCTTGCCTCGCGTCGTGAATTAGCGGCACCTTGTGCAAAGTAAATAATCGTATCAATGCTAGCTTGTATTACAAATGTAATAGATTAAATTTATATTACATGTTATAAATATGTTTTATTAGTATATTGTTCACACAATAATATAGTTCGATTATCCGAAAAACCGGTTTTCCGAACACCTGTGTCCCCCCATTAATTCGGATAATCGACGCTCTACTGTAATATATTTAAGGTTCATAGCTATACCGCTATATAAAGAGCCGTGGTAACTCAGATGGTTAGCACTCGCTGTAAATTTCTCTGTACGCGAGTAACCCGGGTTCGATCCCCGCCGGCACCAATGAAATTGTTAATTGCAATTTTAAGTGCTGATTTACCACGTGCTCGGCGGTGAAGGAAAACATCGTGAGGAAACCTGCATGTCAGAGAAATAAGAAAAAAAATTATTTCGAAGACATGTGAAGTTCGCCAACACGCATTGGGGCAGCGCAGCGGACAATTCTTTGCCCTAAAACCCTCTTAGAAATAACGGGAGGCCTGTGCCCAGCAGTGGGACGTATATAGGCTGTAACTTTTTTTTCATAGGTATTCCAGGATTCGATAGGTAGCACTATAGTTAAGTTATTAACAATTTTTTAATTTTATGAACATTAAATATACGCAATAAAAGTTGGTCAAGTTACCAAAAACAGCAGTGGTCGTGGTAGCGTAGAGCTTAAGTACTCGCTCTGTATTACGCAGTGCGCGTGATGCCTGAGTTCGATTCCCGCCTCCACCACTGAAATTATTAATTGACGTAAGAAAGAAAGAAACATTAATTAAAACTATTTTTACGTATTTTATGGCGTTTAATTTTAATTGATTTTTAATACACGACGTTTCGGGTGCTTTCCAGCACCCATGGTGACGGGGGATTGAGGTGACTGACGTCCCGATGTCAATGTTAACCCGGAGTACCGGAGTACCGTAGTAGTTCAGCTTATTGTTTATTGTCCGATCTATGCATGGTCGAAACGTCGAAATTAAAAATCAATCAAAATGAAACGCGATAAAATCTTAAAAGTCTTTTCAAAAAATCAAAAAATTTAATTCAAAGGGTACAAAATGCTAGCGCTCGTTACTGTTTTTACATCCCAAGGCGAACACATGTTACACCTTACCTTAATGCCTCTAATATGCTTAAAATGCAGGAACTTCTCAAATTATTTTATGCCTCCCTGCTATTTGGAGTGATAAAATCAAAGAAACCAGAAAACCTATATGAAAAGCTTCAGCGGAGACAAAATCAACATATGTACGGTATCCGAAAGTGTGCAAAAGTACTTTGCATACCTCAACACAGGGCATCAGTATTTCGTGGTAGTTACAAATTTATGGCCACAAAATGTTGGAATTATCTTCCACCACCATTACGAGTCATAACAAATAAGAACAGTTTTAAGAGAAAATACAAAGAGTATTTATTAAGTACGCAGAAAATGTCAAAATGGCACAATTCGGCAGGGGCTGAATATCCCATATTTAGTTATATGCAATTATGTAACTGACATTTACTACCAATATTCTTTTTTAATAACCATTACGTTGTTCTAGCATAATTATTATAATTAGTCTGAATAAATAAAACACTACTGTAGCTCTTACTTTTAATATTATTATTTTTTTTTCATGTTTTTGTTTATATTTCGTTTATTTCGTATATTAATTAACAATTTAGTAATAGAAATATTATGAAAACTTGTACTGGTTAATTATATAGTTCTTGTACTGACTGAATGAATAAATAAATAATTTAACACTAAAAGCTATTTGTAATATAATCGGTGATGTACGCGTACTGTTATACTTTAGCTCACTAAGTAGGTATATGGGTGCTGACAGAATAACAGCGTTGTAGATTCTCTGCAACACATGCTGAGTCAGAACCCTTTCATTGTCCTTCTAAAAATATCATTTTTGTATTAGTTTAACTTTTAAATATTTTATTACTTTTGGTCAATGAATAAATATTATAATTAATATTTTATATTAATCAATGTGTAGTGTTCGTGTTAATATAAGAAATCATTAAGAAAGAAACATTTATTGCAACACGCCATAAACATCATTAGGCACTTAAGTTTTAACATTTATTTTGTAGATACATCAAATAAAAATTGTATAACAAATTAAAAAAAGAAAAGAAAACAACAATTTGACATATTTATATGAGAATTTAAAACTATTTAAACATATTATAGATTACAATAAAAAAAAAATAAAAAAAAAACGATGCTCTTCTGTTGTGTTGTAAACTGGCTCTCTGGTACTGTATGGTAAACTGGCGAACTGAAGTCACTGAACTTACTAGACTTCAGAGCCGCACAGATTTTCAGTTCAGTTAAGTGTCGCACACTAGTATGTAGTGATCTGTGGTTCAGTGGGGTGGGCCCGAACGGATAGTAACGTATGGATGTCCGCGTGTAATACATAATACTTAATTTTATAAGGCCCGCCACATATACGGTTGTTATGACCCATAGACATCCACATTTATCCTCAATTAGGAATCAAAATGCAAATGCGTTGTCACCCCTGAGTACTAAGATGGAATGCCCGATTCCGTTAAAAAAGGTCTCCGGTTCTCTGTACTCCCCACACGAAACACAGCAGCATTACGCTGCTATTTTACGTTAGACCATCAATCTCTGGATACTGTACACATCAGACAGGAATCTTAGAACAATCATAATGGACGCGATAGTTTAGAGTTATGGAGTGTAGAAGTAAGGAGTACAGACTGTCTATTAAATAGAATCGTACAACTGACTTCAATATAAATAAAATGAGAACATGTTCAATATAGTCGAAGTCAATTAAATACGCATTATTAAGGATAACTCAGAAACTACCGGTCAGATATTGATCGAATTTATATGAGACCACATGAGAAGCATCAGCTTTCAATAAAATAAAAGAATTATCAAAATCGGTTCACGTAGAAAGTTAAAAAAATACATTCGAGTTGAAAACCTCCTCCTTTTTTAAAGTCGGTTAAAATAATCTCTTTAATCATAGTTTTGCCTGGAATGGATTTCTGTTTAGAATTAGGGCCAGCTAATTGTACTTTTATTTTATAGTTTGCTGTCAGTGTTTATGTAGGTATTATATTTATCTATACAATAAAAAGTATTAAAAAAGTAAAATATGTAAATATTGCCTTTCTACATCTATTTAAACTGTTAGATTTAGGCCTATTTAGATTAGTGAATACAAAACCTTCTCCACTGGTAGCCGCATACCAGTAAGGTAAGCATAGGATGGTCTCCACTAGAGTGATGACCTGAT
Organism: Parnassius apollo; assembly: GCA_907164705.1. Classification (NCBI taxonomy): domain Eukaryota; kingdom Metazoa; phylum Arthropoda; class Insecta; order Lepidoptera; family Papilionidae; genus Parnassius; species Parnassius apollo. Next base: position 160,133 of record CAJQZP010001129.1, read on the forward strand.
AAGACGTGCAGGAAAATACACATGGGTCAGGTATGTGTATGATGGCATTCCTTGAGACAGGTCTTTGTTTAGCAGTGGATTTTAGAAGAGGCAGTAACTTGCATATATTATACGTACGTCATTTTCATGTTCAATACTACATTTAAATCAAAAATTTAAAAAAAAAAAACACTACTGTAATAACATAGTTTTAAGTTTTCTCTTTAGCTTCTTCTACTTATTGTAATTAATTTCGAATACGAGTACTTTATATTGTAAATAACTTCAAGTTATTTACAATATAAAGTAAAATTCTCAGAGTAAAATCTCCTCATTTGTCTGTTCTTGGTGTTGAACTAACGAAACGTCGAAATAGAGTTACAAAAAAGTTTTCTTTTGCTGTCGGCAGTCCCAAATGAATGCAATTTTATCAGTATTTAATTGAGGTTTGTGGGAGACTTGTACACATTCAATTCACATATAACAATACACGTACACTATACATGGAACTAATATATTTTATACGTGGCAAAGCCATGCTGTAGTTATATTAGTATAGTTGTAGCACGAATGGGTCGGCTCGACCGAGGAAGGACCACGCTCAAACAGAATACCAGCGTAAAATAGTAGCTTAATGCTGCTGTGTTTCGTATGGTGAGTGTAGAGAACCGGAGACCCTTTTTACTGGAAACGAGGCATTCCATCTTAGTCCTCACGGGTGACAACGCATCTGCATTTTGAATCGCATACGAGGATAGATGAGAGGTGGACTGTGTGCTCGTTCGGTTTAAAGATCTTTATTTCTCAATAAGACAATCGTCACTTACAAGAGAACAATAACTATATAAATTTAGTAATAACAATTTTTAGTGCGGGTATAAATAAAACTTTGTTGGATGTCGCTTTTAAGAAGAAAATATCTTTGTTGCTTATTCAAATTATAAGGTGGTGGTCCAAGTTGAATAATGTTTTTTTTAACTTTTATTTAATAATGATTTAGGTTAGGTATTTAGCTGCTGTGAGTATAGGTAGGCAAGTAACTTCTGTTTGAAAGCATTCAAAGATTTCGCCTCCTTTACAAATTTAGGTAGTTTGTTGTATAACCGTGCTCCTTTATACGTTATATTATTTTTATCATAGTTTGTTCTATAAGAACTATAGGCTAGTTCTTATAGGCGGCAATACAAGGTGACTAGCTCGGCGTGTTATATATTTGTTTGTTTGCTTCTTTGTCAAAAACGTGAGTTGTGTGTAGATTAATTTATGTTTTATTTTGTATATTAGTATGCATGTGCTATATGTATAAAGTTGAGTAACGTTGAACAGTTTACTCTCTTTATATATTGTTTTAGTTGGTGTTAAAATCTCGTTTGTCACCCTATCCTATTAAAAAAACCGCTGACGCAGCCAGCGGGCAGCCAATGCTTTTACATGTTGCCTTATACGGTGCGTTAGCTAAAGGGCTGCCGGAATCGAACCTATCATACGCCAATCAATGCCTTGGTGCCTAGACTAGTTACTATGTTATTGCCTATGTGAATGTGGAGAAGTCCCATATTGATTAGTGAAATAGCTCCACAGCTAAGGGTAAGTAAATAGGAAATGAAGGTTTCAATTCAACTATTTAGCCGGCAGTCTCTTTTTTACCTTGCTTAGTAGCTTTATTATATTGCTTGATTCTTTGAAAGTGTCAAAAATTAAACTTTTAATAAAAAAATTAAGCCAAAATCAAGACTTAAAAACATTTGAGTGAAAAGAATAAAATCCTTTCCAAATAACAGGTGTCTTAGCAATCACTTCTGAAGCTGTTGTGTGAGAATGATTTTGTTCTCGTTTGTTTTTTGAAGTCTGCTTTGATATAGTAAATGTTTTATTTATGGAGTGTAGAGGTAATGAGTACAGACTGTGTATTAAAAAGTGTCCATAGAAAACCGTTAAATAAGGGTGGCGCCACTATAGCTACGGGGTAAATTTTAAAGAACGCACCGAAAAATATTAGTGTGATAGACGACATGTTCGAGGTTATATTTACTAAATAAAATTATTTTAGATTTTAGAGCTACTGAGCAGTTTAGCAGCACACTTCACACCGTCGACAACTGCTAAGTTCATTTCATGTAGCTGTTTCCTGTAGCTACTCCAGCGCTGTTGTGGAGAGTTTTTGAACTGTTATTTATTGCTTACAGATGGACACTTTTTCAACTATTCTCCTATGAGAGATTGTTCTCCTTACTTCTACACTCCATAGTTTTATTGTTAAGTCGCCGCGCCGTGTGCAGCAATTGACTGATTGGGATTCCATACAAATTAATAAAATTAAAATCTCTGTCTGTAATATAAAATAGCTGACTTCTGTTAAGCTCAGGGCAGGAGGTTACTTGCATACTATTAGGACATAAATAACCATTTGTTACATTTTTATCTGTCGGTCAGTCTGTCCGAGTGCGACACATCTTTACGAACATTGAGAGCAATGTCTGGAGTGATCCAGGCCATCTATATTGTATCCGGAAAATTAGATTATTAAAAAAAAACTAACGAAAAGTTTATAATGTAAATGTTCTTTGATTAATAATATAAAAAAACTTATCGCTACAGTTGATAACAATAACGCTCAAAATATAATTGAACATTACAAATATCGTGAGCAAATACAACATGGTTCCAGGTCCATGAACAGCGGTGTCGGTGTCGACATTACAACGTGGCTCGTGCTGCTGCAGGCGGCGGCACAACGTGATGCAGCGCGACTGTACGACTGCACAGCTGTACAACAGGTCGGTAACGTGTCCAACAACAAAATATTTATCTTTTTATTGTTTTAGTTTATATAATAATAAAATATGGGTGACAAACAAGCACACAGTACACCTGGCAGCAAGTGCACGCCGTGGCCCATAGACACCCACGTGTAACATTTCCAGTAAAAAGGGGCCTCCAGTTCTCTACACTCACCATACAAAACATCAGCATTAAGCTGCAATTTAACGCTGGCATTCTATGAGGCGACCCATGCTACAACTATAAATGATGTTTTATGGATGTAGATGGTGACGATTGTGATGATGTCCCTTTGCTCGATTTCCGACCTTATTGCAACTGCCACAGTAATAGTAATTTGTCAACTGCGCAAGAGAATTACAAGAAATAGTTTTGTCTTTTTGGAAAATTGAAGTGACAAAAGGATTACAGTCTACCTGATGATAGATGGCTACTTCAGCCCAAAGTAACCTGCAACCGTTACAGCCTATTAAACTCCACTGCTGAAAATAAAGCTAGAAAATTTCCAGATGCCTACATATTTCATATATTTCCAAAGAGATATATAGAGAGACTAAAAATAAGTAATTAAATACATTTCTATCAGTTTTAGATTTAACTGTCTATCTGTCTGTCTATTTTTTTTACGTTAAGAGTTACATTTAGTCGTTTTTTTTTTATTAAAACCGGTTCTTTCCATCAAAAGTTACGATTAATATTCTATGTGTACGAAATATGGTCCTATATGCGGAAGTGCATTTTAGTCTAATCTCAGAAATCGTGACTAAGTAATGTTAAATGATGTCCTTTATTCATATACTTGTAATTTAAACACATTATACAAAAAAAATTGACTGCCTCGTTGGTCTAGTGGTTGTAGGAGTGCGACTGCTGATCACGAGGTCCTGGGTTCGAATCCGGGTTCGGCCCAAAAAATTAATTATTGAGTTTTTCCGTCAAGAAATTCTCAGTAGCTGCCCGGAGTCAGGAAGTTGGCGGTGTCTCACCCTCGAGCCTCGGAATGCACGTAAAGCCGTTGGTCCTGCACCTGATCTCTCTCCGGTCGTGTTGGTTTACCGTCCCATCGGATTATGAGAGTGAGGGAATAGAGAGTGCACCTGTGCTTGCGCATACACTTGGGCACTACAATCCTGTCCTGCGCCGATGGCTAGTCTCCGTTGAGGCATGCCGCCGTGGCCGGAATTCGGTCTGGAGGACGTTATTATTATTATTACGAATTAAAAATAATCATAAATATAAACGTTATTCCATTTTAGTTAGAAATAGTACAATAGTTACCAGTTTGTTCGATAGATGGTGCTGTGCATATGTAACGCAGAAGATATATTTTCATAACTACTGCTGATTTTTATGTGACTCGTAAGCGGTGTAGCTCATTATAGCAATTTGACCTTTATTAATATTTTTATTATAATGGATTTCCTCAAAGTAACGCCTGATTCTATCAATGATCTTACTCTATTGAGTAGACTAAGGAATGTCATAACGTCAAGGTGACAACTAGAAAAGTGTAATTAATATATGTTCAAATTGAAAAATATGTATTATATGCAATAGATATCGTTTGATACACTTTAATTCTGTTTCATAATGTAAACACAATTCATCAACTAATAATTTCCTTGGTGTCGGCTGGGATCGATCCCGGGTTGCTCACGTTTACGGCGCGCACTTCGCCCTTGAGCTACCACGGTTCATATCTTTTTTGTTTCTATTTTATAATAACGTTACCTCCACAGTAAGAATTTTTCCTAAGTATGTCGTGGGGGCAGTTAACATAAGAACATAAATTTCACATGGACAAACATCCAGACCCGGAACAATTATTTGTAGGTACACAAATTTTTGCTCCGTGCAGGAATCAAACCCGCGGTTCTTAGAGTTTAACGACGAGTTTAAGACGTCAAATATATCTTTTATTATGATAAATATTTTAATTATCTTACTATTAAATAAACGTATAAAATTATTAATTGCACATATTATCTAAACCGCAGCATGTAAGTTAGGTACTGTACTGATTACTTGTAAAAGAATGAAATAATAAATGATCGTCGAATTAACGCCATCGATGCATAGCGCAACACGGCGATGGGCATCAGGCAGCGAGGAAAAAAACCGAGACAACATGATTGATATTGATATCTTGCCATGCCAACAAATTACGCGCAAAGGTTAATTCTTTGATGTTGCCTATTTAGTTCGAGCTTGGTGGGAAAATATGAAATTGTCAAAGTATTTTAATGTAGTTACAGCTTACATATATATATATATATATTCAAATATGCTGTCAAAGTGATCGATTTAAATACAAACTAGGGAGGTTAGTAAAAATTCGGAACATTTGGCGTACCGATCAACAGTGGATCGGAACGTGGCACCAGACCCCTGAAAATCGGGACGTCCCGCGCAAAACAGGACACTTGGCAACGCTAGTTTACGCTATCGGTGTAAATTAACAACGCGAGCGGTGGCGGGAAAAAGTGATACGATCTATGGTACTGTATGGGACGGAGTCTGCACGTTATGATTTATATTATTTATAGTATTTATAAAATAAATTATATTAAATAATTGACAGAATAAAACCAGCCAAAGTTTTTTCTGGATATTTAATATTTGATAAATAAGTATTACCCGTATTTTGATAAAATAATTAAAATCGATAAGTTTATATCAAAGTACACGGAAATTTTTTTTGGTGATTTTGTAGGATTGTTTTTTAATATCAAATCGAAATATTTTCGTAATTTAGGCTTTGAGTTGCATTAAAAGGCTATATATTACATTATAATAACGCTTAAAATAAAGTATAATAGCTTATAATAATTGTTGTATTAGACAAGAAAAATAACGCATATTTTCGTAAAAAGTTATTAATCTTTAAATTTAATTCCAGGTACACGAACGATGTTGTGGGTGTCGACAATACAACGTGGTTTGTGCTGCTGCAGGCGGCGGTAGAATGTGATGCAGCGCGACTGTACCACTGTAAAACTGTACAGCAGGTCGGTAGCGTGAACAACTAGATAGATATCTTTTTATTGCTTTATTTTATAGAATATGGGTGACAAACAAGCACACATTACATCCGATGGCAAGTGGATGTCGTGTCCCATAGACACCTTCAATTAACGTTGCCTGTAAAAAGGGTCTGCGGTTCTCTACGCTCACCATATAAAACATAGCAGCATTAAACTGCTATTTGAAGCTGGTATTATGTGAGGCGACCCGTGTTACAACCATAAATGATTATTATGAATGTAGTTGGTGACGATTGTGATGATGTCCCCTTGCTCGGTTTGCGACCTTGTTGCAGCTACCACAGTAATAGTTATTTGTCAACTGCGCAAGAGATTTACAAGAAATAGTTTTCTCTTTTAAAAAAAAATCAAGTGTAATTCAAGTGTAATTAATAATTATTAATACAAATTACGTAAAATACTAAAGTACGCAATCATTTTTTAAAAAAAAAGGAACTTAAAATCGCATACTAAACATAAAAATTTAAAAAAATTCAGGTTGATGTAATAGTAAGTCGCAAGATTTACAAGAAATAGTTTTCTCTTTTTAAAAAAAAAGTTTAATTCAAGTGTAATTAATAATTATATATTAATTACACTTGAATTACATAATTTGTATTAATATATTTATTAATATAAAATTACGTAATTTATATTAATAAATATATTAATACAAATTACGTAAAATACTAAAGTACGCAATCATTTTTTGAAAAAAGAAACTTAAAATCGCATACTAAACATAAAAATTTAAAAAAATTCAGGTTGGAGAACACAAATGTAATAGTAATTTGTCAACTGCGCAAGAGATTTACAAGAAATAGTTTTCTCTTTTAAAAAAAAAAAAGTTTAATTCAAGTGTAATTAATAATTATATATTAATTACACTTGAATTACATAATTTGTATTAATATATTTATTAATATAAATTTACGTAATTTATATTAATAAATATATTAATACAAATTACGTAAAATACTAAAGTACGCAATCATTTTTTGAAAAAAGAAACTTAAAATCGCATACTAAACATAAAAATTTAAAAAATTCAATGTTGATTGATGAACCTGGTGACTTTCTATCAATCTGGCTAAATATGTAATAGTAAATTTGTTAACTGCGCAAGAGATATAAAAGAAATAATTTTCTACTTAAGTAGAAATCTCTACAGAGTAGTTTCTAGAAGTAACACAAGGATTACAGTCTACCGGATGGCAAGTAGGCTACTTGAGCCCAAAGTAACCCGCAACTGTTACCGTCACCTTACAGCACATTACAATCCACTGCTGAACATAGGCCTGCCCCTTAGATTGCCTCGTAGGTTGGATATTTGCCATAGTTGCCACGCTTGGCTAAAGAGTTGGCAACCACATTTTTTATATTCAGCCGTTATTTTTACAGCGTTTAATTATACCGGTACCTATGCGGACGAACAAGCTAGAAATTGAATCAGTCCTACCACTATTTGTATATTCATTTACACTGTCTCTGCCCCGTTGGTATAGTGGTAGTAGACACGACTACTAACCATGAGGCCCCAGGTTCAGATCCTTTGCCGGACCAAAAAAAAATCAGTTGTTGAGATTTGTTCAAATTCTCAGTAGCAGCCCGGAATCGAGAAGTTGGCGGTGTCTTACCCCCAACAACTCTGGCACTGCTGGTCTGCTCAGATGGCTCCCAGTCTCCGTTCAGACTGGAACGTCCTAATTCTGTCTGGAAGACATCATTATAATACTCTCACAAAGACACTCGTCATTATGTATCGTTAAAGGTAATGGCAACAGAAGCAAATCAAAATCCAGCAATTCGTATTTTGCATCAATATTTGTTCCCTTCTCCTCTACCGGCCTGCAAAACTGCACTGCTAAACATGTTTACTCCTGTTCCGTTGGATTGGATTGACTTTCCTTAACCTTTGATACTGACGCCTGTCGCCGGTCTGTTTGTTGACGTGTGACCTAAGTAGATGGTTATGTCGCCATCTAGCGGAAGCTGTAAGCTCTTTCCGCCGTTTCACGTATCTTCCCGTACTATAGGCGACATATGGAAGCTGAAACAGGAGATGGGCAGCAGCAGCTTCCTGATAACGTACTTAAAATTATAAGAAACTGCAGTTGCCCCCCCCCCCCCCACTCCCCGCATGCAAGCTTGGCAACTATGGCAAAAGACCTCCTATGAGGCAATCTATGGAGGAGACTTATGTCATGCAGTGGACTTTTATAGGCTATGATGTGATGCGTCGATGAACAACACATAAGTGACGGCATGAGGCGATAGACCCCAAGCCGTCATGACGCGGCAAGTTTACTCTCCAGTATCTGTGAATGAAACTTCTCATTTTAAATCCGATAGTTGACATTGTTGCGTAAAACCTATCGCTTGTAGGATGTTCACATATTTTTTTTTAATAAGATAGGGTGACAAACGAGCACACAGTCAACCTGATGGTAAGTGGTTGCTGTGGCCATAGACATCTACATCTATCCTCGATTACGAATTAAAATGCAGATGTGTTGTCACCCGTGAGGACTAAGATGGAATGCCTCGTTTCCTGTAAAAAGGGTCTCTGGTTCTCTACACTCACCATACGAAATACAGCAGCATTAAGCTACTATTTCACGCTGGTATTCTGTGAGAGCGTGGTCCCTCCCCGGTCGAGCCGACCCATTCGTGCTATACAACTATACTTCTAATATAACTGCAGCATGTCTCTACCACGTTTAAATATTAGCAAGTACGTAAAATAGATCAGTGATTTTGTTGATGTATGATGACACAGGAAGACATCTTCAGCACCGTACCTACAGGTGTTCAAACTGCGGTGCTCCCAACGCCGCTTTGGGTATTTCAAATATTTCTAATATTAAATGGCAAAAGCGCCCTCTATGGGATTTGATGATGTCTTTTCCCACAGTCGTCTTTTACGACACCAATTATATGAAATGTAACGCCGTCTACACACTGCGGGCAAAGAATATATACACTACGCGAAAAGAAACGACACTTAAGCATGTGTGCACGTAAAATCGCTTGCGGCTATGTGTGGGTGTCTGGATGTGTGCGGGGGCCTTGAGAAGCGCGCGGGGCGTGGAACGGGCAGTCGCCGACTGCCCTGGCCGAGGGCTAGTAGTAATACCGATATTTGTCAGTATTAGTTGTTAATATGAATATATTCGTCAAGTGACGATTATATTCATATTAATTAATTCAAATAACTATTTCAATTAATATATGAATATTACTGATATCTTAATGTACATATTACTATTCTATTCATGTAGGTATTAAGTTTATGTTACCAAGTAACTTTATTAGTTTTTATAGCCATGTATTCTAGGTTTATATGCTTTTATAAATATTAATGTTGTTATTTAATAAATGATATTATAGTATATGTATAAGTATTACTGAAAGTGATTTTAAGTGATTAGAATTAAAGTAAATACCACTGCACAAAAAAAAGGGCCCTTGCTTTGTGAGTTTAATTTTTAATAATGTTTCATGATACCTAAAAATATGTGAACTCATTTTAATGAAAGTCGATATGATCTTAACAAGAATTATGGGAAAATACCGTTACAATAAAACTAATATGTCGCCAATAATTTTATTATATTACATTAACTGAAATATACACTATTAAAAATACCACTAGAGAGTCAAGAAATTTTAGATATCTATAAAGAGTTTTTGTATTTGTGCATTGTTGTGTTTATGGATTATTTCATTAGAAATAGAAATGACTTATCTCCTCAACACATAGGGAACAATTTGTTGGCCGCCATGTCCCAGGAAACCTGCATACCTTTGGATTTTCTAAAAAAAATATACATGCTACGAATTTTTGCAATTGTTAGAAATAATGATGAAAATTAAAAAAAATTATCGAAAAATTCAAAAATATATAAGAGTAAATTATTTTTAAAGGATAGTAGGTAATACTGATTATTGCGTACTGAAATACTAAGTGTTGGTTAATTATTTAAGATTACCATTAACTGTCGTGCATATTTGGTTTTGTCGGAAGTTTTAATATTCCTCATTTAATAAAAGTTGATTTAAAATTGAACGTGTCTTTCACTACCCAAATACATAAGTTTACATAATATATAACACATACCTACTATGTATCTTCTTTGGTACAAGTCTATAATATTCCATTTCGGTTCGATATCTCTCACGTACAGGGAGTGTCACCGCTGTACTGCGGTCATCCCACGTTTCTCAAATGTTAAGATAGCAATTCTTGTATATATATATATATAATCGGAATTTTGGAAACGGCTCCAACGATTTTCATAAAATTTAGTGTCCAGGGGGTTTCTACAATATCGATAGAATAAGAAGGTAAATTTTGACAGAGTATTATCGATTATAAATAGCTCAATTGAGAAATCGGGCGGTTATCATATCATAGAACCCTGGTTCGAGGCCTGTCTTCAGACCGACTTTTTTCATTTTTTTCCAGTTCCCTTCTTTTTTGAGAAGATCTATTATTTCGAGCCCTTTTTTAGAATTTTTTAAAAACACGAAAATTTAAATTAAACTAATTGCACTAATTATTTTTTATTCAAATAACCAGTTCAGTTTTTTCTATTATGTCGCTAAGATCAAAAAATATTATTCGTATTTCATCAGTATGTAATTTGTATCTAAATATGATTTCCAAAACACGAATTAAAATAAAAAATACCGAACAAAGCTCGGTCAAACAGGTACTATATCCAATACTCGCAATTTGTTAAAAGTCAACGAAGAACTAATTCCAAATACGTAATTATGTTTTTATAATCCCCGACGAAAACAGAGGGGTGTTATAAGTTTGTGTGTGTATATATGTGTATCAGTGTGCCTGTCTGTGGCATCATATCTGGTGTTATAAGTTTGTGTGTGTATATATGTGTATCTGTGTGCCTGTCTGTGGCATCATATCTGGTGTTATAAGTTTGTGTGTGTATATATGTGTATCTGTGTGCCTGTCGGTGGCATCATATCTGGTGTTATAAGTTTGTGTGTGTATATATGTGTATCTGTGTGCCTGTCTGTGGCATCATATCTGGATGGATGAACCGACTTTGATTGGCTGCGTTTGGCAGAAAAAAGCGCTAGCAAGCGCTTTTAAGCAAAATGGCGTTCGTAAGCGGTAAGCGCTGTCAAATCGTAAGTATTTTCCTCTAGGACACGAAGTTAGTTTTAACCGGGGAATCTAACCTAATTTAAATATATGTTTGTGAAGTATTCATATTAAAAACCTGCCAATCATGAATTTTTAATAACATGTATAGTATGTTTATTCATGTCATTATATTACTTAAAACTAATATTGCACAAAACAACTTATAAGCTCTACTTCAAAACAAACAAATTAAATAAGCAAAATGGCGGATTATGTCAGCGCTACTGATGTTAGCAAACGTGTCCTGGCCGAAAATTGTTTATTTTCGCCATTTTGCTTACAAGCGCTTGCTAGCACTTTTTTCTGCCAAACGCAGCGTTTTTTTTTGTTTAAAAGGTGTATTAAGAATTACTCCTCAGTCGTTTGAAGATTATCAGCTCTTGTTTTTCGGGTTTTTTTTAAACTTTTTAAGTTATATTATTGAAAACTAGTGGCCATTAAACTTTTAAAGTCTGTCATTAGTATATAAAACACATATGTCTGTTATACATACTCCACGGACTAATAAAAAGGACCATTTGATATATAGACTGAACATTTCAAATACTGTAAGCATTTGTACCATGGTTTCAGCTTGGTGTTGTGTGTTGCTGCAGAGATCGACACTGCGTCACACGTGCTGTTGCAGAGATCGGCACTACACCACGAGTGCTGCTGCATGATTCGAAACTACGTCACGAGTGCTTCTGCATTGGTCGGCACCACGTCACAAGTGCTGCTGCAGAGATCACTATCGTCAACTACCTAAGTTAGTCTAGCAAGGAGAACGGAACGTCACCCTCACTAGTGTTTATTTCACCTAATTTTATAGCTATCTCATGTAAGATTTTATATGTACTATAAGTTAAAGTTTTTAAAAAATTATTAAATTATTATTAATGTTACGAGCTTGAGGTTCGTGACAATAAAAATTGCCGATAGAATTACCTAAATTAACACTTTAATTTTCTTTACACCAATTAAAACTTAAAACACTAACAATTAATCACACTGATTCACTTTATTCCGCTCCGAAGCTTCGCTTGTCTCGCCGAATTCAATACTTCCCCGATCGCATCTTGCAGCGCCTATAAATACAAATTAGCACCGAAACATCCAGAATATTCAAGTAAACACGCGCAAGGCGTCGAGAGTTCGAGTGTCAGCTTCTAGAAGCTTAGTTCTTCGTTTCGAGACTAGATGGCGCTGTCGGTTGAAAGATTACTGATGTCATTTTCTGGAAAGCTCCCCTCGCTCTCGTCCCTGACACTAGATGGCGCTAGTGCCGGGTACATGAAGTCTACTTAGACGCGTAACATTAATATTATTAAATATTATTAATTCGATGCATATTAAACTGTTCCAAATGAATTTAGTAGCTTCTGTTAGGCTTTGATGTAAGTTAAATGTTAGCCTAAGCATAAAAAAGTTAATTTTGGTTTTGTGTTCGTTAAAAAATCTACGTTGAAGTCTCCTCATATTATTATGCGCTTATTTTACTCTTTTATAGAAATTAATTGTGACACATTACATCTATGTTGTACAATGTTTTAGAGGTTATATTGTAAAAAATGAAAAAGGCCATCGAAAACATGTAATTATATTTTTTTACAGGTAAAGCGTGAAAAACGAGCACACAGTCCACCTGATGGTTAGTGAATGCTGTGACCTATAGACATCTACATTCGATTAAGAATCGTAAACGAAATGCAGATGCGTTGTCACTCCTGAGGACTAAGATGGAATGCCTCCAATAAAACGGGACCCCGGTTCTGTACACTCATCATACGAAACACAGCAGCATTAAGCTGCTGTTTTACACTGGTATTCTGTGAGAGCGTGGTCCTTCCCCAGTCGAGTCGACCAAATCACGCTACAACCATATCATAGCTGCAACGTGGTTCTACCACGTACAAAATTATTGTTATGAAACGTTATAGATCATTCTTGAATTGAGAAGTTGTTACATTTGCTATGGACGACTGATAATGTTTTCAAAGCTTCTGAGTACAGAAGCCTACAAGGTCCGAACTGTGTTATGTATATACTAGCGATGCACTCCAGATTTCAGTTGAAGACAAATATTAGTATTATATTTTTTATTTTATTAAGAATATTCAACAACACACACATTATTTTGGGGTTATACATATACAGGGTTATTTTGCAACTACCAGCCAAATTTGCAGAGAAGGTTCAGAATAAGTAAATATAGGCAAATGGCGAAGAAAAATTAATAAAAAAATTTCAAATTTTATATAATTTCTATCGCCTTGCAACGTCAGCAAAAAAAATGGTGGCCAGTTTTTTTTTCGCGGAGCGACATTTGTCGACGTCAATGCTGGAAAATTGTAGGTCAGTCAACTCTGAATAACATACTACAGTTGCATCACCGAAAGCTTTTCAAGCTGTGCGGGAGAGAAGGCCAAAGACCGACTTCGGGGAATCATACTGCATCACGATAACGCCTCTTCACATACCTCCCTTAGAACAAAAGCATTTATTGAGGAATCTGGTGTCGAAACTCTAAGTCACCTCCCACCCTACAGACCTGACTTAGCTCTAGTGATTTCTTTTTGTTTCCAAAGCGAATCGCTAGTTTCGATATTAAAAAGCTGGCTGTAAGTGTCCGTCGACTATTCAGTTAGTTGGTTAAGAATCTGAACATTTCATTTGGTGAAATAAAATTTTATTTTATTGGAAATCATATCTGGCAGCTTTATTGTCGCAAGCGTCTGTCTGAAGGAGACAATTTCAGTTGCTAATGTATGTCGGAATTTCCACATCTCACTCAGAACTTGAATGAGAAAAAAGGAACGAAGTTCGTCGTCGGCTGCTTCAATGGAAGTGGTGTGATCGGCGAACAAATAGTTTGGCTTATTATCATCGCTTTTTCATTTCAATAATTTTTCTCGATATTTTGTTGTTTTCATTTTTCATTCTTCGTCAAACTTATCTTATTAATTTAAATAATTCAAACACCAACTGCAATCTTACAGTAACTCTATATGATTGGACATCGACATTAGGTATCAAAAGGTATTCACATATAAAACACCTTTACTGATAATGATCAACGGCAGCCGGGTAAAATGAGACCTTCCGCTACAGATGCGGCTTGGCCCTGTGTATTCACAATACTATTCACTATAGAATGAAATGCAGATGTCTAAACATCTGCATTTCATTCTTCGTGTCAAAAGAAATTTAGTAATTTTTGCTTTGTAAAGGTGAGTTTTAAATATTGAGGTTTGTTAGTTGTTCAAGGGTTTAGAAAATGTTGGAAAACGATTAAGAATGTAATTTATGATAATGAATGCTTGTTAAATCGACGGAGATCATATAAATCGAAAAAAATGAATTCCAAACCCTCTTCGTTGTCATAACGGGTGAAGTTGTTTCTTAATTTTATTAGTTTAGCTATTTTATACCGAACACTGGCACACATAAGGTATCTATTGATCGAGAATTCTAGTAAGCATTTCAAAACCTTTATATGTATTTCGTCATTATTAATGGAATAACTTTGTTAAATGAAAAAGTCGCAAGATTAAAAGGGCAACTGAAAACAACCGACTGCTTAAAAAAGTTTACTATACAGAGAAAAGTTTTAGATATAGTCACAATACCACTCTTAATAAATAAAATTAACCGTATTGTTTCAATTATCATGTCCAATCCGTCCGTAACAATCCACGATTTCACGATTTTCACTTACCGACTTATTTCAATTTAGTTGGTTTTAAACCTTGTGGCGTCTATTTGAAATACCATCTGGAGAGTCAATCAATTTTTGTTGGATAAAATGACTTTAGCTATATATAGCTCAGTATTCATACTCAAAACTGCGGGCTCTCGCTTGAGATAAAATTGATATACTTATTACAATCCCTATAATTATTTATTATTATGAAACTAACCTTCTGTTTTTGCAAGTCCCCCTGATACTGCAGTTCGGGCGAAGCTTTATATTGTTGTGAGATTGTATTTTGGTATGACATGATAGATCTTACGCAAGCTTTGTACAGGTGCAGCTTGTGTTTTGGGGACAGTTTGCGCTTGTTGTAAACAAGCGGGTGAAGGTGCCTGGTGACGAATTGTGCACGATTTCGGACGGTACGAATGTGTTTCGCGAAGGTCACGGCGTGGTTGAATGTGTCCCCAAAGTATTTGGCGGTTGTTCGGCACGGGATCTGGCGGCCGAATATGGTGATCGTGTCTAAGAGTTTTTCGGATTTAAGTTGCGACGATTGAGAGAGGGTTTCCTTTGAAAGTGTATTGCTACACTTTTTTGAGGGTTCACTTGGATTCTCCATAAGCGAAACCATGCATGTAGAAAGTGACTGGACGTCAAAACTGACGATTGTTTCACCGTCGGCAAGACGTAGGTCTATTAACTCACTGACAAAATTGTGTGAATCCTTTGTATGTGCTCTTATATGTCCTCTCAGTGGTGACAGTATTTGTGCTAAGTGTTGAGCCAATTTATATGTTGGTGAATAAATTTGGCTCACTTTGGGACGTAGTGAAGCGTTCGGTTTGTGTAATTTGGGTAACCCATACAACTTTATTGGTTTGGTACATGTTGTTATTATCGAATTTCAATAGAGAAGATGGCTGGGTACTACAATGCACTGCAGCTGCTTGGGATCCCATAATTAATAAAATTATATCCAAACTCCAGCATACCACTGTAAAACTTCAAGACACGTCCCCACAATCCCAGTTAGGTTGCAGATACGTTGGATATTGAATATCTCCCTGCCTTCCGGAGACACGTCTAACATTCGCTTTTGTCGGTCTGGTGGTGTATTCTATGCACTTCCCAGACCGGGAGATTTTGGATCTTGAGACCGTCTAGTATCTAGTTCTGCGTAGATCGGACCAAAAATTAATATTTAAATGTTGAAGGTATTCTTCGTTAACTTCGTAAGGGACCGAGGTATTTGATGTCAGTTAGAGTCCTTTACCAAAGAAAAAAATTTGATTAATATCAGACTTCTAATGATTGCTTTGAGAATTGTAAGGATTTTTTTGGGAGGACGATACTTAAAAGGCTAATTAGAAATGTTGCAGACAATTTACGCTTATAGAAAAAATATTTTATTTTTATATCAATTTGCTTGTATATTCAGTGCTGTATACGAAAATGCACACAAGTGAACTCTAAAACTATTTATTTTGTGGCAACACTACAGCAATGGGAGCTGTTTAATTAATAGATTTTTTAACTTCGGACAGAACTGTTTTTATATTATCTGTCATTTTGCTACAAGCGAATGTGTATGAAAGAAGCAGTGAATACGTTCTGTTTTATCTTGCTATTTCTGGAAAATTCGTACAGGACCAATAATATGTACTGGGCTAAGTTCAATAAGTCTCTCGACCTGTCAAGCTGAATTGTAAAAATTTGTTATTTTTACTTTGTTAAGGATCAAAGGCAGCTGGTTCAAGTATCAAAAGAATGGAGTTTTGGCGGGAACTTCACCACTGAGGGAATACTGCTCTTTTATTTCTGTTTAAATAATGGTCTCAAGAGGGTTTTGA
Source organism: Parnassius apollo (assembly GCA_907164705.1). Classification (NCBI taxonomy): domain Eukaryota; kingdom Metazoa; phylum Arthropoda; class Insecta; order Lepidoptera; family Papilionidae; genus Parnassius; species Parnassius apollo. The sequence goes on from CAJQZP010001129.1 coordinate 176,618, forward strand.
TACACAAAAGTGGTGTGATTTCGTGTATTAAATGTGTGGAAACTATGAAACAGGTACTCTAGTGGTCATGTGAACGTCAAGAAAATGTTTCTGCTGAGGTGTCTTGAGTTACTATCGTCACTGACTGTCTGCTCGCTCGAGCAACTGTTTGAATCTCCCAAAAGCCTCACATAATGTGAATAAGTTTGAAAACAAAATATTATAAAGGATATTGTATTTCTTGACACTTACAAAAGTATAACATGAGTCTTTACTAAGGAAAAAGAGATTGATAACAATCATACTTCTAATAATTCAAAGCAATTAGAATTAGAAGGATAAATGTGAGGATTTTTTTGGGTGGTAAATACTTAAAATGTTGATTAGAAATGATACAGACAATTCATGCTTATAGAAAAACTTATATGAATTCGAAAACGGTTGATTTATATGTGGCAACAATTTCAGCAATGGGAACTTGTTATTTAATAGTTTTTTCAGATGCGAACCAACCAGTTTTTATACTATCAGACATTTGTTTCTGTAAAATTCGTATAGGATTAATAATATATATAGGGCTAAGTTCAATACGTCACTCGACTAGTAAAGCTGATTTGTAAAAAAAATGTATATGTTTACTTTGTTGCGGATATTCATAATCATTTTTAAACTTCGGTATTGTGTTATTTTAAAGTTGTGTAGATCTTAATTTTATCTGGCCTTTCACTTGATGCGACAATCTTAAAACGCTTTGAATTGCGAAATAATGGTATGTTAATTTTGGATAAAAGAGTGTTTTAAAATTTTACGCACTATAAGTTCGGATGGCTCGTTTTGAAAAGATGAAATTTCAAGAATAGGGTTTGTTAGACACGGATGGGTCAGTTCGAGGGTTAAGAAAATGTTGAGAAACGATGACGTAGGTAAGTTATGATAGTGACTGCTTGGTCTTACGGCTACGATCGTATAAATAGAAACAAGTGAATTTCAAACCCTATTTGTTGTCATAACGGGTGAAATTGTTTCTAAGTTTTATCGGTTCAATAATTTTATACCGAACTAGTGTTCGTATAAAAGGTATATGTTGATCGAAAATTCTAATAGCATTTAAAAACCTTAATATGTATTTTGTCATTACTAATGAAATAACTTTGTTTAATGAACAAGTCGCAAGATTAAAACGGCAACTGAAAAAATCCGACTGCTTAAAATAAGTTTACTATACAGAGAAAAGTTTTAGATATAGTCACAATACCACTCTCAATAAATAGAATAAACCGTTATGTTTAAATTATCATGGACAATTCGTCCGTAACAATCCACGATTTCACGATTTCCACTTACCGATTTATTTCAATTTAGTTGGTTTTAAACCTTGTGGCGTCTATTTGAAATACCATCTGGAGAGTCAATCAATTTTTGTTGGATAAAATGACTTTAGCTATATATAACTCAGTATTCATACTCAAAACTGCGGGCTCTCGCTTGAGATAAAATTGATATACTTATTACAATCCCTATAATTATTTATTATTATGAAACTAACCTTCTGTTTTTGTAAGTTTACCTGATACTGCAGTTCGAGCGAAGCTTTATATTGTTGTGAGCTTGCATTTTGGTATGACATGATAGATCTTACGCAAGCTTTGTACAGGTGCAGCTTGTGTTTTGGGGACAGTTTGCGCTTGTTGTAAACAAGCGGGTGAAGGTGCCTGGTGACGAATTGTGCACGATTTCGGACGGTACGAATGTGTTTCGCGAAGGTCACGGCGTGGTTGAATGTGTCCCCAAAGTATTTGGCGGTTGTTCGGCACGGGATCTGGCGGCCGAATAGGGTGATCGTGTCGAGAGAGTTTTTCAGATTTAAGTTGCGACGATTGAGAGAGGGTTTCCTTTGAAAGTGTATTGCTACACTTTTTTGAGGGTTCACTTGGATTCTCCATAAGCGAAACCATGCATGTAGAATGTGACTGGACGTCAAAACTGACGATTGTTTCACCGTCGGCAAGACGTAGGTCTATTAACTCACTGACAAAATTGTGTGAATCCTTTGTATGTGCTCTTATATGTCCTCTCAGTGGTGACAGTATTTGTGCTAAGTGTTGAGCCAATTTATATGTTGGTGAATAAATTTGGCTCACTTTGGGACGTAGTGAAGCGTTCGGTTTGTGTAATTTGGGTAACCCATACAACTTTATTGGTTTGGTACATGTTGTTATTATCGAATTTCAATAGAGAAGATGGCTGGGTACTACAATGCACTGCAGCTGCTTGGGATCCCATAATTAATAAAATTATATCCAAACTCCAGCATACCACTGTAAAACTTCAAGACACATCCCCACAATCCCAGTTAGGTTGCAGATACGTTGGATATTGATGCCTTCCGAGTTAACATTCGCTTTTGTCGGTCTGGTGGTGTATTCTATGCACATCCCAAACCGGGAGATTTTGGATCTTGAGACCGTCTAGTATCTAGTTCTGCATAGATCGGACCAAAAATTAATATTTAAATGTTGAAGGTATTCTTCGTTAACTTCGTAAGGGACCGAGGTATTTGATGTCAGTTAGAGTCCTTTACCAAAGAAAAAAATTTGATTAATATCAGACTTCTAATGATTGCTTTGAGAATTGTAAGGATTTTTTTGGGAGGACGATACTTAAAAGGTTAATTAGAAATGTTGCAGACAATTTACGCTTATAGAAAAAATATTTTATTTTTATATCAATTTGCTTGTCTATTCAGTGCTGTATACGAAAATGCACACAAGTGAACTCTAAAACTATTTATTTTGTGGCAACATTACAGCAATGGGAGCTGTCTAATTAATAGATTTATCCGTTCCTTGCCTAGTGCTGGTGACGCACGTCCCACGCACCCCTGAATGCGTATGTATGATACGACCCTACTAGGACCCCGAGAGAGAGAGAGAGATAGACGATCAGCCGGGAGGAGGCAATTAAAACACTTTTCTTCTAGGTAGCTTCTTGTTCCTTAGGTTTCGGCTTCCTTTTTCCTTATTGTTGTAGCCTCTTCGACGGCTGTGCTGCGACTGCGATTTGAGCTCTATTATCTTGATGTTAGTGCTGTTAGTCTATGCGACTCTTACAGCTTCATCTTGTCTCAGGGCTAGAGCTAATTAAAAAGGGAAAGGCAATGAGGTGAAAATGATGATGAGATGGTTTATGATTTGATATTGTTACCGATCATCATGTCGCCTTTTAGGCGTTTTTCTGCGACGCTTGGGTCGACTGGATCGAGCGATATAGGTGGTTCTATTAAAACATTTCGCGGTCTACGGAGATAGGGCGCGACGAAGTTTGCAAAGTATTGGAACGTAGTTAGCTGCGTTTGTCACTAGCGGGTTAGGGTGGGTTTCTACTCTATCAAAGTAGCGTTGGGACATCTCCTTAAAATATTCGGAGATAGATGGGTGGTTCACAGATCATTGTCGGTAAGTCAGAGTTCCGTTGATACCACCGTGCGCCGGTGGCTTTCCGGATGAAAAAGTTTTGTACTCTTGGGAGTTATAAAATATGGGTCTTATATGTATGGGCGAAAGCTACACTTGCATAGGACATAACTGGTCTAATGCAGGTTTTGTACAGCCGGAGTTTGTGTCTTAGGGACAATTTACTCGCTGTTAAAGAGGGCTGTAGACGGCCAATTATTGACTTGGCTCTGTTGCGTACTACACTTATGTGCGTCTTGAAACTCATGCGGGAGTCGAAAGTGACGCCTAGATATTTGGCCGATTTTTCCCAAGGGATTGGGCGGTCGTATAAAGAGATTGTTTTGGGTTTAGAACATCTTGTGGCATTCCGTTGAAAGTATACTGCTACACTTTTTTCGGGATTCACGTCAATTCTCCATAGGCGGAACCATTCACCAAGGCGATTGGTCGCTTTTTGGAGCTTTATAGCGAGTCTATTTTTGTTGGGGTCTGACACAAGAGTGCCGTATCGGCAAAGAGAGCGGTGTTCACTACGGGGTCTTTTGGGATATCACTCGTGAAGAGTGTGAAAAGGAGTGGAGATAGTACGGAGCCCTGTGGAACCCCGGCCTTGAGGAAACGTTTCGAAGAACGAGTTCCCTCCACTCGATATCGAAAAGAGCGGTTCGAAAGGAAAGCTCGTATGATGTGCACGAGCCTATCGGGCACGTTCAGTTTGTACAGCTTGTAAATCAAGCCGTCGTGCCAGACCTTGTCAAACGCCTTCGCGACATCGAAGAAGAGGGCTCCCGTGTTTCGAGACTTTTTTCTTAACGGGTTTTGGCTGAAGCCAGACAGAATGTATTCTGTTAGGCGATGAATCTGGTGAGTGCATGAGTGATTGGCTCTAAAGCCGAACTGTTCGTCTGGGAGGAGTCCGTTAGCTTCGGTGAAATGACGGAGACGCTTATGAATAATGCGCTCATATAGTTTGGCCAATGTGTTGAGCAGGCTAATGGGTCTGTAGCTAGAGGGACGATTACGCGGTTCACCCGGTTTTGGGATCCCTATTACGTCTGCTTCTTTCCAGATGTCCGGGAAGGAGCAGTTCATGAGAAAGGTGTTAAATATTCCAACAAGGAGGCAAATAAGTGGCGCCGAAAGGGATTTGATCAACTTGTTGCTGATGCAGTCTGGCCCAGGGGCTGATCTATTTTTAAGATTTTTTATAGTTTCGGTGACTTCTACTGTCACAGGATCGAGTGTTTCACCCGCTGGTGGCAGCGCAGACCTACGTTCTACTTCCGTTTCTACCTCTAATACGTGAGCGGGATCTATTGGTGATCGGCTTTTTCGAGCTCGTCAAGGGCGAGATCGGGGCGGTCCAGCCTCACGAGAGGCGGCATCGGTGCGGATTTGTCGGCTTTAAGAGCTCTTGTTAGTCTCCAGAAGGCGTCTTGGGATTATCATTTCTAAACTCGGCTACTCGTTGTTTAATCTCGTTTTGTCGAACGCCTTCTCGATGTCGAGAAAGAAGCCCAACGATATGCGGCCACGATTGTACTCAGCCGCAAGCAGGTGCAGCACTCTAGTCAGTTGTGTGACTGTAGAGTGACCCCTCCTGAATCCGTGCTGCTCCGCCTGAAGTTGGATGCACGGACGGAGACGTCTCAGCAGCAATCTTTCAAACAGTTTAGCTATATGCGGTAATAGCGTGATCGGCCTGTAACTGGCAGCTCTACGCCTGTCCTTCCCGGGTTTCGGCAAGACGATCACTTTGCCTTTCTTCCAGTTCTCCGGGAAGTGCTATGTCCGCAATATCCCATTGTAGAGTCGACCAAGCTCTACTAGGACTCTATTGGGCAGCTGTCGGAGTGCAGCTTTGGTAATCCCATCGTGCCCCGGCGCCTTCCTCGGTTGCAGGCGGGTTACTGTCCTCCGCAATTCAGCGGGGGAGATAAACCACTCTCCTGCAAGAGGCGGCGCGGGCGACGACAGGAACTACTGTACGCGACTTTCCTTCCGGGCATGAAGCTCCATGAACTCCGCACTTGCTGGATTCGGCATAAATTGCTCCTCGAAGTGCTCGACTAGGATATCCGCTCTGCCCTTGGCATCATAGCAGCGTTTGCCCGCGTTGTTGGTCAGCGGGCAAACGGGAGGTTTGGTTTTGGTCAACTGCCGGTTCAGCTTATAGAGCGACGCATCATACTCTTCCGCCTTCTGGATGCGCCGATCCCAGGCCTCCCCCTCTGAAGGCCTGGACTGCAACCGACAGTTCCTCCGATAAGGTGTTCAGCTGGGTCTTTAATCTGGGACAGCGAGTACGCGCCCAGAGCTTTCTCAGCGCTCTTTTTGCGCTTGATCTGCACGCTTATCTCACGCGGCAGATCGTCTCGCCTTGCTGTAATCGGGACGATCGTAGAGGCCGCGTGGAGGGCCTCCTTGATGTTCTGGGTAATTCTAGTAGCAGCGGCCTCTACGTCGTCCGCTGTGCTTATTGGCTGATGTGCTGGAGGTCTCTGCTGAAGATGTTGACAGTAGAGCCTCCAGTCGACACGAGTTTTGAACGCTCTAGGCGGCGTAATCACTGCCTTTAGGCCAAGGGTTATCAGTAACGGGAGGTGCTGTGAAGGGAGGTTGTACAGCACTTCTCCACTATCGGATAGTTGACGTTCCTAGTGAGCACGATGTCTAATACATCCGGATGCCTCCGTGGGTCAGTAGGAACGTGTGTTGGTTCCTCGGGACCTAAAACGTCGTACAGGTTCTTCTCCGCATCTTCATATAGTTCAAGACCCGGCGGGGTGATCACTCTGGACCCCCACGCCGGGTGTTTAGCGTTCAGGTCCCTGGCGATGATTATGGGTGTTTCGACTTCCATCACCGTCCGGATGTCTGAGGAGCAGAATGGAGTCCCTGGCGGGCGGTATGCTGCATATATCCTTAGTTCCTCGCCCGCCGCCTCCATTCTTATGCCGATAGAGTGCATAGACTGGTAAGATGGTAGCTCCAGCTCTTGATGGACGATGTCCCTCCTCACTAGAACCGCCGTCCCTCTGTAGGCGGCCCCTTGAGAAGTGACCTTGAACCTTGAAGTTACGGGTGGGGGGGAGCTGGTTGTCTGCCCTACCCCGTAATGGTAGCCCACCAGTCTTTCTGGATAGTATCTGCTTTTGGGCGACTCTGGGGGATCCTTCTCGGGTCCTCCGGGAGTAGCCCCGGTAAGGTAATCCCCTGCCTCCGAGCAGTCCTCCTCAGGACTGGACAGCGGCGGTCATTAGCTGTATGATTCTTGCCACAATTAGCACACGTGGGTTCTTCTTCCCTACCCCGAGGGCAAAAGGCTCGCTATATGCACCCCGTCGCAACGCACGCACTTCACCGGCCTGAAGCAGTTAGCTGAGGCGTGTCCGAAGGCCTGGCAGCGGTGGCATTGGGCCGGTCCTGCTGTCCTTTGCCAGGCCTCAATAACTACTCCTCTCATGAAGAGTAGTTCGTCAATATTATATAGGTCTTTGAGCTGCTCCAGGCTCAGGTGGTGAAATTGGGCGAAATAGACACATCCAGGTCTGCCCCTTCTCGGTGGAATCGCCTTCATGTATTTGACCGGGAAGCCCCTTTGCCTTTATGGCCTCCTCTATGGTACTGGTATCAGTGCCCATTGGTAGGCCCCGGATGCCCACTTTGGTGGGCTTGTCTTCATCCGGGGTGTAGCAGTACCACGACAGGTTTGGTATCTCCTTAGAGAGTTCAAACATGTATCGTTGAACGGTCCGAAATTCAACGGCACTCTGAGGTGTGAAACGTACTCCCCTCCCGAACGGACGGGCATTCAATGGGTGGCCCAACATTCTGTTGAGCTCCTTGAAATGCCTCGTCCAATCCGGGAGGCATTCAGCCACTATGGGTGGGTATCTGGCTTTTTCCTGGTCGGCAGGCTTATCAGAAGGCGCTGCCGCCGGTTGTGGTCACGGTACTGCTGGCGTAGCTACCATGTGGGCGTAGCTAGTAGATGGCCGTTGGCCATCATCCTTCGGAAGCCCAGACGGATTTACGGTTGTCTTCTTGGGAGACGCGGACGGCGAGTGTCCGACCGATGTGTTGGGTGCTAAGGTCGCACAAGTTGTGGCACTCCACCCGTACGACCCTTCTCCTCCCTGCTCTAGATCGACATCATCCATGCTGGAGTGATGTTCCTCTGATCTAGGAGGGGGTGGGTTTATTCGGCGATGGCGATTTAGGTGGTGATCTCCTTATTGGGCGTTTTGGTTGGTTTTGTTCCTCCTCGGATGTCGAGTATTCCGAGGAGTTAGAGGATCCGAAGCATTGCCTCTTTTCCTGGAGTAACGCTGCAGTCTCGGGTGGAGTGTGCCTTCTCCACGACTTCTTAGCCCGCTGCTGCTGGGGGAACGGTTCTAACCCAGTCGTACCTTCAGGTACGATGGGTGACAGCGCGGTCCTCGGTGCGGGTTCCTTAGCTGGAGATGAGGGTTTCCTGGTAGGGATCTGCGAGTAGAAGGACACTACTCGAGTCCTCTCCGGATGAAAGATATCACGATATGCAATCGGTCTGTCCAAAATACCTGGTCGGTCCGGTGGTTTCCTGGTTCTAGGTGGTGGCTCCCCCTTATCGTTGTCCTTATCGGACATGATGGTGAACCCTACCTAGTGAGTCAGCAATCTAACCTTACGGCCCTGTCTATTACCAGCCGATCAGCGATAATGCGCGACGCGGATGGAGGATGTAACTGAGTTGGCATAGTCACTTTGGGCACTGCCTACCCCTTTTAAACCAAAAGGGTTGGGGGAAGTGCGGAGGTGGCACTTTACAACGCGACTGGGCACAGGATGCACGGAGCGCATAAAGTGCCAAGAATCACCTAGGGGCCGGTGACCTCGACGCCTCACGGAATCACGGGACTCAACGATCGGCGGAGTTTGTCGAACCGGCGGTTATTTGCAGCCACTGCTAACTACGAAATAACGCACACCTAGGAGATCCTTGCGATTTGAGCTGAAATTTGCTCGGCTTATATACCCGCCGGCGTTACCGTACGGGCGTTAGCGCGGTTTTCCCTATCTCGCGCGTTGTTTTATTTCGAGCCGAAAACTTAGGAGCCTTTATTTATTGAAAATTTTCAAAAAACCCTTACAAATTATTTATTGTTAGATTGCTCTAGTTATGTCCTATAACATAAAATAATAATATAAAACTATTAAGTCCTCTATACAAAACTTATAGAACAAAAACCATACAAAATTGCTAATTTACTATACATTTTGTCTTATATTTATTAAAACAGATGTCTAATCTACTTATTTCTTTTTGTTTACATAATGTTACGTATAAACCTGTAATCTAACACCGGTTTTAAGCGTTAAACAAAACTTGAAATTTTTATAAGTATTTACAATACAAATTCTTGCTTAAAAAACTTCCTTACAAAATTATCATTAAAGGCTAACCTTTCAATTTTGTAATTATATTTATTTTCAAGATCGTCAAGGGCGAGATCGGGGCGGTCCAGCCTCACGAGAGGCGGCATCGGTGTGGATTTGTCGGCTTTAAGAGCTCTTGTTAGTCTCCAGAAGGCGTCTTGGGATGGTTCGATACCTTCTAAGAGGTTATCCCAGTTATCGTTTCTAAACTCGGCTACTCGTTGTTTAATCTCGTTTTGTAGAGAACGTACCCGAAGTTTATAGGTTTCCGTGCGATAGCGGTCGTAATTTTTAAGCGCGGAATTCTTCGCTCTAATCAGCCGTCGAACATCCGCCGGAAGTTTCGTGTATTGATCGCTCGATATACGAACCTTACGGGAGCAATCTTCGACCGCTGATGTGAAGTGAGTCGAAAGGGCGCTAATCGCCCTGTCGACCTCCTCCAGCGAGTCTATCTTGTCAGGTATAGTGTCCAAATGCTGGGAGTTCGTAGACTTAAGTTTTACCTCAAGTTTACGCCAGTCGACAATAGTTTTGGTCTGAGGGACTTCACCTGCCGGCCGGCCCAGTTAAAAACGACCGGCCTGTGGTCTGAGACTAGCTCGATAATAGTCTCTATCGAATTAATACTAAGTCGGATGTCTTTTAGCAATGCTATAAGCAAGGACGTCCGGATGTTGGTTGATTGAAAAAGGATAACGTGTTGGACTCTCGGGAGCGATAACATCGAAGTTAAGTCTCTCCGTGAGGTCTCTTAGAATTATTCCGTTAGAATTGTTAACGTTAGAATTCCAGCTAACGTGTTTACTATTTAGGTCTCCTGCGATTAATACGCTAGGGCCTAGGTTTAATAGAGCCGATATGTCGGAATCTAATATGCTTTTTACGGGAGACAGGTATGCTGATGCAATTATTAATGGCGGATGGCCTGTGAGTTCTATCCTACAGACCGACGCTTCTAAGTTAGTAAGCGGCGGAGTATCTATCGGTACACATTGCAAGGACCTTTTGTAATAGATCAAGGTGCCGCTTTTAGGTCCGGTCAACCTATCATTTCTTACTAGGGTATAATTGGCTATTTTGGGATCGCTCAAACTAGGTTTCAAGAAGGTCTCTTGCACTAGCATGATGTCGATATCATGGTTGCGTAAAAAAATATATGATCTCTTCCTTTTGATCTCTGACACCGTTTGCATTAAAGTACGCGACAGTCAGAGACCTAGGCTTAGTTCTACCTACAGGTCTTATTTCCATTTTAGTTAAAAAAGAAAAGAGTCGCTTAGGAGCACTGGAACGAACCTATCGCTTGGATAGGACTAAGATGCTCAATGGTAGCATTGAGCCTATCCTGAATCGATTTAGCTTCGCGAAGTTTGCGGGCTAGAGTTGTGACTTCGGCCACATTAAAGCTGCTAGCGAAGTTGAACACTAACGAAAGGTCAGTGTCGATGCTTGACGGTGCCTGAGGGGCGGGTTTGGGCTTCTGGGCCTGGCGAGGAGGCACTGGCCGTGAGGCGGCCGCGCTGACTATCGCTGGGGGCTTAACCCATGCGTTGGGCTTAGGTGCTGAAGGCACCGGAAGGCTTGGGCCTTGCCCGGAAGTCCCGTTAACGGGGGCGGGCTTGGCTGTAGCCTGAGCGGCCCGCGGGTTGCGGCACCGAGATTGGTGCGACCGATGGGGCAGAATGCCGTGGGCGCGACCTACTGTGGTTGCCCGCACGTCCGCGCCGGATTGCTCCTCTGTTCTGCTTCCTACGCGGCGCTTTGGAACACCCGCGATAGCTCGCTGGGTGTCCCTCTTCGCCGCACAGAACACAGCTCGGAGGGCCCTCCGTCTCGGGCGTTCGGGGGCACTCAGTAGTGCCATGATCGCCTAGGCACTTGACGCACCTAGGCCTGGCGAAACAGTTCCTTGCCGAGTGGCCGTATAATTGGCATCGATGGCATTGGCCAACGATGCCCCTATTACGCGGGGATTCTACAAAAATCCCCGTGAGATTGCATATCCTAGTGATATTGTATATCTGTTTGCCCTCTGGAGACAGGTCCAGTATGACAAGACAAAGATCGAGATAGCGTTTCTTATCAGTTGGGTGGTGCATCCTGTGCACTTCTCTGACAGGCAGGTTTTGCGATTTAAGATCGCTTAGAATGAATTCTGTTTCTAGCTCCTTAGGGAGTCCGCGAACTACAACACGAAGGTTACGGTCCTCCGCGAGCGAGTAAGTATGGAAGCTCAAGTTTTGAGCTTTTAAATGCGCAGTTAAAGCGCGGAAATCGTCCGTCGTTGCGACGTGGATGCGGATGCCTTGTGGTCCATTGTGGACTTTGGGGCAGAATATCTTTTTGGAGTCTATCCACTTGGATAGGTTGCTCCAGCGCGACTTGTCCTGTAAGATGATAGGTGGCGGCGGCTTCTCCTTCCTAGGTACGGTCTGAGTCGGGTTCGCGGCTTTGATCGCGGTAATTTTGCGCGCGGAAGACGCGACTTTTTTAGCCGGAGTGGCGTTTGGCGACGTAGGAGCCGAGTGAGCCTCGTCTCCCTTTTTCGCGGCGGGGCGCTTGCGCTTTTTACCCGAGACTAAGGTGAAGCCTTCGTCATCGGGTTTATCAGGTCGGCAAATCTCGATGTCCATCTCGGAGCCTGATTCGGCGTCCGAAAACAACGGTGATGGACCGCGGGTGGAGAGCGCAGAAGGCGCGGGGGACGCGGCGTCGTAGACTGTGTCGATGGACACAGGGGTCGAGCGGCCGGTGCTCGGTGAAATAGGATCGTCTATCCGTACTACGGGGCGTTCAGCCGTGGACGAGTTACGTTGGGCTAGAAAAGCAGCCCAAGCGTCGGGGCACACTTGTCCGAAGAAGTCGGCGAGTTCGGCTATAGTAATAGCCGCCATCTTGTCAGTGGAAACCAAACACTTGTGTATCAAGCCCCCCCACCTTTCGGCGGGGGAGGTATGTGCCTAAACGAACACGTATACAACTAGCGCGTTGGTACGCTAGGGTGTGTACCTAGCTGTCGCCTAATGCGACAAGCGAACAAGAAATTTAAAAATAGAATAGCTGCCTCTGAGGCAGCGGCTGTGTAATAAACTACTTACAGTTTTTACTGGAAATCCGGAGAACATGGGGCACTAAACTAGCACTACACACAAACAGAACAATGGGCCGGCGGCCCGATGTACCTGGCGGCCTTACAGAGCACAACGACACTGAAGCACTCGCGCACGCAGGTAAAAATGTCTTTGTCTTCTTTCTTGAATAACGCACTGGGAGCGCATGGGCTCGACCGAACATTACTGCACTTAACGGTTGGGTCGCAGGCGACCGAACGCGGCGAGGTACCTGATCGGAATCACTGTGTACAGACTCAGCCACTCAGACTCAGACTCAGACTGAGACTGTGCGATTTGAGCCGAAATTTGCTCGGCTTATATACCCGCCGGCGTTACCGTACGGGCGTTAGCGCGGTTTTCCCTATCTCGCGCGTTGTTTTTACTTCGAGCCGAAAACTTAGAAGCCTTTATTTATTGAAAATTTTCAAAAAACCCTTACAAATTATTTATTGTTAGATTGCTCTAGTTATGTCCTATAACATAAAATAATAATATAAAACTATCTAAGTCCTCTATACAAAACTTATAGAACAAAAACCATACAAAATTGCTAATTTACTATACATTTTGTCTTATATTTATTAAAACAGATGTCTGATCTACTTATTTCTTTTTGTTTACATTATGTTACGTATAAACCTTTAATCTAACACCAGTTTTTAAGCGTTAAACAAAACTTAAATTTTTTATAAGTATTTACAATACAAATTCTTGCTTAAAAAACTTCCTTACAAAATTATCATTAAAGGCTAACCTTTCAATTTTGTAATTATATTTAAATTATATTCTAATAAGAGTTAATATGCTAATCACACTAATTGAGAAATTATAATAGTCTTAAAATAAAGTTCGTCACTTGGTAAATTATATTTATCGCAGGCGCTAACTACACTAATTTAAAGAATTGAAATAGTCTTAAAACACAGTTCGTCACTGGTTGATTGACACTAAACTAATTAAGGAATTGAAATAATCTTAAAACAAAATTCGTCACTGGTTGATTGTATGCTTGTCGCCGACACTGTCATTTTGCTACAAGCGCATGTGTATGAAAGAAGCAGTGAATACGTTCTGTTTTATCCTGCTATTTTTGGAAAATTCGTACAGGACCAATAATATGTATTGGGCTAAGTTCAATAGGTCTCTCGACCTGTCAAGCTGAATTGTAAAAATTTGTTATTTTTACTTTGTTAAGGATCAAAGGCAGCTGGTTCAAGTATCAAAAGAATGGAGTTTTGGCGGGAACTTCACCACTGAGGGAATACTGCTCTTTTATTTCTGTTTAAATAATGGTCTCAAGAGGGTTTTGATACACAAAAGTGGTGTGATTTCTTGTATTAAATGTGTGGAAACTATGAAACAGGTACTCTAGTTGTGATGTGAACGTCAAGAAAATGTTTCTGCTGAGGTGTCTTGAGTTACTATCGTCACTGACTGTCTGCTCGCTCGAGCAACTGTTTGAATCTCCCAAAAGCCTCACATAATGTGAATAAGTTTGAAAACAAAATATTATAAAGGATATTGTATTTCTTGACACTTACAAAAGTATAACATGAGTCTTTACTAAGGAAAAAGAGATTGATAACAATCATACTTCTAATAATTCAAAGCAATTAGAATTAGAAGGATAAATGTGAGGATTTTTTTTTTGGGTGGTCAATACTTAAAATGTTGATTAGAAATGATGCAGACAATTCATGCTTATAGAAAAACTTATATGAATTCGAAAACGGTTGATTTATATGTGGCAACAATTTCAGCAATGGGAACTTGTTATTTAATAGTTTTTTCAGATGCGAACCAACCAGTTTTTATACTATCAGACATTTGTTTCTGTAAAATTCGTACAGGATTAATAATATATATAGGGCTAAGTTCAATACGTCACTCGACTAGTAAAGCTGATTTGTAAAAAAATTTATATGTTTACTTTGTTGCGGATATTCATAATCATTTTTAAACTTCGGTATTGTGTTATTTTAAAGTTGTGTAGATCTTAATTTTATCTGGCCTTTCACTTGATGCGACAATCTTAAAACGCTTTGAATTGCGAAATAATGGTATGTTAATTTTGGATAAAAGAGTGTTTTAAAATTTTACGCACTATAATTTCGGATGGCTCGTTTTGTAAAGATGAAATTTCAAGAATAGGGTTTGTTAGACACGGATTGGTCAGTTCGAGGGTTAAGAAAATGTTGAGAAACGATGACATAGGGTAAGTTATGATAGTGACTGCTTGGTCTTACGGCTACGATCGTATAAATAGAAACAAGTGAATTTCAAACCCTATTTGTTGTCATAACGGGTGAAATTGTTTCTAAGTTTTATCGGTTCAATAATTTTATACCGAACTAGTATTCGTACTGGTGTTCGACGTCATTTCGGACGTAGCGACCCGCACCGACTATAGTTCGTAATGACAAACTCTGCTGGGCCTGAAGTCGCCGCTTCCGATGATCGCTCAGGAGTGCATACCAGGCCGGAGCAGCGTATGTTAGCAGGGGTCTTATGTAAGTTTTATAAATGGTTAGCTTCGACTTTGTCGGTAACTTGGATGTCAGGACAGTGCAGAGCATTGCCCGCGCACATCGAGCTTTGCGTATAGCAGAGTCGACGTGCGCAGTCATACGCAACATCCTGTCAATCCGACATCGAAGGTAGGTCACGGCCTTCTCACATGCGATTTCCTGGCCTCCGAGGGTTAGCGGTGGTGGTAGATTTCTATAGCGGCGAGTGAGTAGAGCGGTCGTCTTGCTAACATTGACGGCCATCCTCCACTCATCCAACCATGGTGGCAGCAGGTCCAGCAGACGTTGCATCCTGGCAGCTGCGATGTGGGCTCTTCTGGACGACGTGAAGTATGCGCTGTCATCCGCAAAAAGCGCTAGTTCGACGTCGACCTCCCATTCATGCAAGTGTCCTGCCAGGGTAGGAATGTCATTATTGTACGCCGCGTACAGTGCTGGAGACAGACAGCTGGCCTGTGGCACACCAGCTGTAATGGTTTTTATTGCGGACTCGGCGTCCTCTACACAGACGTAGAACTTCCTGCCTTCCAGGAAGGACGCCACTAGCCGCAATATAGCAGGAGGGATACTTGTTTGATCGTCTAACTTGTAGAGTAGTCCTGTGTGCCACACCCGGTCGAACGCCTTCTCGATATCGAGAAAGACGCCCAACGATATGCGGCCGCGGTTGTGCTCGGCCGCAAGCAGGTGCAGCACTCTGGTCAGCTGTGTTGCTGTGGAGTGACCCCTCCTGAATCCATGTTGCTCTGCCCGAAGTTGGATGCACGGGCGGAGACGTCTTAACAATAATCTTTCGCACAGTTTAGCTATATGCGGTAGCAGCGTGATCGGCCTGTAGTTGGCAGCTCTACGCCTGTCCTTCCCGGGTTTCGGCAAGACGATAACTTTGCCTTTCTTCCAGTCCTCCGGGAAGTGGGATGTCCGCAATATTCCGTTGTAGAGCCGACCTATCTCTACAAGGACTCTATTGGGCAGCTGTCGTAGTGCAGCGTTGGTGGCAATGAGGTGAAAATGATGATGAGATGGTTTATGATTTGATATTGTTACCGATCATCATGTCGCCTTTTAGGCGTTTTTCTTTGAGCTATCTAACCGCAGTCCGAGGGGGGGAGTGCGGACCCCCGTCTCTGACTGCTCAGCTCGTGTCGGTTGATGGTCTGGGCGGTGAGAACCGTCCAGGAACGCGGGTGGAGGGTGTAGACGGCCAATTATTGACTTGGCTCTGTTGCGTACTACACTTATGTGCGTCTTGAAACTCATGCGGGAGTCGAAAGTGACGCCTAGATATTTGGCCTATTTTTCCCAAGGGATTGGGCGGTCGTATAAAGAGATTGTTTTGAGTTTAGAACCTCCTGTGGAATTCCGTTGAAAGTATACTGCTACACTTTTTTCGGGATTCACGTCAATTCTCCATAGGCGGAACCATTCACCAAGGCGATTGGTCGCTTTTTTGGAGCTTTATAGCGAGTCTATTTTTGTTGGGGTCTGACACAAAGAGTGCCGTATCGTCGGCAAAGAGAGCGGTGTTCACTACGGGGTCTTTTGGGATATCACTCGTGAAGAGTGTGAAAAGGAGTGGAGATAGTACGGAGCCCTGTGGGACCCCGGCCTTGAGGAAACGTTTCGAAGAACGAGTTCCCTCCACTCGATATCGAAAAGAGCGGTTCGAAATGAAAGCTCGTATGATGTGCACGAGCCTTTCGGGCACGTTTAGTTTGTACAGCTTGAAAATCAAGCCGTCGTGCCAGACCTTGTCAAACGCCTTCGCGACATCGAAGAAGAGGGCTCCCGTGTTTCGAGACTTTTTCCTTAACGGGTTTTGGCTGAAGCCAGACAGAATGTATTCTGTTAGGCGATGAATCTGGTGAGTGCATTAGTGATTGGCTCTAAAGCCGCACGGTGCGTCTGGGAGGAGTCCGTTAGTTTCGGTGAAATGACGGAGACGCTTATGAATAATGCGCTCATATAGTTTGGCCAATGTGTTGAGCAGGCTAATGGGTCTGTAGCTAGAGGGACGATTACGCGGTTTACCCGGTTTTGGGATCCCTATTACGTCTGCTTCTTTCCAGATGTCCGGGAAGGAGCAGTTCGTGAGAAAGGTGTTAAATATTCCAACAAGGAGGCAAATAAGTGGCGCCGAAAGGGATTTGATCACCTTGTTGCTGATGCCGTCTGGCCCAGGGGCTGATCTATTTTTAAGATTTTTTATAGTTTCGGTGACTTCGTCTACTGTCACAGGATCGAGTGGTTCACCCGCTGGTGGCAGCGCAGACCTACGTTCTACTTCCGTTTCTACCTCTAATAGGTGAGCGGGATCTATTGGTGCAGTGGATGGCGTGCACTGGTACTCTAGACTGTCTGCTAGGCATTCGTCTTTTTCGAGATCATCAAGGGCGAGATCGGGGTGGTCCAGCCTCACGAGAGGCGGCATCGATGCGGATTTGTCGGCTTTAAGAGCTCTTGTTAGTCTCCAGAAGGAGTCTTGGGATGGTTCGATACCTTCTAAGAGGTAATCCCAGTTATCGTTTCTAAACTCGGCTACTCGTTGTTTAATCTCGTTTTGTAGAGAACGTACCCGAAGTTTATTGGTTTCCGTGCGATAATGGTCGTAAGTTTTAAGCGCGGAATTCTTCGCTCTAATCAGCCGTCGAACATCCGCCGGAAGTTTCGTGTATTGATCGCTCGATACACGAACCTTACGGGAGCAATCTTCGACCGCTGATGTGAGGTGAGTCGAAAGGGCGCTAATCGCCCTATCGGCCTCCTCCAGCGAGTCTATCTTGTCAGGTATAGTGTCCAAATGCTGGGAGTTCGTAGACTTAAGTTTGACCTCAAGTTTACGCCAGTCGACAATAGTTTTGGTCTGAGGGACCTCACCTGCCGGCCGGCCCAGTTGTAAAACGACCGGCCTGTGGTCTGAGACTAGCTCGATAATAGTCTCTATCGAATTAATACTAAGTCGGATGTCTTTTAGTAATCCTATATCTAGAACGTCCGGATGTTGGTTATTTGAAAAAGGATAACGAGTTGGACTCTAGGGAGCGATAACATCGAAGTTAAGTCTCTCCGTGAGGTTTCTTAGTATTACCGTTAGGGTTGTTAACATTAGAATTCCAACTAACGTGTTTATTGTTTAGGTCTCCTGCGATTAATACGCTAGGGCCTAGGTTTAACAGAGCCGATATGTCGGAATCTAATATACTTTTTAAAGGAGATAAGTATGCTGATGCAATTATTAATGGCGGATGGCCCGTAAGTGCTATCCTACAGACCGACGCTTCTAAGTTAGTAAGCGGCGGAGTATCTATCGGTACACATTGCAAGGACCTTTTGTAGTAGATCAAGGTGCCGCCTTTAGGTCCGGTCAACCTATCATTTCTTACTAGGGTATAATTAGCTATTTTGGGATCGCTCAAATTAGGTTTCAAGAAGGTCTCTTGCACTAGCATGATGTCGATGTCATGGTCGCGTAAAAAATACATGATCTCTTCCTTTTGATCTCTGACTCCGTTTGCATTAAAGTACGCGACAGTCAGAGACCTAGGCTTAGTTCTACCTACAGGTCTTACTTCATGCTCAACGGTAGCATTGAGCCTATCCTCTATCGATTTAGCTTCGCGAAGTTTGCGGGCTAGAGTTGTGACTTCGGCCACATTAAAGCTGCTAGCGAAGTTGAACACTAACGAAAGGTCAGTGTTGATGTTTGACGGTGCCTGAGGGGCGGGTTTCGGTTTTTGGGCCTAACGAGGTGGCACTGGCCGTGAGGCGGCAGCGCTGACTATCGCCGGAGGCTTAACCCATGCGTTGGGCTTAGGTGCTTAAGGCACCGGAAGGCTTGGGCCTTGCTCGGAAGTCCCTTTAACGGGGGGCGGGCTTGGCTGTAGCCTGAGCGGGCGCGGGTTGCGGCACCGAGATTGGTGCGATCGATGGGGCAGAATGCCGTGGGCGCGACCTACTGGGGTTGCCCGCACGTCCGCGCCGGATAGCTCCTCCATTCTGCATCCTACGCGGCGCTTTGGAACACCCGCGATAGCTCGCTGGGTGTCCCTCTTCGCCGCACAGAACACAGCTTGGAGGGCCCTCCGTATCGGGCGTTCGGGGGCACTCAGTAGTGCCATGATCGCCTAAGCACTTGACGCACCTAGGCCTGGCGAAACAATTCTTAGCCGAGTGGCCGTATAACTGGCATCGGTGGCATTGGCCAACGATGCCCCTATTACGCGGAGACTCTACTACAATCCCCGTTAGATTGCATATTCTATTGATATTATATATTTGTTTGCCCTCTGGAGACAGGTCCAGTACGACAAGACAGAGATCGAAGTATCGTTTCTTGTCTGTAGGGTGGTGCATCCTGTGCACTTCTCTGACCGGTAGGTTTTGCGATTTAAGATCGCTTAGAATGGATTCGGTGTCAAAATCTTTAGGGGAGTCCGCGAACTACAACACGGAGGTTACGGTCCTCCGCGAGCGAGTAGGTATGGAAGCTCAAGTTTTGAGCTTTTAAATGCGCAGTTAAAGCGCGGAAATCGT
This sequence comes from Parnassius apollo, assembly GCA_907164705.1. Taxonomy (NCBI): domain Eukaryota; kingdom Metazoa; phylum Arthropoda; class Insecta; order Lepidoptera; family Papilionidae; genus Parnassius; species Parnassius apollo. Next base: position 195,650 of record CAJQZP010001129.1, read on the forward strand.
CCGTCGTTGCGACGTGGATGCGGATGCCTTGTGGTCCATTGTGGACTTTGGGGCAGAATATTTTCTTGGAGTCTATCCACTTGGATAGGTTGTTCCAGCGCGACTTGTCCTGTAAAATTATAGGTGGCGGCGGCTTCTCCTTTCTAGGTTCGGCCTGAGTCGGTTTCGCCGTTTTAATCGCGGTAATTTTGCGCGCGGAAGGCGCGACTTTTTTTGCCGGAGTTGCGTTGGGCGACGTAGGGGCCGAGTGAGGCTCGTTTCCCTTTTTCGCGGCGGTGCGCTTACGCTTTTTACCCGAGACTAGGGTGAAGCCTTCGTCATCGGGTTTAGTAGGTCGGTGAATTTCAATATCCATTTCGGAGCCTGATTCGGCGTCCGAAAACAACGGTGAAGGACCGCGGGTGGAGAGCGCAGAAGGCGCAGGGGACGCGGCGTCGTAGACTGTGTCGATGGACACAGGGGTCGAGCGGCCGGAGCTCGGTGAAGCGGGATCGTCGATACGAACTACTGGGCGTTCAGCGGTGGACGTGTTACGTTGGGCTAGGAATTTAGCCCAAGCGTCGGGGCACACTCGTCCGAAGAAGTCGGCGAGTTCGGCTATAGTTATAGCCGCCATCTTGTCAGTGGTTAAAACACTTGTGTAACAAGCCCCCCCACCTTTCGGCGGGGGAGGTGTGTGCCTAAACGAACACTTATACAACTAGCGCGTTGGTACGCTAGGGTGTGTACCTAGCTGTCGCCTAGTGCGACAAGCGAACACAGAAATTTAAAAATAGAATAGCTGCCTCTGAGGCAGCGGGTGTGTAATAAAAACTTCTTACAGTTTTTACTGGAAATCCGGAGAACGTGGGGCACTACACTAGCACTACACGAAACAGAACAATGGGCCGGCGGCCCGATGCACCTGGCGGCCGTAACGGAGCACAACGACACCGAAGCACTCGCGCATGATGTTGCAAACGACGCATCGCCTCGACTGCAACAGGTGTTCGATTTAATTACGTAATACGGCATACCGAGTGTCCATCGTCCATCGTTTATGCGTGTGAGATTAATTGTGATTAATATAACTTCACTATAATAATTTAAAATGGCAGTTAGTGGAAGTGAAATCAAAATTAAAACGCTTTATGCCAAGAGGGACATACTCTTTTCGCGTATGCAGAATATAAATGATTATATAAAGAACATTAATATAGAAGCAGTGCGGGAAACCTTTTTGAATAAAATCGAAACGATAGATTCCTTGCGGATAGATTACGAAAGAATATTAGACCAAATTAATCATTTGGAATTACAAATCGACCCGAAATACATAGTGAACTACCAACCGCTGCTGGCATTCGAAGATATGTTGTGTCGCGTGAAAAGAACTGCAAAACTCCTACAATCTCAAAGCGAAGCAAAGCCGGAAATACAGGTACGTCCTCGTGACTCAATTAGGTTGCCGCCAATAGATATTCCGGTATTCAATGGTGATATTAAGACGTGGCCCTTCTTCTTCAGTAGTTTTCAAAACAATATACACAACAACCCATCGTTATCGGACGCTGAAAAATTATATAACTTAATTAGTAAACTTAGTGGCAGAGCACAGTCGATCTGCTCGGGTTTTACACCTACAGCAAACAATTACTTATTAATATTTGAAACGCTTAAAACTAAATATGAAGATAGGAGAATGTTAGCTTCCGAATATTTGAACCAGATATTCGATCTTAAACCTATATCATCCGCGAACATCAACGGCTTAGAGCAGTTTCTAGATAAATTTGTGGCATCGGTGGCTGCACTTAAGAATTTGAAGTTTAATGACCTTATGGACGTGGTGTTTCTCCATATTGCATTAAAGAAATTAGACCCCGACACCGTGCGTGCGTTTGAAATGGAGCATCGTAGCTCGGAGATGCCTTCCTTTCATTCATTAGCATCGTTCGTGCGAGATCAAATAAAGGTGATGCAGCGCTCTCCGTACGTTAAACAAGAGATTAAAAGGTGCGTCGACCGTAGACAGACTCAACCATCTAAAATAGCAGGGTCGTTAACTTACGTAACCGCTACGTCAACAGAGATCACTTCAGCATACTTGTATCGTATGTAAAGATAAACACGGTAATTTATATAATTGTGCGACTTTTCGTAAATATTCACCAAGCGAACGTTATAAATTAGTAAAGACAAACAACCTATGTCTGAACTGCTTAAGTGATAAGCATTTAGTTGCAAAATGCAATTCGAGTTCCGTATGTAGCAAGTGCGCCAGGAAACATCACACACATTACATTTTGAAAATAGCAACATAGCGGCGTCAAGTAAAGCGGACAAGGAATTCACCCCTACTAAGGTAAACGATTCAAGCGGTCGACCTGGTGATGTCGCTCTGTGCTCATTGGCAAATATGGGAGCACAACCTCCTTCAACCGTGTTACTGGGTACGGCGCGTATTTTGGTTAGGGATTCGCGTGGAAACGAACAAAGCGTCCGTGCACTGCTGGACAGCGGAGCCCAAAATAGCTTTATAACGCGACAATGTTGTCAGCGCTTAGGCTTAGTAATAAATAGGTCACTTTCATGTCCTGTAGTTAAAGGCATCGGAGGTACTAGTAAAGCGACACAGGGATATATAAATTTAAAATTTTATCCTCGGATAGATCGTAATGTTGAGAGCGTGGAGGAGGCCACCCTAACCACCGCCGAGGTTATAAGGCTCATGAAATCGGGTCAATTCGATCTTGTGAAGTGGACTAGTAATTCGCGTCCGGTTTTGGATACAATCCCGCTATCACACCGTCTTTCGGCGATAAAGGAATTCGACGATTCCGATACACACAAGGTGCTCGGTCTGTGTTGGTCACCAGAGTCCGACGTGTTTAGCCTTAAGGTAAATTCGCCCGTAGAGAAATGCACAAAGCGCACAATACTGTCATGCGTTGCTAGATTATGGGATGTCATGGGTTTCGTAGCTCCAGTGGTATTATACGCTAAGCTTTTGATTAAACAACTTTGGTTATTTGAATGCGATTGGGATGATTCGCCGCCTGACAGCATTGCTCGTTTGTGGCAGCGCTTTAGAGAGGAACTTCCTTTACTAAGAGAAATTAAAATACCGCGTCATATAAACGTCGATAGAAATAGTAGCATAACGGTCGTTGGGTTTGCAGACGCCAGCGAGAAGGCTTACGGGGGGCGTTGTATATTTCCATGTCCAGAATAATGGTAGAAATTCGATTAGCCTCATTAGTTCTAAGTCGAGAGTCTCCCCCCGTAAGGTTGTCTCTCTGGCGCGCTTAGAGCTTTGCGCAATATTAGTACTCACCAAGCTTATTACCGCAGTTATCAGCGCATGTAGGGATAGAGTTCACATAGAAAGGATATTTGCCTTTTCCGACTCCACCGTCGCCTTATGTTGGGTTCATTCTTCACCCCACCGTTGGGATACGTTTGTCGCGAACCGAGTGGCCAAGATCCAAGACGAGTTAGACGTATCCGGTACGGAAAACCCTGCCGATTGTCTATCCCGGGGACTCACCCCGATGCAAATAATGGACCACCCGCTTTGGTTCCACGGACCTTCTTGGGTTCACTTGGATCCCTCGCAATGGCCAATAACCGATTTCGAACCTTCGTCAGTGTCACAACCGCCGGAAGAGAAGAGACACGCTCTAGTGGCGAACTTTTCGAGCGAGGTTTCTCCAATCATTGCTCTGGCGAACCGCTTGTCCTCTTGGTCGAAATTATTGCGTAGCGTAATTTACGTTTGTCGATTCGCGAAGCTTTTACCGCGACGTTCGTATGTCTTAGCGTCCGATTACAACTATGCCGAGTCGCTAGTATTACGTGAACTTCAACGTGCGCATTTCTCTGAAGAAATTACAAGATTACAATCAATGAGCTTGTAGTCGCGCCTTTCAACGCCTTAAGCCATTTTTACAGGATGGGATTGTAAGGGTAGGTGGACGCTTGTCCAACTCGCGGTTGAGTTTCGACCAACGGCACCCTATAGTTTTACCGCGTAAAGACCATATCATGAACTTATTAGTCGATTACCATCATAAATTGAACTCACACGCTGGCCCCGATTTATTGATGTCGATCTTGCGTCAGAATTATTCGATTCTTTCTGCAAGTAGTTTAATACGCAATCGGGTGCACAGATGTATAGCTTGCTTTCGGGCACGCCCCAAGCCGTCATTTCCGGAAATGGCGGAACTTAGATCTTGTAGAGTGATACAATTGGTAAAGCCCTTCACGCACACCGGGTCTGATTTCGCTGGCCCGTTTAAGGTCACGCTCACTCGCGGGCGTGGTATAAGATCCACAAAGGCTTACGTCTGCATTTTCGTATGTCTAACTACTCGAGCGGTGCATATAGAACTCGTTGGTGATCTAAGCACAGCAGGCTTTATGGGTGCATTTAAAAGATTTCTATCCCGTAGAGGCCCTGTAAGTAAATTATATTCGGATAACGGTACGAACTACGTCGGTGCAAAACGTATTCTATCGGAACTACATGAGCTCTTAGCTAGCAAGTATTATAATTCGGAGTTCGCTCACATTCTAGCCGAGAACCGCATTGAGTGGTCTCTGAACGTCCCAGCCGCGAGTCATTTTGGAGGCAATTGGGAGACCAATATCAAGAGTCTAAAGAGCCACTTACACCGAGTAATAGGAGATCAAATTCTGTCCTTCGAAGGGCTAAGTACGGTGCTCGCTCAAATTGAATACGTAATGAATAGCCGCCCCCTTAGTCGGACGTTATCTAGTGACCCCTCGGAACCGCTGGCTCTAACTCCAGCACATTTTTTGAATTTAACGCCTCTAAGGTATCTGCCCGCCGCGGATATGGATGAGAACAGACTTAGCATTTCCGCACGCCACAAATTATTAGATCGGTTAGTGCAATCGTTTTGGAAACGATGGAGGATGGAATACTTGCATACTTTGCAGTCTCCGCAAAAATGGAACACAGCGACTGAGCCTTTAACTGTAGGAACTGTAGTTGTGCTCACTAAGGAGAATGCGCCGCCTCTCCACTGGCCTTTAGGAATTGTCGAAGAGGTCTTCCCCGGTTCCGACGGAGTAATTAGGATATCGCGTTAAGACCACGGTTGGGTCTTACCTGCGTCCTGTTGTCCGTTTGTGCCCCTTGCCTCTTCCATAATTTAAATTAGCTTTCTAGATTAAAATTGTAGTTGAATTTAGGTAATCTTAGCGTTAGTTAGTTATTTGTTAGTTGATCTTAGCTCTAGTTGTTTTAGTTATTTTTTTGAAGGAAATCCTTCAAGGGCGGGGGAGATGGTTGCGCGGAAAACCATTCGCATTTTTTTTTGTATGACGGTAGGACTTGCCAAATCGTTATTCCTTTCCAAAACGATATCATTCGTACCCTCCTATCGACACATCAGGGTGGTGGTGTGGGAGGGGAAAGAAGATGATTCTAGAACATCGCGTAATCATCGGAGCCGAGGATATATAAGCCACGCGCGACCGATGCGCGGCTCTCTCTCTTCCCGCCGCGCTCGCCGTTGAAACCACAGCTCTCTCTTCCCGCCACGCTCGCCGTTGAAACCACAGCTCTCTCTTCCCGCCGCGCTCGCCGTTGAAACCACAGCTCTCTCTTCCCGCCGCGCTCGCCGTTGAAACCACAGCGCTCCTCCCGCCGCGCTCGTTGTTGGAAACACATCATTAGTAGAAACCGCTTTAGCCTGGAAGCAGTCGAGCTCCGGGAAACCTGCCTCACCTCGTCTGAGATATCGTCGCGCACCGCCTCTATACAGAAGAAGTTCCGGAAGTCGCCGCTACAGTGCTCTAAAGGATAGAAGAACCCCGGTGAGTCATTATCCATTATTATACCTGCTTGATAATAGTTTTAACCCGCTCCAACTTTGTGTTTTTCCTAATCAAGCAGGATTCCTTTCATCGATTTGGCAAGTAATAGTTTTAGTTTAGGGAAGAGCGAGTGCATTGTACCGCATGATATAGTAGTCGCTTTTACGTAAGCGTAGAAACAATCGCATATACAGTCCACTTTAGTTAATATCTCGCGTAATAGGTTTAAGGTTCGACCGGGGAACTAGATTTTCGGCAGCCTTAAACACGTGGCTCCACCACTATTTTTATCGAGCTTCTTTTCGATATTAAGCAGGCGACTTTCAACCTGCGCTCTATTCGATGGCATGCACTCATTGTCTGTGCGCCATAACAAAGCAGTCTCGTACCTATTATTAGGTATACGACGTACCGTTTTGCTCAAAATATTTAAAGCTCGTTCTTCTGGGTCGTTCGCGGGCTTTCTCGCGGACGCTCTCAGAGATTCCAAACTAAAATAATCCTTGATTAACTTATCCATATCTTCCTCCTTCTTCGTGGAAATATGGTTAACAATCTTGATTGGTTTAATGCCATCCGATATGTGACCATGTAAAACCCATCCAAGTTTGGTGAGCGATGCTACAGATAGGTTCTTACCTCCTGAAATTAATTCACGAGTAACTATGAGATGCCAATTGTCCTAGCCAATTAATATGGTAGGTCTGGACCTCTCATACATTAACTCGTCCTTAATCGGTGTCAAATGAAAACACCGTTGCAATAATTCTCGGCTTACTGACTGCGGAGAAAGGTTAAGTGACTTAATTGTTTGTACACTTATCTCTTCTAAGTCGTTCGAGTAAATGCCTTTTATCTTAACGTTTAAGCGATACGAACTGTCGTCGTTAATTCGCTTACCTCCCACGGCTTCAATACGTAATTCTTCTTTACGTCCGCGAGGCGCTAACTCTGAGCCATCCACTCCTCTATGAGTGTCATGGTCGATCCCTCATCCAGAAGAGCTGTTGTCTTGACCTTTCCTCTAGGTCCATACAACTCGATCGGTATAATCTTTAAGTATGCACATGCCAGTGCATTCACTGTACTAACAGTTGTAATCTGAGCCTCTTTACCCCCCTCGTCCTCTTGCGGCGAGGTATTTTCATTGGGGTATCGGTGTAGCATCCGATGATGTGACATTCTACATCCCTCTACACCACATTTTTTCGCTTTGCACTCTAACCTCCTATGGTTAGGTGACCAACATTGGAAACATACTTTCGCCTTTTTGACTACGTCCCATTTCTCGCGAATATTCATGTCCTTAAACTTGTAACAACTCACTATAGAGTGCTCCTTGTTGCATATAACGCATTTATGTGTTACCCGACTTACAGGCTTGTCCTGGGTTGTCATAACCACTTGTCGGTTGTGCCCTTTATTATTTCGGCGTTCTAGATGCTCGCTCGTATTACTTCGGCGCACATAGCGCTCGCTCTTGGCACGACTGCGTACACATCCCTTTGCAGTGTGTACAGTTTGCTTCCTGAATTCAGGACGCTTCCGTTTTTCAGGCGCATTTTCATTGCTTAAGGACGTTCCAAATTATTCACTCAATAAATTTAAAAACTTGGCCATCTTCTGTAACTCTGGCTCCAAAGGATACTGAGCTCGATATTCAAACCATTTAAATTTAATCATAGTTCCGAGTTTCTCCACTATGCGGCTCACTAACTCCGGTGAGTATAAATACTGTGGTTGATTCAACGCTTGTATTGTGGCAACCACGTTCGTAATACGACTTGCAAAAGATCCTATATTCCGACAATCTTCTGCCAATCTTGCCATACGTCTTACATTCTCGATTTCGGCTAGAAAGAGCATCTCAACCCTACCGCATCGTCTTTCGAGAACGTTCATTATTTCTTCAGGTTCACACGAAGTAAACAACAACGACTTAACCGCTTCCTTAACGGTGCCCTTTAATGCCCTCCTAAGGCGTGTGACACTCTGCACCCCTGAAAATTGGCTTCTCGTGTCTTCAAACACCGTTTTGAAAACTATCCATTCACCCGGGTCTCCATCGAACACCGGTAATTCCTGGAGGAAATGAAGCTGGGAAGACTTATCTTTATCCGCTATTTTTATTGCACTCACAATCGCTTCGGTCAATTCACCTCCCTCACTGACACCTCACTCGCGTGTGTTTTCTGTGCATTTCCTTGGTTGCGCTCGATATCCGCCCCTTTGCGGCGTGATCCTTTACACGCTTCCTTATCAGTAATATTTTTTTGGTTTAAAGATCTTTATTTATCAGTAATATCGGGTTGCGTTACACTAACCGGCGCGCTCATTATGGTCTGATGAACCCAACTCCTTACGAAAGGTTCCACCTGAGTATTCCGCTCTTCTTCATCCTCACTCGAGTCGATCTCCTCTTCTCGGTTGAGTCGTGCCAACTCCAATTGAGACTTGGCTAAGGCAGCAGCTGCCTGTGCTCGTTCGAGCTCTGAGCGTTCGAATTTAATCCGCGCCTCTAATTCGGCTTTCAGCCTCGCCGATCGCGATGACCTACTACCTCTCTGTGACCCTTTGTCACTAGTGTGCCCGATTACTGTCCTTACTGCCGATGACGATGCCGCTACTTCGGTCCTCTGACCTACTTTTTCGACCACCGTTTCACTCCTGGATATAACGGATTGTTGTGCGGTGCTGGCCTGCGTACCACTGGTGTCCGTCCTGTTGCTTGTCGTTGCCATGGACGTCCCTGAGTCCCACGTGCATGTGGACGTGTCGGTGGTGGCTCCACTTGAAGGAGTTGCCCCATTTGACGCAGTAGCTGTGGTCGCTCCAGATGGTTCCGTTTCTTTAGCTTTTCTTGAGAGCCCTGTCCTTGTCTTGCTCCCTTCGCTCCTCCCTGACTGGTCTTGTGCCTTCTTCATCTTGCAGAAAGGTGATTGTTGGCCTACAGTCCCTAACTGTCCCTACGGTCCCTACAACCCCTTACCTACAACCCTTCTACACCCCAACCTAACCCCACTACCTCTCCCCCCTCCTTATCTCCCAACCCTACAACTCTACCACCACCCTAACAGCCCTATCAGCCCTATCAATCCTGAACGGGGCCTACCGAGGTGAGCCGTCCAGGGATGGAGTCGTGCAGGAATGGAATGGAGGAAAGGTTTAGGAACTGTCCCGCCAAGGAATATGACGAAACAGTCGAGCGGTAGTGCAAGCGCAGTCTCGCTCGAGAGAACTGCACCACCCGAAGGTGTTGTGCCAGAGCCCGACCGTTTGGCACCGTTAGGTGGTCGGGATGTATGCTGTGCTCGCCGCCCAGTGGCCGGTGACGCCTCGTCCAGGCGCCCTCTTCCGGCCGCGATGCAGTCAGGTGCCCACGCGCACCCTCGCCTGGCAGCAGCAGCGGTGGATGCTTCTTCTTGCACCCTCTGAGGACCCGACAGGAAATGCCGGACACGGTCGTCCGACAGGAAATGCCGAGCACGCTTGCCCGACAGGAAAAATGCCAAGCCCTGCTTGGCCACGATGAGCGCCTTTCACAAGGCACTTGCGCCTGGCTGCGATACGTGCCCCATGCGAGCACACGCCCCAAGCCGCAATCCCGGTTTTCTTTCTTCCGGTAGTTCCAGGTCCAGTCCTTCTGCGCTGACGACCTGGTCTTCTGGCCCTTGGTCCTATTGCTTCAGCTCAAACCTCCGGCTTCCTTCGGTTGCTGATCTTCACTCGGCTCCGAAGGTCTTCTTTTCCACAACCAGCAGTCCACAGCTGGTTCCTTGATCCTGGCTGCGAAGGACCAATTGAAAAGGAACCAACGAGCTTCGGTGGTCCTCTTAATCCGGCTCCGAAGGTCCAATTGAAAAGGAACCAAATGGTGTGTAAACGTTCAACTAAGAAACAGAAGGGAGGAATCGAGGCTTGCTATAACGCCTACGTTGGGTTCGGGAATAACGTATGTGATTTCCGCAACGGAGTAACACACAAGGGCGATAACCTCTTCCTTTTCAGCAAATAGGTTCAGACGGGGATTACGGGTCTTCCGAAGTCGTCCCGGTCCCAACGCCTTAATTCTTCGATGTGGACTGTATAATTTTAAGGGATGAACTTCTTGGGAATAAAACAGCAATTATCTTCAAACCGTTCCGACAGAGAGTAATTACTTTTCCCTATCACTTCCCTACACTTTTTCTTTCTTCTTATTGACTGCTGATCCCTGAAGTTTCTCCGAACTTTCCCGAAACTTCCCCGAACTTCCCCGAACTTCCCGAACTTCCCGAACGAATTGCAATAAAACTCATTTACTGAGCTACCCCAGAGTAATACGCGAAAGTGAGCCGCACCATTCGCGCGCTTGCGCAACTCAATTACATGAATTTGTTCTATTACTCTCTCACGTTTTACTTAATTACTTTATTTGCATAAGTCATACATCAACATAATTTACCTGTATAGATAGCACAAAACAATATCTATACTACGATATACATTACATTTTCATATCACAAAAAACCTTTTATTTATTTAACAAAATATGCCTATTTTACTCACAAGTTCAAAGTTGAAATTTCTTAAATATTTAACATAGAATTAAACAATGTTTTCCACTTGAAAATATACATAAGTTAACCAATACAACAGTTTAATTTACACTTTTTCTCTATTCATTTCACTATTAAAACACTTTTAAATTTCTTATACAAAACTATCATTATTTTACTTATACACAGGAATTTTCACATAAAAATAACACAGAATTCACCTTTTTAGCACGTACGTTTGAAATGTTTTACAAGTCATTTTTACATAAATTGCTGAAATTACAAATATTTAAATTTTTACATATTTGGCCTCCTAAGGGCGTGGCTAGCGTGCGTCCGTGAACTCACACTATTTGAACAACTAACTTTACACGGCTCTCAACTATCAGAAAAAATGAAAAAGTCTAATATACACCAATATCGATAGTATTAGGTGAATTAATGCTTCTACACAATTTTCAAACTGTAGGAAACTATTTCTAATCAGATTCTTATCAGTTATCATGTTTCTTATCAGATAACAATATAAGTGAATGTTCTCATAAATCAATCATAGCAAATAGGCATTTATTTTCATACAAAACATATCAAACTCATATAAGGCAATACTTATGCAATTAATTTCCGTTAATTCTATTTATGCACAGAGTGATCATCTCGACCGGGGAACAAATCCGATCTCTAACTTCACTTTAATATTTCTTTGAATTTATTAAGAGATATTACTTAAGAAAACAATAAAGTAGTCCGGCCTGGGAGTCGAACCCAAGACCTTCATATCATTAATTCGACATTAAAAACTAAGCATTTTCTTATTAGAATATTGCTATTGTACAATTTGCCTTTTAGAAGCTATTCGTCATCGGTTGACTTAATAAACTGAAATATTCTTATAGGCGCGTCGCCAACATACACTTTTTTGAGGGTTCACTTGGATTCTCCATAAGCGAAACCATGCATGTGAAAAGTGACTGGACGTCAAAACTGACGATTGTTTCACTGTCGGCAAGACGTAGGTCTATTAACTCACTGATAAAATTGTGTGAATCCTTTGTATGTGCTCTTATATGTGCTCTCAGTGGTGACAGTATTTGTGCTAAGTGTTGAGCCAATTTATATGTTGGTTTATAAATTTGAATCACTTTGGGACGTAATGAAGCGTTCTGTTTGTGTAATTTGGGTAACCCATACAACTTTATTGGCTTGGTACATGTTGTTATTATCGAATTTCAATAGAGAAGATGGCTGGGTACTACAATGCACTGCAGCTGCTTGGGAACCCATAATTAATAAAATTATATCCAAACCCCAGCATACCACTGTAGATCTTCTAGACACGTCCCCACAATCCCAGTTAGGTTGCAGATACGTTGGATATTGAATATCTCCCTGCCTTCAGGCGACAGGTCTAAAATTCGCTTTTGTCGGTCTGGTGGTGTATTCTGTGCACTTCCCAGACCGGGAGATTTTGGATCTTGAGACCGTCTAGTATCTAGTTCTGCGTAGATCGGACCAAAAATTAATATTTAAATGTTGAAGGTATTCTTCGTTAACTTCGTAAGGGACCGAGGTATTTGATGTCAGTAGAGTCCTTTACCAAAAAAAAAAAAATTTGATTAATATAAGACTTCTAATGATTGCTTTGAGAATTGTAAGGATTTTTTTGGGAGGACGATACTTAAAAGGGTAATTAGAAATGTTGCAGACAATTTACGCTTATAGAAATAAATATTTTATTTTTATATAAATTTGCTTGTCTATCCAGTGCTGTATACGAAAATGCACACAAGTGAACTCTAAAACTATTTATTTTGTGGCAACACTACAGAAATGGGAGCTGTTTAATTAATAGATTTTTTAGGTTCGGACAGAACTGTTTTTTACTATCTGTCATTTTGCTACAAGCGCATGTATATGAAAGAAGCAGTGAATACGTTCTGTTTTATCCTGCAATTTTTGGAAAATTCGTACAGGACCAATAATATGTATTGGGCTAAGTTCAAAAGGTCTCTCGACCTGTCAAGCTGAATTGTAAAAATTTGTTATTTTTACTTTGTTAAGGATCAAAGGCAGCTGGTTCAAGTATCAAAAGAATGGAATTTTGGCGGGAACTTCACCACTGAGGGAATACTGCTCTTTTATTTCTGTTTAAATAATGGTCTCAAGAGGGTTTTGATACACAAAAGTGGTGTGATTTCGTGTATTAAATGTCTGTGCATGTAAACTAGTTGTGGAAACTATGAAACAGGTACTCTAGTGGTCATGTGAACGTCAAGAAAATGTTTCTGCTGAGGTGTCTTGAGTTACTATCGTCACTGACTGTCTGCTCGCTCGAACAGCTCTTTGAATCTCCCAAAAGCCTCACATAATGTGAATAAGTTTGAAAACAAAATATTATAAAGGATATTGTATTTCTTAACACTTACAAAAGTATAGCAGTATGAGTCTTTACTAAAGAAAAACAGATTGATAACAATCATACTTCTAATAATTCAAAGCAATTAGAATTAGAAGGATAAATGTGAGGATATTTTTTGGGTGGTCAATACTTAAAATGTTGATTAGAAATGATGCAGACAATTCATGCTTATAGAAAAACTTATATGAATTCGAAAACGGTTGATTTATATGTGGCAACAATTTCAGCAATGGGAACTTGTTATTTAATAGTTTTTTCAGATGCGAACCAACCAGTTTTTATACTATCAGACATTTGTTTCTGTAAAATTCGTATAGGATTAATAATATATATAGGGCTAAGTTCAATACGTCACTCGACTAGTGAAGCTGAATTGTAAAAAAAAATGTATATGTTTACTTTGTTGCGGATATTCATAATCATTTTTAAACTTCGGTATTGTGTTATTTTAAAGTTGTGTAGATCTTAATTTTATCTGGCCTTTCACTTGATGCGACAATCTTAAAACGCTTTGAATTGCGAAATAATGGTATGTTAATTTTGGATAAGAGAGTGTTTTAAAATTTTACGCACTATAAGTTCGGATGGCTCGTTTTGTAGAGATGAAGTTTCAAGAATAGGGTTTGTTTGACATGGATGGGTCAGTTCGAGGGTTAAGAAAATGTTGAGAAACGATGACGTAGGTAAGTTATGATAGTGACTGCTTGGTCTTACGGCTGCGATCATATAAATAGAAACAATTGAATTTCAAACCCTATTTGTTGTCATAACGGGTGAAATTGTTTCTAAATTTTATCGGTTCAATAATTTTATACCGAACTAGTGTTCGTATAAAAGGTATATGTTGATCGAAAATTCTAATAGCATTTAAAAACCTTAATATGTATTTTGTCATTACTAATGAAATAGCTTTGTTTAATGGACAAGTCGCAAGATTAAAACGGCAACTGAAAAAATCCGACTGCTTAAAAAATTACTATACAAAGAAAAGTTTTAGATATAGTCACAATACCACTCTCAATAAATAAAATAAACCGTTATGTTTAAATTATCATGGACAATTCGTCCGTAACAATCCACGATTTCACGATTTCCACTTACCGATTTATTTCAATTTAGTTGGTTTTAAACCTTGTGGCGTCTATTTGAAATACCATCTGGAGAGTCAATCAATTTTTGTTGGATAAAATGACTTTAGCTATATATAGGTCAGTATTCATACTCAAAACTGCGGGCTCTCGCTTGAGATAAAATTGATATACTTATTACAATCCCTATAATTATTTATTATTATGAAACTAACCTTCTGTTTTTGCAAGTCTCCCTGATACTGCAGTTCGGGCGAAGCTTTATATTGTTGTGAGCTTGTATATTAGTATGACATGATAGATCTTACGCAAGCTTTTTACTGGTGGAGTTTGTGTTTTGGGGACAGTTTGCGCTTGTTGTTAATAAGCGGCTGGAGGCGACTAGTGACGAATTGGGTACGATTTCGGACCGTACGAATGTGTTTCGCGAAGGTCATGGCGTTTTCGAATGTTTCCCCAAAGTATTTGGCGGTTGTTCGCCACGCGATCTGGTAGCCGAATAGGGTGATCATGTCTAGAGAGTTCTTCGGATTTAAGTTGCGACGATTGAGAGAGGGTTTCCTTTGAAAGTGTATTGCTACACTTTTTTGAGGGTTCACTTGGATTCTCCATAAGCGAAACCATGCATGTAGAAAGTGATTGGACGTCAAAACTAACGATTTTTTCACTGTCGGCAAGACGTAGGTCTATTAACTCACTGACAAAATTGTGTAAATCCTTTGTATGTGCTCTTATATGTCCTCTCAGTGGTGACAGTATATGTGCTAAGTGTTGAGCCAATTTATATGTTGGTGAATAAATTTGGCTCACTTTGGGACGCAGTGAAGCGTTCGGTTTGTGTAATTTGGGTAACCCATACAACTTTATTGGTTTGGTACATGTTGTTATTATCGAATTTCAATGGAGAAGATGGCTGGGTACTACAATGCACAGCAGTTGCTTGGGATCCCATAATTAATAAAATTATATCCAAACCTTAGCATACCACTGTAAAACTTCAAGACACGTCTCCACAATCCCAGTTAGGTTGCAGATACGTTGGTTATTGAATATCTCCCTGCCTTCCGGAGACAGGTCTAACATTCGTGAAAAAGGTCAGGAACGAGGAGTCACTTGCTACTTGATCCGGCTGCGAAGGAGCAATTGAAAAAGACAGGAACGAGGGAAGGGTCTTTGTCACGGCTCGTTCAGCAGCGGATTCCCTAACCTCCTATGACACCTACTTTGGGTTCGGGAACAACGTATGTGAACCCCGCAACGGAGTAACACACAAGGGCGTCGACCTCTTCTTATTCTTCAAATAGGTTTAGGCGGGGTTTACGGGTCTTCCGAGGTCGTCCCGGTCCCAACGCCTTAATTCTTCAATATGTGCCGCGCTAGCTACACCAATGAACTGTACTTATTTTAAAGGTGAAAGATCCCTTGGGAATAACACAGTAATTATCTTCAAACCGTTCCGTGAGAGAGTAATTACTTTCCCTATATACTTTTCTTTGTTGATTATATTATATACTGTTAGCTGGTCCCGAACGATTTGTACGCGCTGTGTCATCTGCATGGACTATGGAGTCCTGCAGGTCTCGGGCCTCGGGGTATGCCCCCATTGCCCGGAATTTCCCCTTATGGCCCACGACTATGGGCCAGTCCTGGGAGCCTATATTAGGCTAGGTGAACACGGAGTGACTTTCCGTAGTATTAAAATTTATTTTCCCGTAGTTAACCGACTACGGGAAAAAAGGAGGTTAAAAGTTGAAGTTGGCCTATCAGCGGCATTGAGGGTTGTTACTCGACTCTCTAATCGCTATAGAGAGGAGTTCTCTTGGAATTCATGTGGCCCGTTGTCGGCGCGGTCAAACATGCGCGCGCCATCCGTTCCACAAAGTCAGTGATGGTCTCGATTTTCAGATTGGCCGCTATGACGTCATTACGGACGTAGCGACCTGCTCCGACGATCGTCCTTAATGTCAGATTCTGCTGAGCCTGCAGTCGCCGCCTCAGAGGGTCGCTCAAAAGCGCGTACCAGGCCGGTGCAGCGTAGATGATGATGGTCCGGATATACATCTTGTATATCCGGAGCTTGGTTTTGATTGGCAGCTTGGATGCCAGGACTGGCAAGAGCGTCGCCCGCGCACATCGGGCTCTGCGGACGACGAAGTCGACGTGCGCGGTCATGCGCAGCGTCCTGTCGATCTGGCACCCAAGTTAAGTCACTGCCTTCTGGTACGCGATCTCCTGGCCATTGAGGATCAGCGGAGGTGGTAATTTCCTGAGATGGCAAGTGAGCAGAGCGGTCGTCTTACCAACGTTGACGACCATCCTCCACTCGTCCAGCCATGGTGGCAACAGGTCCAGCAGACGCTGCATCCTGGCAGTGGCTATGTGGGCTCTTCTGGACGAGGTGAAATAGGCGCTATCGTCCGCAAATAGTGCCAGCTCAACGTCGTCCTCCCACTCTTGCAGCCTGCCTGCCAGTGTTGGGATATCGTTAGTATAAGCCGCGTACAGGACTGGAGACAAACAGCTGCCTTGTGGAACGCCGGCTCTGATGGATCTGGTTGCGGACTCGGCGTCCTCTACGCAGACGTAGAACTTCCTGTCTTTCAGGAAAGACGCCACTGGCCGCAACATAGCAAATGGGACACTGATCTGTTCGTACAGCTTGTAAAGCAATCCTGAGTGCCACACCCTGTCGAACGCCTTCTGGATGTCGAAAAAGACGCCCAACGATATGCGGCCACGATTGTACTCTGCCGCAAGCAGGTGCAGCACTCTAGTCAACTGTGTGACTGTAGAGTGACCCCTCCTGAATCCGTGCTGCTCCGCCCGAAGTTGGATGTACGGACGGAGACGTCTTAGCAGCAATCTTTCCAGTAGTTTAGCTATGTGCGGTAATAGCGTGATCGGCCTGCAGCTGGCAGCTCTACGCCTGTCCTTCCCGGGTTTCGGCAATCACGCGCATGATGGCGTCCACCGTGACTAACCCCCCGCTATAGAGGCCCCCCCTGTGGGGTCGCGAACCTCTTTACCGGATGACGGCCCCTGGTCGCCATCCCGCCTGGACCGCTTGCGGAAAAACTTACTGGTCTCCGCGATCCCAGGCCCCACGCGTCGGGAGCTCTCTGAGCCTCCCACGCTGCTCGATGCGACGTCGGACTCTGTCCCCGCATCGTTCCTCCTCTCCTCTACGTTGCCGTTGCCGGCGATTTTGGTTTTTTTGTTTTGGTTTTTTTCCATTTTGTACCCACGAGTATGGGGGAATTAAAGGTCCACCTTGGCAGAGACCCCTGTACCAAGGTAAGCAGATTTAGAGGATTTATTACTCGCCAGGGAGTCTGCAGGTACCCTGGCGAGAAGCGCACTAGCGGCTGATTTGTTCATAGAACCCCGTCAGCCATCCATCCCCTCGCGGTGCGTCGCCGCTTGGGATTCGGAGTAACTTTTTATAGAGGTTTTCTCCCTCGCGGTCCGGGCGATTAAGCCAAGACCCCCGGTCCCTATCAAAGCCGCGAGACATGATCCACGACACTTCGATACTGGGATTAGGAGACCGGCGGTGAAAGCAAAGGATGAATCCTTCACTGTCTGCCCGGAGGCAGGGTAAGTGCACACCGAGCCCGCCCTCACTCCTCTGCTATGCTCTCTGCTGATCAGAGGGTCACGCAGAGGAACGCACTGTTGGTCCGGGACGGACCCCACTAATGTCAGAATAATTAGCCGCGGCAGCAACATTCCCCAAGGAATAAGAATTTCTTCTCATTTCTCGAGGAAGATTACCGCCGCGCCCAGGGTGCACCGGCCCAGTAGCTGCTCTTCCCTCCAGACGTATCGAGAGGGACCCGCAACTACCAGGCACACGTGGAGGACTTCTGACTTCGCACCCCCTCCATTATGTCCTGTGGCTAGGTGTCTGCTGGGAGCCCTCTGAGCCTCACCTTCGTTGGCTGTTCTTCTTGAGGAGCGTAGCAGTACCACGCAAAGGTGGCGTCCTCTTTGCTACGCTCGATTAGGTATTTTTGGGTGATTCGGTATTCGATGTCTGATTGTGGTCGGAATCTGACTTCTTTCCCAAATGGGCGGGCATTTGGAGCATGGCCGAGAAGTTGGTGTAGTATTTTGAAATGCCTCGCCCAGTTTGGGAAGCATTCTACTATTATAGGGGGGTATTTTGTTTGTACTGCTGCAGGCTGCTGTGGCCTTGCAGCAGGTGGAGGTGAAGGTGGGGTTGTTCTAGGCGCGGCAGCTATCCGTGCATAGCTGTCTGGCGCCGAGGATGGTCCAGGAGTGGGGTTAGATGTAATTTCCTTATCTTTTGGGTCCTGTTCCCCGAGATCTTGCATCTCATATTGCATGCAGGTCGGGGAGGTAGTGGGAGATGGTGATTCTGGGTGCGAGTTGTGTCTCGTCACCGGCTGCTTTTGTGGTGGAGTAGGTGAGCTTTTCGAGGTGTGTACCCCACTGTAACTCCCACAGTTGGGGCTGATGTCGACTCTGGTATCGTGTCCGAATTGGCCTTCAGCCTTTTCTTTTCCTGCAGGTCTTCCTCTTCCATTTTTGGGGGGGTGCGTTTTCTCGAGGCGATGTTTCGGCGAGGTTGTCGTGCCGGTTCGGTGTTGGTTGGAGGTTCAGCTCCACTAGCGCCAGGTGCGACGCTGATGGACCTCTTTTACCTTTCGACATTTGGTTATATGCAGGCAGTACCCTTGACTTCTCCGGAGCGAAGAGGTTACGCTCCATGAGTGGCCTGTCTAGTATACTCGGTCGTTTGTCAGGTGGCTTACGTTGAGTCGGGGGTGGTTCCCCTTTTCGACATAACGTGGGTAGTTTCGGTATTAAAAAAGGGTAGTTATAAAAAAGGTTTATAAAATAAGGGTAGGTTTAAAAATTTAAAACTTTTTTAAAAAGTTGGTAGGAGATAAAAACTTTGCCCTTGCTAGCTATCACACACCTTACTCCCCTCGGCGCGTGCAACCACACCAGGTGAGACCCGTGGGGGAGGCCCAGCGAGGCGCCCGCGAGCGGGGAGGGGTGTGTGAGGCGCAGATGGATTGGGCGTTAACAGAGGCTTGCTAAAAACACTTTTAAAAAGAATAAAAGTTGATAGCAAAGTGGGTAGATTGCACAAAAATAACGGCAACAAAGGTTGAGATCTTTGTGCTCTCTTACCTTATAATTCGACGCGAAGAATGCCAGTGACGGCTCAACGCTTCACGGAGCGAGCTCAACGTTTAGCGGAATCGTCAACTGGCAACACGTAAACTTCACAGTACGTACACTTAACACAGCACGGGAGCGCGATTAAGGCACGTCTGTTCGGTAGCACGGTTCGCGGCGAACTATGGGATTTGTATAGTAGTATGTCATCTCCTTACGGAGGTTTTCGGGTTCGAGGAGGCCCTCATTTCCCGGGAGTCATCGCGGGGGGACACGGCTCCCCCGGTTTTGGGTGCTGCTACGCATCTTGTGGGTTGGAGTGTTGCGCACATTCACGTCATCAGGCCGGGTTTCGGGTTTGCTCACTCGTCCCCGGCGGCTCCCTCGCCGGGCGGTGAGAGTAGGATTTCTCGTGGGAGTGGCCGCCCATCAGGCGGGCGTGCATGTAGGGGTGCCAGGTTGTTTAGATGTGGCCCGTTATCTGCGCGGTCGAACAACCGTCTCGCAGTACGGGTCACAAATTCATGGATGGGCTCTATTTTGAGGTTTCTGGCTATGAGGTCATTTCTTACGTAGCGGCCTGCTCCCACGATCGTCCGGTGCGCAAGATTCTGCTGGGCCTGCAGCCTCCTGCGCTGTGTGGTCGATATTAGCGCGTACCAGGCTGGCGCTGCGTAGGTTAGCCGTGAGCGGACGTAGGTTTTGTAAATGGCTATTTTCGTTTTTAACGGGAGTGAGGATGCCAGTATGGGATAGAGCTTTGCTCGTGCGGCTCTGGCCTGTACCACTACGTGGTTGACCATTGGAGTCATCCGCAACGAGCGATCTATCTGGCATCCTAGGTAGGTGGTAGTACCTTTCCAACCTACGTCTTGCCCACGGAGTCGCAAGGTTGGTAGGGTGCGTCTCAGCCTGGTCGCGAAGGCGGCGGTCTTCCCGACATTGACCGCCATCCTCCATTTGTCCAGCCAGTCAGGCAGCAAGTCCAGCAGTCTCTGCAGCTTCCTAGCCGCGAGTTCTACCCGACGAGATGACGTGAAGTACGCACTGTCGTCTGCGTATAACGCGAGCACAACATCGTTTTCCCATTCCTCCAGGTGGTCATGGAGTGTGGGGATATCATTGGTGTATACCGCGTACAGGTGGGGTGATAGGCAGCTGCCCTGCGGCACTCCCGCTTCAATCGGTCGTGCTACCGATACAGCCTCCTCGATGTTGACGTAGAAGCTCCGCCCCTCCAGGAATGACGCTATTAGCCGCACAAGCATTGGTGGCAAGGTTTTTTTTTTTTTTTTTTTTTTTATAGAAGAGGGGGCAAACGAGCATGTGGCTCACCTGATGTTAAATGACTACCGCCGCCCATGATCAACCGCAACACCAGGGGAATTGCAGGTGCGTTGCCGGCCCTTTAGAAAGGAGTAAGCTCTTTTCTTGAAGGTCCCCAGGTCGTATCGGTCCGGAAAAATCACCGGTGGTAAATTATTCCACAGAGAGGTTGTACGCGGAAGAAAACTCCTTTTGAAACGTACAGTGGTGGACCGCCAAGCATCCAGATGGTGTGGATGGTATCGGGACGTTTGCCGTGTAGTGCGTTCACGAAATTTGGCGGCTGGGATTAATCCGAACAATTCCTCAGAGCA
Source organism: Parnassius apollo (assembly GCA_907164705.1). Taxonomy (NCBI): domain Eukaryota; kingdom Metazoa; phylum Arthropoda; class Insecta; order Lepidoptera; family Papilionidae; genus Parnassius; species Parnassius apollo. The sequence goes on from CAJQZP010001129.1 coordinate 216,315, forward strand.
CTCCCCGTGATAGATGCGATAAAATACGCAAAGAGATGCAACATCTCTTCGCAGCGCCAGTGAATCGAGCCGATCGGAAAGCACTCGGTCGTCAACGATTCGAGCCGCTCTGCGCTGGATGCGGTCAAGTGGAAGGAGCTGGTACTGGGGAGCCCCAGCCCAGAGATGGGAACAGTATTCCATGAGCGGCCGAACCTGCGCCTTGTAAAGTTGCAGGCGGTGTGCCGGCATGAAATACTGTCCCGCTCTGCTGAGCACGCCAAGCTTTTTAGAGGCCAATTTGGCCTTCCCTTCCAAGTGACCACGAAACTGCACGTCACTCGATATGTCGACGCCGAGGATTCCGATACTGGCTGAGGCAACAAGGGGAGTGCCTTGAAACTGAGGGGATACGACAAAGGGGTTCTTTTTTAGCGGTTAACGCGCAAACTTGTGTCTTCTGGGGGTTAAACTGGACTAGATTTAGTCGCCCCCAATCCGAGACTCTGTCCAGCAGAGACTCGACTTCAGACACAAGTTTGTCCCGGCACTCAGAGACGTTTTCCCGAGAAATATTGGCTCGGCCGGTGTAAAGAGCATCACCAGTGCTGTCATCTGCATAGCAATGAATGCTACGGGTTTGCAACATATCATTGATATGCAGAAGAAACAGCGTTGGCGATAGCACGCAGCCCTGTGGAACACCAGCATTAATAAGCTTGCAATCGGAGCTTGCACCGTCTACAACGACCTTGATGCTCCGATCTGCAAGAAAACTGGTGATCCAATCGCACAATTTCTCGGGAAGCCCATAGGAAGGGAGCTTCGAAAGAAGCGCTTTGTGCCAAACCCGATCGAAGGCCTTCGCAATGTCCAAACTAACGGCCAATGCCTCCACCTTGGACTCTACTGCCTCCGCCCATCTGTGAGTTAGGTAGACCAGAAGATCACCAGCTGACCTACCACGGCGAAAACCGTATTGGCGGTCACTAATCAGCTGGTGATCCTCAAGGTACCTCATGAGCTGGCAGTTTACAATGGACTCCATTGTTTTGGAGAACAAGGAGGTGAGGGCGATAGGCCGGTAGTTGGACGGGTCTGAGCGGTCGCCTTTTTTAGGGATCGGGTGGACGAAAGCCGTCTTCCATGATTTTGGGACTACGCCTAGGGAGTAGGAGTACCGGAAAAGACGCGTTAAAACCGGTGCCAACTCTGGAGCACACGTCCTCAGCACAATTGGGGGGATTCCATCAGGCCCACTCGACTTATGGATGTCCAGGGAGAGGAGTGCTTTGCGAACCGAGCGCTGAGTGAACTGCACTTCCGGCATGGAGCACTCACACCGCGGGATGGTCGGCGGCGTACTCCCCCCCGTCATCGAGAGTCGAGTTAGACGCAAAGAAAGAGCCTAGAAGATCGGCTTTCTCCTTTGCGGTGTGGGCCAGTGAGTCATCCTCCCTGTGCAGAGATGGAAGAGATGGCTGACAGAAATTCCCTTGGACAGCCTTGGCGAGAGACCAGAATGCACGGGTTCCAGAAGGAAGACGAACTAGTCTCTCGCCAATTCTGCCTATGTGCTCTGACTTTGCCTTGGCAATGACTCTTTTGAAGGACCTAGAGGCGGAATTATACTTCTTTTTTAGAGCGCTGGTGTTTACATCCCTGGACGCTGATGCGTCAGCCCAGGCTCGGTAGCACTCCTGCTTATAGCATGATGCTATTTTACAGGAGCGACCAAACCATGGCTGAGATTTGCCTCCAATGGGCACCACAGAGGAAGGAATAAAAAGTTCCATACCCTGAAGTACCACATCAGCGACAGAATCCGCAACAACGTTGGGATCATCCGGCGAGAAGCAAACCCGCCCCCAAGGGTAGGATGCAAAGAAAGACCGCATCCCATCCCAATCGGCTGACCTATAGTGCCAAACACGGCGGCAGCCTGCAGAATGCAACCGCGATTTCAGCGTGAGTGGCACCACACTCCGGACAAGACAATGGTCCGAGGAGCCTAAAGGGGCGTCAACGGAAATCTGATATCCGTCCGGGTGAGAGGTCAGCAGAAGGTCCAACAGGGAAGGTGCATGATCCTCCACATCTGGAATCCGCGTAGGCGAAGTAACCAGTTGTGTCAGACCATATGCCAAGGCAAAATCATGAACAGATCTCCCCGCATGATCGGTTAAACGTGAACCGAGCCATTCGGCGTGATGGGCGTTAAAGTCGCCGAGGATCACGATCTCTGCGGAGGGGATCTGCTGTAGCAACGAATCTGCAGCCATTTGGACGTGGTCGAAGAGTCGGTCTGTTTCGGCATTACCGCTATGGGACCTATAGAGGCACCCGTAGACGCGCGGATGGTCGTCGCTGTCTACGCGTAGCCAAAGGATGGACAGGTCCGAACCTTCAAGTCTGCCGAGGCGTCGAGAACAGATGTCCTCTCTGACGTAAACGCAAACTCCAGCCCGAGGCACAAAGGAGTGTTCCAGTTTGTACCCCGGGCAGGAGAGATACGAGACATCAGCCGGAGAGGACACCTGCGTCTCGGTCAGAAAGAGCAGAGCCGGCCTCGCCGTCTCGAGATGGTAGTGGACGGCGTTTAGGTTAGAGTGAAGTCCCCTGATATTGCAGAAATTCACGGACAGCGTGGCAGGGGTCGCCTTGGTCTTGCTGCTCCGTTTGCCCCGAGCAGTTTTAGTCTTGAGCGGAATATTGCCCCCCCCCCCAGAATACGCGGGGCAGCCTGAGCACCCACGCTCAGAAGTGGAGAAACATGGTCGTGGATGCTCAGCGAGGGATTCTCCAGGGGTGCTGGTACCCTCCTGGGGTAGTCTATCATTTAATTCCGCTACCATGTTGATGGGGGGGGGGGATTTGGGCCTCCGGCCACCTGCACTCACCAGACGAAACGCGGAAGCAGAGCTTCCACTTCACGCCGGTATTCTGTGAGGTCGTGGTACCACCTCGGTTTGAGCCGGCCCATACGTGCGACAGCAAAGCTGCCGCGTGGCTCTACCACTGTTAAAAAGGTGGTAGTTTCTATTAGTTTGTGCAGTAGCCCTGCGTGCCACACTCTGTCGAAGGCCTTCTCCATATCTAGGAAGACCCCCACGCTGATGCGGCCGCGGTTGTACTCGGCCACCAGGTAGTGCAGCACGCGGGCCAGTTGGGCTGTGGTTGAATGTGCTCTGCGGAATCCAAATTGTTCCTCCCGCAGAGTAATGTGCGGTAGGCTGCGCTGGAGGGTAATTTTCTCAAAAAGTTTGGCAATGTGCGGCAATAGCGTTATGGGGCGGTAGCTAGCCGGGTACCTCCTATCCTTACCCGGATTTGGTAGCACGACTATCTTGCCCTGTTTCCAGTTTGTAGGGAAGTAGCCAGTTCTTAGTACGCCGTTGAAAAGTCTAGCCACTTCCACGACTCCTCTTCTGGGCAGCTGCTTTAAGGCCATGGTGTTAATCCCGTCGCAACCCGGTGCTTTGCGGCTAGGTAGACGCATGATGGCGCGTCTTACCTCCGCAGGTGAAATGAAGTCTTCTCCTCGTAGTGGTGGTGCCGGGTGCGACAGGTATTCCCGTACGCGGTTCTCCACCTTCGTGGTGTGCTCCGCGTACCCCTCTGCAATGGGGTTGGGAGTGAACTGTGATTGGAGGTGTTGTGCCATCATTTCCGCCCTTTGTTGGGCGTCATAGATCCTTTTTCCCGTGTTGTCCACAAGTGGGCAAACCGGAGGTGGTGTTTTGGTGAGCTGCCGGTTGAGGAGGTGCAGGGAGGCGGGCGTCTCCGAGGCTTCGTCGATTCGCCTCTCCCATGCCTCTCCCCTGTGCGCTCTAATCGCTACCGACAGCTCCTCTGTTATTTTGTTTAGCTGGGTTTTGATGAGTGGGCATCGTGTTTGTGCCCATAGCTTTTTCAGCCTTCTTTTATTGGATAGCTGAATTTGAATTTCATGAGGGATTTCCTCCCCCCGGCGCTTCGTGGAGACAGGGAGTGAGGAGAGTTTAAGTTGTTTGTTTAAGGAGTCGTGTAGCAGCTGTGCCGCTGTCTCCACGTCTTCTCGGGTGGTTATGGAGGCGCCGAGTCCGAGGTCCTCTAGTGCTTTTTGGTATTTTGTCCAATTTATTCGCATTTTTGGTGGTTTGGGCACTATTGCATCTGCATCGGTATCTATGGTGAACAACACGGGAAGGTGCTGCGTGTCCAGATCGTACAGCACCTCTAGCCGTATTATGAACGGCACTTGATGACACAACACAATGTCCAGGACATCGGGTTGGTGATTGGGATTGGAGGGGATGTGGGTGGGCTCATCTGGACCCAGTACCTCATATCCCCACTCTTCAGCGTATTCGAAGAGTTTCTTACCAGGAGGTGTGATTATCGCGGAGCCCCAAGCCGGATGTTTTGCATTGAGGTCTCCGGCGATAATTGCAGGTGTTGATGCATTAAATATAGTACTTAAATCCTGGGGAGCTAATGAGGTACCTGGAGGTCGGTAAGCGGCGAAGAACCTCATATACGTGGTTCCCACCCTCATCCTTATACCCTTGGTCCTCATGGACACGAAGTCGTGTATAGTGTCAACTTCCTCGTGCATGACGTCCCTCCTCACAAGGGCCGCTGTACCTCTGTATGCGATACCCTCTGGGGAGATCTCGTCGTGGCGATACACGAAGAAGTTGGGGAGCTTTAGTTTTGCAGAGGGGAGCAGTTTAGTTTCTCCCAGCAGTACAATCTGGACTTTGTACTGCTGGACTAACGTGCGCAGTTCGGCGACCTTCCCTGTTATGCCGCCGGGGTTCCAATAGACTATTTTAATTTCCCTGCCCTCTATTAAAGTTAGACAGTTGGGCTAGGGCAGTAAGGGTTGCTGCTAACGGGTTGGTACCAGTGGTTATGGCGGTTAGTACTTCTCCTAAGATTTTGATGATCACACCCACTAGCTGTGCGAGGGCCTCTTCTACAGTGGGTGGTGTATTGTGTATTTGTGTTAGGGAGATGGATTCTATTGTCCTTCTTTGGAGTGGTTCTCGGGGTTGGTGGTGGTTGCTGGTGGTTTGCATTCTCTGCGTCTGGGTGGGGAAGGTCGCTTGGCGCGGCTGCTGTGGCCATTGCTGCGTGGTGGCGGTGGGGGGGGGAAGGGTAGTGGGATAGACGTGCCTTCTGTTACAACGTCCAGTGTGGTCGTCTTCTTTTTCTTCTTCCTCCCCTTCCTCTTTTTCTTTGGGCGTTCTGTGCGCTCAATAGGATTGTTCGCCGGTACGGCCAAGGTCGCCCCTGTTATGGCGACCGTTGGCGCGTATGTGGGTGTAGGAAGTTGTTGTCTTTGCAGCTGTTGCTGTTGCTGTGGCTGTTGTGGCTGCTGCGCCCGCTGCGGCTGGGTGTGTATTTGCGGTTGCTGTTGGGGATTATGTTGTTGTGGTTGCGGTTTCGGGGCCCGTGCTGCTTGCATGGGTATTGGGGGGTGTAGGGTTATACCCCTCTTGCGCGCAATTCGCTGCAGCACAGGGCACCGTCTGTCATTAGCCGCATGAGCCTTGACGCAATTTGCGCATTTCGGCTGCTCATCACGCGGCTTGGGGCATTCTGCTGCGGCGTGATCACCTGCGCAGCGGACGCATTTAATTTGTCTATAGCAGTTGTAAGACGCATGCCCGAATCCCTGGCATCTATGGCTTTGGGGAGGGCCGGCTTTTTCTTGCCAGCCCTCTATTGAGATGCCGGGCATGTACAGCAGCTCGTCTATTTCATATAGTCTCTTAAGCTCGTCCGGGGGGAGGTGTCTCAGTTTTATGTGGAAGAGGCAGCCTGGTCTGCCTCTTTTGGGGGGGATTGAGCGCACAAACGTCACCGGGAAGCCTTTCTCTATGAGGGCTTCCATTATGTCCTGTGGCTCTGTGTCTGCTGGGAGCCCTCTGAGCCCCACCTTTGTTGGCTGCTCTTCTTGGGGAGCGTAGCAGTACCACGCAAAGGTGGGGTCCTCTTTGCTACGCTCTATTAGGTATTTTTGGGTAGTTCTGTATTCGATATCTGATTGGGGTCGGAATCTGACTCCTTTCCCAAATGGGCGGGCATTTGGAGCATGGCCGAGAAGTTGGTGGAGAATTTTGAAGTGCCTCGCCCAATTTGGGAAGCATTCTACTATTATAGGGGGGTATTTTGTTTGTACTGCTGCAGGCTGTTGCGGCCTTGCAGCAGGTGGAGGTGAAGGTGGGGTTGTTCTAGGCGCGGCAGCTATCCGTGCATAGCTGATTGGCGCCGAGGATGGTCCAGGAGTAGGGTTGGATTTAACTTCATTCTCTTTTGGGTCTTGTTCCCCGAGATCTTGCAGCTCATAATGCATGCAGGTCGGGGAGGTAGTGGGAGATGGTGATTCCGGGGGCGAGTTGTGTCTCGTTACCGGCTGTTTTTGTGGTGGAGTGTGTGTGTTTTCCGAAGTGTGTGTGGGAGATGAGGCTGATGTCGACTCTGGTATCGTGCCCGAAGTGGTCTTCAGCCTTTTCTCTTCCTGTAGGTCTTCCTCTTCTATTTTTGGGGGGGTGCGCTTTCTTGAGGCGATGTTTCGGCGAGGTTGTCGTGCCGGTTCGGTGTTGGTTGGAGGTTCAGCTCCACTAGCGCCGGGTACGACGCCAGCGGTTGATGGACCTCTTTTATCTTTTGACATTTGGTTGTATGTAGGCAGTACCCTTGATTTCTCCGGAGCGAAGAGGTTACGCTCCATGAATGGCCTGTCTAGTATACTCGTTCGTTTGTCAGGTGGCTTACGTTGAGTCGGGGGTGGTTCCCCTTTTCGACATAACGTGGGTAGTTTCGGTATTAAAAAAGGGTAGTTATAAAAAGGTTTATAAAATAAGGGTAGGTTTAAAAATTTAAAACTTTTTAAAGCTTTTTTTAAAAAGTGGGTAGGAGATAAAAATTTGCCCTTGCTAGCTATCACACACCTTACTCCCCTCGGCGCGTACAACCACACCAGGTGAGACCCGTGGGGGAGGCCCAGCGAGGCGCCCGCGAGCGGGGAGGGGTGTGTGAGGCGCAGATGGATTGGGCGTTAACAGAGGCTTGCTAAAAACACTTTTAAAAAGAATAAAAGTTGATAGCAAAGTGGGTAGATTGCACAAAAATAAGGGCAACAAAGGTTGAGATCTTTGTGCTCTCTTACCTCATAATTCGACGCGGAGAATGCCAGTGACGGCTCAACGCTTCACGGAGCGAGCTCAACGTTTAGCGGAATCGTCAACTGGCAACACGTAAACTTCACAGTACGTACACTTAACACAGCACGGGAGCGCGATTAAGGCACGTCCGTTCGGTAGCACGGTCCGCGGCGAACTATGGGATTTGTATAAAGTAAGTTGATGTCATCTACACGCACCTAGGTACGTGCAGGTATCGGGCCTCGGGGTGTACCCTATTGCCTGGATATCCTCATACCCCTTAACTATGGGGCAGTCACTTTTTGCCTATCTTGGCATGGCTATACTACATTTATAATGTAGTAATAAGAAATTACTTTCCCTAGTTCACCGACTACGGAAAGGGAAGTAATCTGTAGAGGTAATCTATAAGTCTAAGTTGGCCTTTCTGCGGCATTGTGGGTTGTTACTCGACTCTCTAATCACATATAGAGAGGAGTTCTCTTGGAAGAGGTCGCCCGTCCGGTGGCCGGGTGTGTAACGGCGCAAAGCCGTTCAGGTGTTCATGTGGCCCGTTATCAGCACGGTCAAACATGCCGCGCGCTAACCGGGCCACGAAGTCGGTGATGGTCTCGACTTTCAGATCGGCCGCTATAACGTCATTCCGGACGTAACGACCTGCTCCGACAATCGTCCTTAATGACAGGTTCTGCTGAGGCTGTAGTCGCCACCTCTGGGTGTCGCTCAGAAGCGCGTACTAGGCCGGAGCAGCGTAGGTGGTAATAGTCCGGATATACATCTTGTATATCCGGAGCTTGGGCAGCTTGGATACCAGGACCGGACGAAGCATCGCCCGCGCACATCTGGCTTTGCGGACGACGAAGTCGACGTGCGCAGTCATGCGCAGCGCCCGGTCGATCCGGCACCCGAGGTATGTCACGGCCTTCTCGTACGCGATCTTCTGGCCGTCGAGAGTTAGTGGTGGTGGTAAGTTTCTGAGGCGGTTTCAGAGTGAGCAGAGCGGTCGTCTTACCAACGTTGACGACCATCCTCCACTCGTTCAGCCATGATGGCAACAGGTCCAGCAGACGCTGCATTTTGGCAGTGGCTATATGGGCTCTTCCGGACAAGGTGAAATAGGCGCTATCGTCCGCGTATAGCGCCAGCTCAACGTCGTCCTCCCATTCTTGCAGCCTGCCTGCCAATGTTGGGATGTCATTCGTGTAAGCCGCGTACAGGACTGGAGACAGACAACTGCCCTGTGGGACGCCGGCACTGATGGTTCTTGTTGCGGACTCGGCGTCCTCTACGCAGACGTAGAACTTCTTGTCTTCCAGGAAAGACGCCATTAACCGCAACATAGCAGGGGGGACACTGGCAGGGGGTCTGTTCGTGTAACTTATATAGTAATCCTGAGTGCCACACCCGGTCGAACGCCTTCTCGATGTCGAGAAAGACGCCCAACGATATGCGGCCACGATTGTACTCTGCCGCAAGCAGGTGCAGCACTCTAGTCAGCTGTGTGACTGTAGAGTGACCCCTCCTGAATCCGTGCTGCTCCGCCCGAAGTTGGATGCACGGACGGAGACGTCTTAGCAGCAATCTTTCAAACAGTTTAGCTATGTGCGGTAATAGCGTAATCGGCCTGTAGCTGGCAGCTCTACGCCTGTCCTTCCCGGGTTTCGGCATGACGATGATTTTGCCTTTTTTCCATTCCTCCGGGAAGTGCGATGTCCGCAATATCCCATTGTAGAGTCGACCAATCTCTACTAGGACTTTATAGGGCAGCTGTCGGAGTGCAGCGTTGGTAATCCCATCGTGCCCAGGCGCCTTCCTCGGTTGCAGGAGGGTTACTGTCCTCCGCAGTTCAGCGGGGGGAGATGAACCACTCTCCTGCAAGAGGCGGCGCGGGCGACGACAGGAACTCCTGTACGCGACTCTCCTTTAAGGCATGAAGCTCCATGTACTCCGCACTTGCAGGGTTCGGCATAAATTGCTCCTCGAAGTGCTCTCCTAGGATATCCGCTCTGCTCTTGGCATCATAGCAGCGTTCGCCCGCACTGTTGGTAAGCGGGCAAACGGGAGGTCTGGTTTTGGTTAGCTGTCGGTTCAGTTTATAGAGCGACGCATTTTGTTCCTCCGCCTTCCATATACGCCGCTCCCAGGCTTCTCCTCTGTATGCCCGGACTGCCACCGACAGCTCCTCCGATAAGATGTTAAGTTGTGCTTTTAGTCTTGGGCAGCGAGTACGCGCCCAGAGCCTCCTAAGTGCTCTTTTGCGTTTTATCTTAACGCATATTTCCTGCGGCAGATCGTCACGCCTTTCTGTGATCGGGACGATCGTTGAGGCCGCGTGGAGGGCCTCCTGGATGTTTTTGGTGATTCTGGTTGCAGCGGCCTCTACGTCGTCCGCTGTGTTTATAAGTTGGTCTGCTGGAGGTCTCGCCCGCAGGTGTTGTGCGTAGCGCCTCCAGTCAATGCGTGTCTTAAAAGCTCTGGGCGGCGTAGTCACCGCCTTAGTGCCAAGGGTTATCAGAATCGGGAGGCGCTGTGAGCTCAGGTCGTATAGCACCTCTACCACTACCGGGTAGTTGACGTTCCTAGAGAGCACGATGTCTAATACATCCGGATGTTGCTTCGGATCTGTCGGAACGTTGGTTGGTTCTTCGGGACCTAAAACGTCGTAGTTGTTTCTCTCTGAGTCTTCGTATAGTGCAAGACCCGGCGGGGTGATCACTCTGGACCCCCACGCCGGGTGTTTGGCGTTTAGGTCCCCGGCGATTATAGTAGGTGTTTCGCCTTCCATCACTGTCCGGATGTCTGAGGAGCAGAATGGAGTCCCTGGCGGGCGGTATGCTGCGTAGATCCTTAGTTCCTCGCCCGCCGCCTCCATTCTTATGCCGATAGAGCGCATAGTCTGGAAAGGTGGTAATTCCAGCTCTTGGTGGACGATGTCCCTCCTCACAAGAACCGCCGTCCCTCTATAGGCGGCCCCTTGAGGGGTGACCTCGTCCCTTCTGTATAGGTGGTAATTAGGCAGCTTGATATGCGTCTTTGGATTTAGTTTTGTCTCGCCCAGCAATATGATGTGCAAGTCCTGTTGCTGGGCGACTGTGCGGAGTTCATGAAGCTTCTGCTGTATACCGCCCGGGTTCCAATAGAGGAGGCGCAGATTACTCTCCTCCGTAATGCCGGGCTAATAGATTTGCCAGCGCCTTCATAATTGCTGTAATTGGGTCAGTCCCGGCTCTGATATCAGCCAGGACTTGTGTGCCGACCTCGATGGCAATACCAACTAAGCGTTGTATCGCATCTGCTGTCTCGAGGCCGGTGACTGGTGTTCTCCTGTATGAAGGCGTTGGCAATTGTCTCGGGTGTGGATGTTCCTGGTCCTGCCCTCTTGGCTTGTGGGTAGAGCGCGCTCTAACTGTAGAGCGGGCTCTACGTTCTGGTAGGGCCCTTTCTGGCACTCTGCCCACGTCTTTGGTCGACTCCCGAGTAATCTGCGCCTTTGAGGCTACTGGTGCTGATGGTGTCGGGGTAGAGGTAACCCTGAGGAGGCTGCGACTTTTTCCTGCTCCTCTCCCGCCTCCTCTTCTTAGAGGGTTGCCGTTCTGTGGCAGGGTTGGCGGGAGGCTGTAGAGTCGCCCCGGTGGTTGCCCTTATCTCAGTGGGTTCCACCGTTTCTTTAGGTGTTACGGGTGAGGGGGGCTGGTTGCCTGCCCTTCCCAGTGATGGTAGCCCACCCGTCTTGCTGGATGGTAACAGCTTTCGGGCGACTCTGGGGGATCCTTTTAGGGTCCTCCGGGAGTAGCCCCGGTAAGGTAATCCCCTGCCTCCTAGCAGTCCTCCTCAGGACTGGGCAGCGGCGGTCGTTTGCCGTGTGGTTCTTGCCACAGTTGGCACATTTGGATTCCTCTTCCCTACCCCTAGGGCATAGGCTCGCAATGTGCTCCCCGGCACAGCGCACGCATCTCACTGGCCTGAAGCAGTTTGCGGATGCATGTCCGAAGGCCTGGCAGCGGTGGCATTGAGCCGGTCCTGCTTTCCTTTGCCAGGCCTCGATGACTACTCCTCTCATAAAGAGGAGTTCGTCGATTTTGTATAGTTCTTGGAGCTGCTCCAGGCTCAGGTGGTCGAACTGGGCAAAGTAGATGCAGCCAGGTCTGCTTCTACGCGGTGGGATTGCTTTGACGTATTTTATGGGGAAGCCTTTTGCCCTAATAGCCTCCTCTACGTGTTTGGTGTCCGTGCCCACTGGTAGACCCCGGATGCCCACTTTAGTGGGCTTGTCCTTCTCCGGGGTATAGCAATACCACGACAATGTTGGTACTTCCTTAGTCAGCTCAATCATGTAGCGTTGGACTGTCCTGAAGTCGTTCGCGCTTTGTGGAGTGAACCTCACGCCTTTCCCGAATGGACGGGCATTCAAGGGGTGGCCCAACATTCTGTTGAGCTCCTTAAAATGCCTCGTCCAATCCGGTAGGCATTCAGCCACTATGGGCGGGTAGCGAGTCTTGTCTTGGTCGGCAGGCTTGTCAGTTGGCACTGCCGCCGGTTTGTGGGCGTGGTACTGCTGGTGCAGCTACCATATGGGCATAGCTGGTAGATGGTCGTTGACCATCGTCCTGCGGGAGCCCGGACGGATTGGAAGTTGCCACCGGCGATGATCGGCCGGCGGATGCTGCCAGGGCTTGCATAGGTGGTCGACCCCCAGCTGTAGGATTCCTCACCCCCCTGCTCATACTGAGCCGAATCTCGGCTACGTCGATCTGGTGATATAGAGCGAGGGGGGGGGTTGTGGTGGAGAAGGCGACTTCGGTGGTGATCTAAGCACCTTCTTCGTTGTTACCTCCTGATGGTACCTTTCATCTTCGGATGAGGATGGAGCTTCGTCTGACGACAGCTGGGAGCCTATCCGTTGCCTCTTCTCAAATAGGGAGGCTTCGGTCTCTGGCGGCGTGTGGCGTCTGGCCGTTTTCTTGGCCCGCTGTTGTTGGGGGCGACGGTTCCTGCCTAACCGTGTGCTCAGACACGGCTGGCGTGAGCGCAACGCCCGTTGCGGGCTCCTTCCGCGGCGAGACGGGTTTCCGCATGGGGATATGGGAGAACTCTGGCACCGTTCTGGTGCGCTCCGGGTTCATCATATCCCTAATTGCTAGTGGTCTCTCTAACACTCCTTTCTTATCCGGCGGTACTCTTGACTTGGGGGGTGGTTCCCCCTTATCCCTACCTGACATGTTACTATCCTAACCGTGTCAGTCGAACTCTAAAAAAAGGGCCCTATCTAAAATGTGGTGATAAAAAGTTTATGGCTATCAACACTTTGGGCACTGCCTACCCCTTTTGTACACCAAAAGGGTTGGGGGAAGTGCAACGGTGGCACTTTATGACGCGACTAGGCACAGGATGCTCGGAGCGCATAAAGTGCCCAAGAATCACCTAGGGGCCGGTGACCTCGACGCCTCACGGAATCACGGGACTCAACGTTCGGCGGAGTATGTCGTACCGGCGGTCATTTACAGCCACTCAACTAAACAACGCACACCTAGGAGATCCTTGATACGGGATTTGTATGAAAACCAGTCTAATGGGGTATCAACAAAGCTATACTCGAAAGAGAGCCGCGCCCTCTGTGCAATTACGCATACTTGATGTAATTACATCAATTTGTACTATCACTCTCTCACGGTTTGCCCAATATCTTTATTTGTATAAGACATACATTTATACATTTTATTTATAAAGATAGCACAAAAAATATCTATACTATGATATACATTACATTTTTATATCACAAAAAACCTTTTATTTATTCAACAAAATATGCCTATTTTACAACATATGTACTAAGTTAGAATTCTTAAATATCTAACATATAAGGTTGAAACAATGTTCTTCATTTGAAATTATAAATATCTTAACTAATACAATATTTAACTAATTTACATTTTTCCTATACATTTTACTATTTAAAACACTTTTAAATTTCTTACACAAAACTATCAATATTTCACTAATCCAAAGGAATTTTCACATGAAAATAACACAGAATTCACCTACTTTGCTCATACAGTAAATCTGAAATATTTTACAAGTCAATTTTACATGAATTGCTGAAATTTGCAAATATTTAAATTTCTACTTATTTTGACCTCCTAAGTACAAGGTTAACGCGCGGCTATGAACTCGCGCTATTTGAACAACTAATTCTTACACGACTCTCAATTGTCGGTAAAAGGTGGCAAATTTAGCACACACTGCTATCAACCAATACTAGGTGAACAACTGATTCTACACGACTCTCAAATGTCGGAAATTATTTCTAACTAGATTCATATCAGCTATCATTTTTCTTATCAGATAACATAAACAAAATATTTTATGAATCAAACATTGAAAATAAACATTTTATTTTCATACAAAACGTATCAAACTTACATAAGATAATACTTATGCAATTAATTTCCATTAATTCTATTTATACACAAAGTGATCATTTCGACCGGGGAACAAATCCTGGTCTCTAACTTTATTTTAATATTCCTTTAAATTAACAATATTATTGGAAAGGTGATTTCAACCGGGGAACTGAACCCGGAAACATAATTTATATCTTAAAAATTCCCTATATGAATTTATTAAGAAAATATTACTAAGAAAACGACAAACTAGTCCGGCCTGGAAATCGAACCCAAGACCTTCAAATTATTAATTCGAAATTTCATTAAGATTCAACTAAGTGTTTTATTATTAGAATATTATTGCTCGATAATTTGTTTTTAGAAGCTGTTCGTAATCGGTTAACTAATAAATTGAAATATTCTTATAGACTTGTCGCCAACAACCTCCCCCCCCCCCCCCGAGCATCAGCACCATCATTTGAGAGGCGTCGCGGGTACCAGGACTATTATTCTGTATGTAGGTCTCATCAAGATGCCTGTGCTAGTAATGACGTCAACCACTCTGGTGTGACCGTCTGGTCCCGGTAGCGTCCTACTAATTATGCCTTTCGGCCACGTATTTCGTGGCAACGAATGATCTATTATCAAGACAATATCATCTTCTTTAGGTTCCATGAACCTTCCGTTATTACCCGTTCGAGGTATTAAAGTAGGCATGTACTCTTTCAGCCATCTCGTCCAAAATTGGTCGGCTAACCTCTGGGCAGATTTCCAATTGAGTTGACCCGTCAGATGTTGCTCTAAAAATAATCCAGGTGGTCGATCACCACATGAGCGTCCCAGAAGAAAATGATTGGGTGTCAAACCCTCTTCAGGACTATCCATACTGAATGTTATCAGAGGCCTGGAATTTACAGTATGCTCCGCTTCTAAAAGCAACGTATGCAGAACCTCCTCCCGCGGGCTCCTTTCTTTGAGCGTAGCGGTCAACGCAATTTTAATCGATCTTACTAACCTCTCCCAAGCACCACCCATGTGCGGTGCTCCCGGAGGTATAAATTTCCATTTAATATATTTTTTAAATGACTCGTTTTTCATGCCCTCATAGCACTCTTCGCATACTTGCAATAATTCTTTATTTGCAGCTTTGAAATTCGTCCCGTTATCGCTGTATATAACGGCTGGTTTTCCTCTTCTGGCGATAAATCGCCTCAAAGCCATTATCATTGACGCTGGTGTCAATGAGGCTGTTAATTCCAGATGTACTGCTCTGGTGGTCACGTACACGTGAATAAAACACCCCAACGTTTTTCGTGTCGCCTTCCTATAGTCACACTCATAGGTCCTAAATAATCTACGGCTGAGCATGTAAAAGGTGGTTTATCTATTCTCTCCAGAGGAAGATTTCCTTGTGGCACGTTCTGCGGCTTTGACCTGTATGTCCTGCACCACTGACAGTGATGTGACACACTTCGTACTACGTTACGCAAGTTCAAGCCATAAAATTTTTGGTTCACCTCATTCATCACCGTCTGGTGATTGGCATGTCCAAAATGATGATGAACTTCTCTAATCATCATTTTAACGATTTCGTGTTTACCGTCTAATACGACAGGTTTTCTACTTTCCTCAGTCAAATTGGACTTGAAAGGTAAACGCCCATTTAAACGGAGTAAGTTATCTTCTCCTATTTCCATAGATAATTTACTTAAGCGTGAACTTCTTTCAACGCTTTTGCCTGATTTCAAGCATTTTATTTCCGAATGGAAACACTCGTCTTGAACGAACTTCCAAATTAATAATTCAGCTCTTTTTAAGAGCGTTATTTCCAACGCGCCATCGGGTCCTTTAACCGACTTTGCTAAAATTTCGTTGGAACACATAACCGACTTTTTGGCTGTGTTGTCGGGTCCTTTAACCGACTTTCTTAAACTCTTGAATTTTTCTACCGCTTGTACGGTGCGTGTAGTTGCCCCAAGGAATTTCTTAAAGCTGCTAAATCGTCCGTAGTCGGGTAGACTTAACGGCTCTTGCTTTCTTAGCGCGTTTACGCCTTTCGGCGATTTTTCTTCACCCGTTTCTAAGCTATTTATGGTGTCCACTTATTTGGGCCATGAATCAGGACTTGTCCTGAGGAATTCAGGTCCTTGAAACCAGCGATGACTTACATCGAAGGTGGAAGGAAAACTTCTAGTGGCGTCGTCTGCCACGTTTTGTGACGTCGGAACCCATCGCCATTCACATGGTTTACTGTGATCTTCGATCTCAGCCAATCGATGAGCAACGAATGGTTTAAAAGCGCGAGGATCTGACTTAATCCACGCTAACACTGTACGTAAGTCCGTCCAAAATATTCGCTCGGATATCTCGTACTTGCTCTCTTCCCTAACTGATGCAGCTAATCGGCTGCCCATAAGAGCTGCTTGTAATTCAAGCCTTGGAATGGAAATTGGTTTCAGCGGCGCTACTCTTGCCTTTGCGGCGATCAGCGTAATCCGCCTTTCTCCTAGCTCGTGCGTGGTGACGTAATACACCGCGGCGGCGTATGCTTTCTCACTAGCATCCGTGAAAGTGTGTAATTCTCCCTTGCCGACGCCTTCAACAACGGGTCTAGGTACTTCTGACCTACTTTCTTCACTTCCGATATCCATTTACAAAATAACACGTGTAATTCGTGTGGAACTTCTTCATCCCAAGAGATGCCTGTCCTCCATACTTGCTGGATTAGCGACTTCCCTTGAATCGTTATGGGTGATGCGATTCCTAAAGGATCGAAAACTGACATCACAGCGCTAGTTATCTCCCTCTTCGTAGGCGGTCGTAAACCTACCATCACCTCTTCCGCTGTGTTACGAAGACTTATGGAGAAACTTATTATATCTAATTTGATATTCCAGATCAAACCTAAAGTGCGTTCTGTGTGCTCCTTATCTCCTAGTGAAGCACTGTCGCTCTTATATTTATTCTCCATTTTACATAAAACCTAGGGTCGGTTGCTAGCCCATCCCCTCAGTTGGAAAGAAGCACGTTTATGTAATTCATACATATCCTTTCGGCCGTCGTCACGTCGGGAAATGCCTGTAGATAGTCATCCATATAAAAATTGCTTTCCGTCGCGGAAGCTGCTTCTGGATAGATATGTGCGTTATCCCGCGCATTTCTATTCTTCACATATATAGCGATGCATGGTGATGATGCCGCTCCAAATATGAGTGACGTCATTTTATACTCTTCCGGTGGCGCGTCACGATTGTGCCGCCATAAGAATCGAAGGCTGTCCCTGTGTTCTTCCCGAATTTCCACTTGCAGGAACATTTCTTTAATGTCTGCCATCACTGCCACGCTTCCTTCTCTGAATCGTAGCAGAACGCCAAATAACGACTTCAATAAGTCCGGTCCGGTTAACAATGCATCATTGAGACCGCCCGTCGTTGCGGCGGCATCGAAAACTATTCTTATTTTCCTTTTTTGTGGATGAGTCACTGCGAAGTGAGGAAGATACCACGTGCGTGGGGAAATGGAAATATGCTTCGCTTTCTCTGCGTAACCGTTAACGATGAGATTTTCAATTTGCTTCTCATATTCTTTTTTTCAACTCGCTATTTTTATCGACCTTCTTTTCGATATTAAACAGGCGACTTTCAACCTGCGCTCTATTCGACGGCATGCACTCTTCTGTGCGCCATAACAAAGCAGTCTCGTACCTATTATTAGGTATAAGACGTACCGTTTTGTTCAAAATATTTAAAGCTCGTTCTTCTGGGTCGTTCGTGGGCTTTCGCGCAGACACTCCCAGAGATTCCAAAATAAAATAATCCTTGATTAACTTCTCCATATACTCCTCCTTCTTGGTGGAAATGTGGTTAATAATCTTGATTGGTTTAATGCCACCCGAAATGTGACCATGTAAAACCCATCCAAGTTTGGTGAGCGATGCTACAGGTAGGTTCTTACCTCCTGAAATTAATTCACGAGTAACTATGAGATGCCAATTATGCTGGCCAATTAATATGGTAGGTCTGGACCTCTCATAAATCAACTCGTCCTTAATCGGTGTCAAATGAGAACACCGTTGCAATAATTCTCGCCCTACTGACTGCAGAGAAAGGTTAAGTGACTTAATTGTTTGTACACTTATCTCCTCTAAGTCTTTCGAGAAAATGCCTTTTATTTTAACGTTTAAGCGATACGAACTGTCGTCGTTAATTCGCTTACCTCCTACGGCTTCAATACGTAATTCTTCTTTGCGTCCGCGAGGTGCTAACTTCTGAGCCATCCACTCCTCTATGAGTGTCATGGTTGATCCTTCATCCTGAAGAGCTGTGGTCTTGACCTTTCCTCTAGGTCCATACAACTCGACCGGTATAATTTTTAAATATGCACATGCCAGTGCATTCACTGCACTAACAGTTGTATTTTGAGCCTCTTTACCCCACTCGACCCCTTGCGGCGAGGTATTTTTAATGGGGTATCGATGTAGCATTCGATGATGTGCCATTCTACATCCCTCTATACCACATTTTTTCGCTCTGCACTCTAACCTCCTATGGTTAGGTGCCAAACATTGGAAACATCCTGTCGCCTTTTTACCAGCTTCCCATTTTTCGCGATTATTCATATCCTTAAATTTATAACAACTTACTATAGAGTGTTCCTTGTTACATATAACACACTTATGTGTTACCCGACTTACAGGCTTATCCTGGGTTGTCATAACCACTTGTCGGTTGTGCTCTTTATTATTTCGGCGTTCATAACGCTCGCTCTTAAAACGGTTGCGTACAGACCCCTTTGCAGTGTGTACGGTTTGCTTCCTGAATTCAAGACGTTTCCGCTTTTCAGGCACATTTTCATTGCTTAAGGACGTTCCAAATTGTTCACTCAATGAATTCAAAAATTTGGCCATCTGTAACTCTGGCTCCAAAGGATGCTGAGCTCGATATTCAAAGCATTTAAATTTAATCATAGTTCCAAGTTTCTCCACTATACGGCTTACTAACTCCGGTGAGAATAAATACTGTGGTTTATTTATTTTGTGGCAACACTACAGCAATGGGAGCTGTTTAATTAATAGATTTTTTAGCTTCGGACAGAACTGTTTTTATATTATCTGTCATTTTGCTACAAGCGCATGTGTATGAAAGAAGCAGTGAATACGTTCTGTTTTATCCTGCAATTTTTGGAAAATTCGTACAGGACCAATAATATGTATTGGGCTAAGTGCAATAGGTCTCTCGACCTGTCAAGCTGAATTGTAAAAATTTGTTATTTTTACTTTGTTAATGTTCAAAGTATCAAAAGAATGGAGTTTTGGCGGGAACTTCACCACTGAGGGAATACTGCTCTTTTATTTCTGTTTAAATAATGGTCTCAAGAGGGTTTTGATACACAAAAGTGGTGTGATTTCGTGTATTAAATGTCTGTGCATGTAAACTAGTTGTGCAAACTATGAAACAGGTAATCTAGTGGACATGTGAACGTCAAGAAAATGTTTCTGCTGAAGCGTCTTGAGTTACTATCGTCACTGACTGTCTGCTCGCTCGAGCGCTGTTTGAATCTCCCAAAAGCCTCACATAATGTGAATAAGTTTGAAAACAAAATATTATAAAGGATATTGTATTTCTTGACACTTACAAAAGTAAAATACAGGATGAGTCTTTACTAAAGAAAAACATATTGATAACGATCATACTTGTAATAATTAAAAGCAATTAGAATTAGAAGGATGACTGTGAGGATTTTTTTTTGGGTGGTCAATACTTAAAATGTTGATTAGAAATGATGCAGACAATTCATGCTTATAGAAAAACTTATATGAATTCGAAAACAGTTGATTTACATGTGGCAACCATTTCAGCAATGGAAACTTGTTATTTAAGAGTTTTTTCAGATACGAACCAACCAGTTTTTATACTATCAGGCATTTGTCTTTAAATAAGAGGCCACGAGACGTACTAGACGATCGGGGAGACCTATTTTGTACAGCTTGTAGATAAGGCCTGTGTGCCAGACTCTATCGAAAGCTTTAGCTATATCGAAAAAGCGCGATGGTCTTATGACGACGAGGATAGAAACCGCTGAGGATATATTGCACCACAATGCGGTGAACTTGTTGGGGACATGAGTGTTGCGCTTGGAAACCGAATTGATGGGGAATGATAAGAGGGTCACCATCTGTGGGAAACAGATAGCGCCTCATGCGAGTTTGGATGACTCTTTCGAAGAGCTTGCCCATGGCCTTGAGGAGGCTAATGGGGCGATGACTGGAGGGGAGGTTGAGAGGCTTGCCTAGCTTGGAAATACCAATCAAAGTTGCCTCTTTCCACGTAGTGGGAAAGTAATTAAGGTTGAAGCAGGCGTTGAAGATAATAGATAAAAAGAGATGCCATCGGCGCCCGAAGCCATTTTGGGCTTAAGTCCTTTGATGAGGGATGAAATCTCATCATTGGACACAGAGATAGGTTTGGAGGCTGTAGGGGGTCAGTTCCGGCGGCGGACCTCGTCCTCCACTGCCTGGACGTGTGAGTGGTCGACGGGTTGAGAGCTAGGAGAGCATTGTGTGGCAATGCTATCTGCAAAGCACTCAGCCTTTTCCTCGTCCTCGAAGGCAACCGTACCGTCGGGACGGGAGAGAGGGGAAATGTGGGTGATAGAGTCTATGCGGAGGGCTCTAGCCATCTGATAGCACGCTCTATGAGATGGAGAGATATTCTCCATGAGTTTACTCTTTTCGAGGTCTCGAAATTCAGAGAGGCGGAAACGGAGTTCTCGTTGAAGACGATTGGCCGTGCGCTTATATTCGGGGGTGGGATATTTTGCTGCTCTCCGGAAAGCTGCTTTCTTGGCTTTTAATAGGTTGCTAATATGTAGGGGAAGCCCACTATTGTTATTAACCGGGACGACCCTTTCGTTCTCCTTAAGGAAGGATTTAATAAGGGTGGAGAATGAATCGACCACGGTGTCGATTTTTTCGGGACTGTCTAAGTCCGACGGTAGGGAGTTGGTAGTGTCCTGTGAGTCCAGAGCTTTAGCTAGGGACTCCTTGAATTCCTTCCAATTAGTGAAGGTTTTCGTGTGTGTTGGGGGAGGCGGCTGATGGCCAAGAATAAGGGAGACCGGTCGGTGATCGGATCCTAGATCGTCTAGTGTCTCGATTGCCCTGAGGTGAAGTTGAGAGAAACTCCTTGGAGTAACGCAAAATCTAGTACATCGGGGGCGTGATCGGTGTTATCGGGAAAGTGAGTAACACCGAGGGGACTATGGACGGTAATATCAAGAGACTGCGTGATATCGAGCAGTATCTTGCCACTAGGGGAGGTAGTACGGCATGTCCATTCAGTATGCTTGGAGTTAAAATCTCCAAACATAATGACTGAATTGCCTAAAGATAAAATAGCCTCAAAATCTTTTTTGAGGGGATGGGTTCTTGAAGGGATGTAACAGGAGGTCCAATGAGGATGGACTGATGTCCAGTCATAGCTAGCCTGCATACCGTGGCTTCCATGTTGGTAAGCTGCGGAGTAGAAATGGGCGAGCAGTGAAGTGTCTTCTTGTAATAGATGGCCGTTCCGCCGCCTCGGCGGTCGGGTCTGTCATTACGAAGAAGAGAGAAGTTTTTATTAGAAAGGCCTTTAGTGTCCTTAGTTTTGAGATTAGTTTCCTGTAGGAGGAGGAAATCGGCTTCACGATTCCGAAGAAAGAGCTTAAGCTCAGGGAGATTATTTCGCAAACCGCGAATATTAAAGGATACAAGCGATAAACCCTTAGGTTTGATACGACCGTGAGACTTTGGTAGAGCAAACTGCTCTGTCATTGTGAAGTTAAGTTAATTAAGTTAACTTAACTTACAACGAGCACAAAAGATTATGATGCTCTATAAGAGCGAGGAGACGGTCCTGAGGGGACCTCGCAGCGCGCAATTTGCGTGCTAACACAGCGATTTCCCCAACGTCGATGTTCCTAATAGCGGAATACATCGTTTTTAGGTCTTCAATTGTGGGCTGTGATTTTTGTTGTTGTGGGGCGGAGGTTGTCCGCGATGGATCTACCTTATTGGGGCCCCAGGGAAAGACTGGAGGCTGCATAGGCTTAGAGAAGCCTGGAGGGGGCCGAATAATGCCCTGAGGTGGCCTAGGGGGACTCTGAGAGGGCCGAGAGAAGCCCTGGATGGGCTGAGAAAGGCCCTGACGGGGCCGTTGGTAAAGAGCCGGGAATGAGCGGTCATTGACCGGCGGTGGAGCTTGCCTACTGGGGCGAGGATGAGGTGTGCAAGGGAAGCCTCTATAGTTTGCCGGGTGGCCTGTTTGTTTACACAGGACACATGCGGGTGGGGATTTGGCGTCTTTGGGCCTAGGACACTCTTTGGTGTTGTGGGGTTCAAGGCACTTAACGCACCTGGGTGGGGCGGAGCAATGGCCGCCGCGTGACCATATAGCTGGCAGCGGTGGCACTGGGCCGCGAACCCGCGCCTATGTGGGGGCTCAACCCTCGCTCTCGACAGGCCACACACTGTGCGTACCTGCCGGAAGATGGCTTTTACCTCCGGCACGTTGGTTAAAATGACTAGGGCAAGTGAGAACCTCTGGTCCGTTCTGCTGTGCATTTTGTGCACGGCTTCTACGGGGAAAATTCCTCGTTGGAAAATTCGAAGGAGACGCCTCGGATGACGGCCCTGACTTATCTTACGTACGCTCTTCATGGAAGAGCGTACGTATGATAAGAAACTCGTTCGGCTGTGAATAGCCTGGTGAGTTGACGGAAGTCATCGATCGAATTGGGGATGATTTTAATAGTCTCCCCGAGGTTGATGGCCTGGTCATATTTAATGCCTGCGTCGTAGCAGGTTTTCGACAATTTGGTGAATCTTGCCTTGTCTCTTAGGAAGACAGGGGGCGGGACTTGCTTCTTGGCAAGGACTAGAGCACATCGAGAGGCTGGCTTGGTCGGAGCGGGGATGTATAGTGACATAAGTGGGGTTGAGGCAGCGGCGGGGACTGCGGGGGCTGAGGCGGGAGTGGGAGCTGCGGAGGTTGTAGGAGCGGCAGGGGTCGCTGAGACATGGAGAGTGCGGATTTTCGCGGCGCGTTTACCGCTGCGCTTGGAGTTTACCGTGGTGAATGATGAATCCACGGTTCCATCGGAGTCACAGGACTCCGATGAACTGGTGCCAGAATTGGTGGCGGGCCTCTTCCGCGAGGCCGACGCAGAGGACTCGGAGCATGCGTATTCCATCTCTAAGGGGGCAAAAGAGTTCTTAGTCTCTAGGTATGTCGCGATTACGGGCGGCGGTTGGAGTGCCTGAGGGGCAGGGGGAGTAACATGGGCGGCGATGGCGGCGAGGGCCGTCTCATCGAGGTTAAGGCCCAGACCAAGAGTTTGGTTTAGGGCGGCGACGAGGGACTTAATTTGACTAACTGTGGATATGTTGGGGGCAGTAATTTTACGAACAGTAAGGATTGGAACGGGTCCCTGTTCTCAGACAAACAGGGATTTGAACACGAGACGAACTACGAGACAATATACACGTATAACAATACAAGAAAAACAAAGAATAACAAGAGAAATAACAAAAATCAACAATAAAACAATAACAATAAAATAAAAATAAAATAACAGTAACAAGCGGAGGTCAGTCAAACCTCCCCGCCCGAAGACAGGGGGGCAAGAACTGTTAGCGTAAATGACTCACCAATGCGTCGACGCTGTACAGCGCGAGCAGGACAGCGGAGGCGCGAGAGCGAGATAGCATTACCTTACGGGGATGAGAGCGCGGAATACCTGGACACGACCGCTCGAGAGCGGTGCCACAGGTGGAATGAGCGGTGCCACAGGCGGAATTCTTCTTGTTCGATTACGATTTGATTTATAAGGCAGTTCTCAGCGGTCCAATATATGTATACTGGGTGTAGGGGATGAGAGCCAAGTGGACTCTATTTATTTGTTTTTCTATGTATACACTAGGGATTACTATTATTGCAAATTGAAATGAATTTAACTAACTATTACTGAGCCTAAACCTGTGACATCTGTCTCACTAAATAAGGTTGAGTTGAAATTAAAACCGTTAAGAAATAATTCACTATATTTACAAATTATTTACAGTTATTTATTATGCGGCAGTTATCACTGAACTATTAGGGATCTTCAGGGCTTCTTGCTTGCTTGTTCTTCCGATTGGGCCGCTTGCTGTCGCTCGAATGCCGAAGCCGTCTCTGTTTTCTGGATGTTAACGCTGTTAGTCTATACGACTCTTACAGCTTACAGAGCTCGCGGTCTGCAATAATCTGCATAATCTAACCCGGTATAAGTGAATGGTCGTTCGAACGCTCTTAACCTCTCGAGAGGCATGTCTCCTGTTACCGCCGGTCGTGGTTCAGCTTTCCTAACGCGACATCGCATACACCTTTTCTCGATTTCCCTAACCGTTGGTCGCAGTCGAATATTATGATACTTTCTTCGCAAGTCGTTGACTATTTGTTCTCTGTAGGCGTGGCTAGCGTCCTGGTGTGCCTTCTTCATGAGCATCTGTACGAACCAGTGTCTGCCGTTCAATATGACCGGTCGTTTTGTTTGATCTTCCACAACGGCTTCGTCGATTCTACCTCTCGTTTTCAGTATCCCTCGTTCGATGACCGGGTCGAGCCTTTTCAGTGCGCTGCCGTTGTGTAAGTCTCTGCCTTGGTAGAGCGGAGCGATGTCATCAGCGAAACTCTCCTGCTAACTCTGCGCTACCCATAGCTGCTCTGCCTTTTCAATATGTTCTAGTCTTAATTCTTTAGCTCGTCCTCGAAGCATGTCGACGAACTGTATGACTCGTGCCGTAGCTCTGATGAGTCTAGTATGAAGAGAATCTCGTTATGTCCGGCAGGTGTGGTGCTCCCCTTATTTCTCGCTGGTGCGCCACGATTTCATCATATTCCTCGCCTGCCCTTTCTTTCGGTTGCTGTGGCCATTTTTTGGCATGCTCTGATCACGAATCTGCGGTCCATTTTTGCCTAGGATGCACGGTTCCGGAGATGTGCAGATCAATTAACTCTTATCTAATTGATATCCGGTGAAGGCCTCCACCGTCATTAGCGCTCCATTGTTCTTATCTACTTATCTATTGTTCATTGAATACCGTCATTATCTATTCTTCCTCAGCGTGGTGCTATTGTATTATACTCCTTTGTTCCTATCTACACTAATCTGACTCATCAATGAAACACATTACCTAATTTTGTTAAAATTTTTATTTATAAAATATAAAATCTTATTACTTATTATCTATAAAATACGAGCGAAACATCTCATCCACTAAAATATCGTTGTACAATGTGTTCCCCGTAAATATACTCGTAAAACTATGCATTGAACATCCCTGAAACTTATATAGCAAAGACATTAAGCAATATTCGCCACAAACTGAAGTCCACTCATTCTGAATCCTATCAACATTCCAGTTCCATCTTTTACAATTTCTTTTAAAAAACTCTAGATGATATCGTACAGGTGCCCGTCCGAATGAATCAAAATATTGACCGACGTCATTCGTATCGATATATAAAGCTACCCAATGTGACCCTGGTTTCTCGTCTGTATCCAAATTGCATATTATGTACGTTGGTACGTGGGTGTACATGGGCAGTTTATTTGGCAGCATAAACATTATTTTCTAGACTGGGGTGAATCTTTTTCAGATGTTGTTGTACATCTAGTGTATCCATGATATTACTGCTATTAGTAGATTATTACAGTACCAATCTACTCAATGACTATCATAGGAATGATCAATTATAGTGATTTCTAAATATTAAATTGCATTCTTTGTGTTATACGAAACGTATTTGAGTCATCAATACACAGAACAAGACACGACAGGAAGGACGAAGGAATGTTGAGATAAGCAACAGAATGTAAGATAAGCTTATTGACGCATAAAGTTACTATCAATTCTACTGCAGAAATTCTTTAAATTAGAATTATTACTCACTTGTACTATATAAGACCAAGCAACTGCAGTCATGGAGTTAGTGTATGGTCGTTTGACCGCAGTGGATCTATCAATACTACATTTGTGTTACTTCAACGCATCAAAGGCCATGGATGTAAGTGTTTATTCTATTGACAAACTTACTTTTCTTTCTGTTATTTTCTTACGTGTGTATGATTTAGTGTTAACAAATTATATTTAAATATTATGTGTGTGTATACGATTAAGCCGTGGTAGCTCAGATGGTTAGCGCACAATGTAAATTTCACAGTACGCGACCCGGGTTCGATCCCCGCCGGCACCAATTAAATTGTTAATTTCAATTTTAAGTGCTGATTTACCACGTGCTCAGCGGTGAAGGAAAACATCGTGAGGAAACCTGCATGTCTGAGAAAATTTTGTAGGCATGTGAAGTTTGCCAACACGCATTGAGGCTGCGCAGCGAACAAATCCTAGCCCTAAAACCCTCTCAGAAATGAGAGGAGGCCTATGTTCAGCAGTGGACTTTAATAGGCTGTAACTTTAACTTTTTTAACTTTTATGATTAAGTGTTAACAAATTGATATTAACATGATAACTGTGTTGTTGCAGAAATCATTGAGCTTCGATGAAAATACCTATAAACAGTATTACTACTCGCCACTCTCCCCTCAAGAAGAGAGTGATGACATCATCATTAATAATCGATTGCGATGGCGGAAAAAGAAAATCGCAATCGATTGATCATTTTTTTGAAGCTGAATCAAAAATAAAAAAGAGGAAGCTGTTATCATCAACCGCAGCACGAGCCGCTAGAGATGGTGTATCATACATTTCTACTAATTCTGACGACGGAGACCAAGCGACGCATCTCATCAAAATTGAAATGTACGATATGAAGAAGCTATCCAAGATTCCAACTACAGATCATTGGAAACATGCTTCCACGAGGATTAAATATTACGTAAAGACTAATAAGGATAGCATCTACGACAACACAAACGCCCTCGTATACAATATTACAAAGACAATAGCAGAAAGTGAAAAAGTTAAAAAATACTTTTTTAACAATGACAGTCATTAGCTGATCATTAGTGAATGTGATTCTGTTTACTTAAATTACTTCTGTGTACTCATTATATTTTATTTCTTATTCTTTGTTAGACTTAAATATCGGACATTATTTGAAATTTTGGTATCAGTTGGTCTACCAACACTGAACTGTTACTTACTCTGCTACCTATTTTCTTCTTTACTATAAAGATGGCAAACTTCAGTGAAGTCTGCACCAGTGCTTTCTTCTCCACAACCATGGAAGAGAATACGGAACTATTCAACAGCGAATTAAATCAGGAGTTGTCTAAAGTTTGTGATGAAAAGGAGAAGGATCAACTGTTCGATTCATCGTATGATGATGAGTTGTATAATCACTGTGCGATGTTTGAAACACAGTTTAAGTAAGTAAAATAAACATTCATTTCGATCACAATTTACACAATGTCTTGTACAGTTTTTAATAAATTTAAACATTTTAGTAGTCAACCACTACAACTTGGAAGAGGAACGAAGCGAACGAGCAGCAAAGAACCCAAGATCATCAAAAAACCAACAACGGAAGCAGAAGCGCTTACCTCTGCAGGGAACAGTATCAGTAACGATAATCAAGTGGAATGTCTAACGTGTCATATATTTATCAAGAAACGGTATTTAGGTAATCATTTTAAAAGTAATGTTCACAAAAATAATCTTTTAAATTCACATAATTCTTTATCAAACTTTAGTATTATTGAATCTGCTTTTGGAAATAGGATTTTAACTTATAAAATCAAGAGTTGTGTTGAAGATAAATAAATATTGTCTACGGCCTTTTTAGGTTTTTCAATCTTAACTTTTACTGCATAATACTTCCTTAAATACGATTCGCATTCGTCACATTCTTCATCAAATTGCTCATCCGTGCAAGAATCGATCGTCATATTTTTTATTTGACTGTCAAAAGATTTTAACTCTTCCAATTTCTCTACAAGATACTGAAATTCGACAGTCATCTGCTCAATATCATTCGACTCGTCTATCTCTCGCACTGACCTGATGAATACTCGACGTGTGTCCCTTGCCCTTTTACGCCTCATAGCGTCGAGTTCGGTTTGTCCAGGTCTATCCGCTTTCACGGTCGCCATTATGTGGGGAGCTTCTGTATGACCGTTGTATGTAGCTCCTCACATTGAAATAAGAAGATTTCTTAGACTTGAAACATTTAATCTTCTAACAAAAATATACTTATTACGAAAAACCAGTCTTACATTTTCCTTGTTATTTTCGTAATCATGACAACAAGTCACAAGATATAAAAAAACCTAAAAAGGCCGTAGACAATATTTATTTATCTTCAACAAGTAGAGTAAATAGTTCGACATTGGTAAATTTTGAACTCCTGAACTATTTTTAAATTCTATTTAAGATGATATTTTATTTTTAATACAAGAGTGTATTCATCAACACATAATTTTTAAAGTAAACTTCATATTACATGCTGATTTTGTTCAACAAACTAAAGATATTCATGATACGTTCGATTTTCAAACGCTTAACTATATTATTTGTCAAGAAGATGACTTAAATATTTTTTTTCATCTTTAAATAATACAATTACAACTAAAATTAGTATATTTAAAAAAAAAGATAGTGGATGGAGTCTAAAAAACATAAAATCTATAGACATGAATGTTAATAAATTTAACCCCCTACGCGGTACTTCATACATAGATCTTCCTCGTGACATAAAATTAAAAAAGGCTGTTATAAATGTAAAAAGCAAGGATTATTGGTTAAGACAACGGTAAAGAAAAAAAAAAATAAAAAAAAAATTTCCATCTCAGGAAAGTTTAAATAACGATGAACAATACGATTGCGCCCACATTTGTACAGAATTACCAAACAGTGAAACTTTAAAAAAAAATTGGTTTGGTCAACCTATTTGAAATGATAAAATTAAATTTGATAGTTATGAAAAAAGTTAAAGATACCATTCGTAGTTTATGCTGATTTTGAAGCATTTTTAAAACCAATAGAATCATGTTCTAACGATCCTTCCAAACCTTTCACACACAATATTCAGAAACATGAAGTACATAGTTTTGGATATTATATAAAATGTTCATATGATGATAAATTATTAAAATATGTAACATATTGCAGACCCAACTGTGCACAAGTGTTTATGGAAAGTTTATCTAACAATCTCAAAGAAATAAATAGACTTCAAAAATATCCTCCACTTCCGCTAACAAATGAAGACAAAAACCAAATTTCAAATGCAACCATTTGTCATATTTGTGAAACAGAGTTAGCAGAACATTTTTATAATTTTGATTGGTACACCGGCAGTTTTATAGGTGTTGCTCACGAATCATGTAGCTCGAAGTTGTAGTGTTATGCTACTTACATATCATTTTACAATATTTTAAATTTCTGTTTTTGATTTTCTGCATTAACCTCAAAACTGGATATTTTGCATCACCTTTATTTCCATAGGATCCTGTAACGTTTTTAAACCATAAGAACACAATAACAAATCATTTTCACTTCGTATTTTCACGTTATCAGCACTTTTTAAATCGGTGTCAATGGAGTCTACCTTTTTCGGTGCTTTATTTAGTTTTCCGTAACTCTGCAATTTCAGGCTTCATGCGCACTGTTGCGCTACCTTTTCTCCTATATCAATAATATCTCATTTTTCACTTAAATCTTGCCGTTTCTCTATTACAAGCCTGAAACCAAAATTTGACATGTTTTGACATCGTTGTTTATCTGGTTGTCATGGCAATTTTTATTGGAAATTCAGTTGCCGGTCTGATGTTTTTACCCATACTTTCACATAAATATTCTTTTCCTCTTGGCCATTTACAAAAATTTGCTTTTAATTTAAATAATTTCAAATTTAATTTAAATAATTTCCCGTTCTTATCCCAGATCCGTCAAAAAGTATAAAAGCCGAACAATCGGCCAATAAAAGGGAGTCTCACTTCAGCCTTCATACTAGAAGCATCTCCTAAAGGCCTTATCCGCACTGCCCCGGGATCCTGCAAGCCTCTGCCTTCACCTGAAGTCGTCGCCTAGCCACGCCTACGCATACGCCTGCTCCAGACGCTGCGTGTACCTACTCCAGACGCTGCGTGTGCCTACTCCGGGCGCTGTGTGTGCCTACTCCGAGCGCTGTGTGTGCCTACTCCGGGCGCTGCGTGTGCCTACTCCGAGCGCTGTGTGTGCCTACTCCGGGCGCTGTGTTTGCCTACTTCAAGCGCTGCGTGTACCTACTCCAGACACTGTGTGTGCCTACTTCAAGCGCTGCGTGTGCCTACTCCAGACTCTGCGTGTGCCTAGATCAGGCGCTGCGCACCTACCACAGGCATAGCCTGTGCATACTCCGTGATGCTTCTAGTTTGAAACCCCATCATCATTTTCATATATTTTTATCTTTTAAAATTTTAAATAAATTACTTTTTTTTTGGTTGTTTCTTTGTTGTTAGGTTAGGTTTTTTAGTTTTTAACTATCGCTTTACGACATTTTGGCGCCCAACGTAAAAGTTCTCTTTCTCTCTTAATTTTTTTCTCTTTTCTTCACCTTAACTACGCCTTATCCATTTCCTTTTGATTTAATTGCTTTCTCTTTCGTTCTTAACTCTTTATTTACTCATCCTTATCATATCTTCCAAATTCTAAAACAAAACTTTATCTAGTTTTTCAACGTATCTGGATTATATTTAGACCTACATATAACACTTCACTTACATTCATCACTTTAATATTTTTATTCTAGATAACTTAAAGAGGTACAATTTTTAATTAAATTTTTATTTCTTAAACTTAACTTTGCACTTAATTATAACAATGAAAAGGGTTATTAAGTACGAATTCCTTAACAAGGCCGAACTCGAATACGAAGTGAAGATTAGATATGAGGAACCAGCTAATACTGTTTTGCATGACACTACATTTGTATATATGTTTGTATATTTGTATATATGTTTTTTATATGTATAATTATTACCTGATTAATTTCTTTATCTTTATTTTCACTCAGGAGCGGATGACAACTCCTTAAATAAGCCTGAATGTCCTTTTAGTGATGTTGCTCATCTCTGGCTTTGAGCCCTACCGCTTTGGCCGTTCTTAATCTTTACTTAAGTCATAGCGACTAAAGCTTGCTTAATATTAATTTCTTTATCTTTATCTTCACTTGGGAGTGGCTGACTACTTCCTTAATAATTTTTTTTTCCACGCAGGAGCGGATGACAACTCCTTAAATAAGCCTGAATGTCCTTTCGAAAACACACTTTTAGAGTGGTAGTCATTGAATGTGAACTCCAACCTTACTTGAATGCAGATGATGAATGTAAGAGATAGTATATCTGATTTTGCCTGGTGATGTTTGTTTTTGCAAAGCTGTATTTTTATGGTTTATTTTAGAATGTACATTTCAAAATTTTTGCTGAGTCAAAAATTTTCCAGGGTCGGGGGGAAAATGTAGTGTTATGCTACTTACATATCATTTTACACTATTTTAAATTTATTTTTCCATTCTGTTTTTGATTTTCTGCATTCACCTCAAAACTGGATATTTTGCATCACCTTTATTTCCATAGGATCCTGTAACGTTTTTAAACCATAAGAACACAATAACAAATCATTTTCACTTCGTATATTCACACTATAAGCACTTTTTAAATCGGTGTCAATGGAGTCTACCTTTTTCGGTCTTTTATTTAGTTCTCCGTAACTCTGCAATTTCGGGCTTCGTGCGCACTGTTGCGCCACCTTTTTTCCTATATCAATAATATCTCATTTTTCACTTAAATCAATTATTTGGCGTGCCCCCCCCCCTTTCCAACCCCACCCCCGTCTCCCCTGGCTCTCTTCGGGCGCTGTTTTAAATTAAATTTGAAATTATTTAAATTAAAAGCAAATTTTTGAAAATGGCCAAGAGGAAAAGAGTATTTATATGAAAGTATTGAGGTAAAAACATCAGACCGGTAACGAATTTGAATAAAAATTGTCATGACAACCAGATAAACAACGATGTCAAAACATGTCAAATTTTGGTTTTAGGCTCGTAATAGAGAAACGGAAAGATTTGAGTGAAAAATGAGATATTATTTATAAAGGAAAAAAGGTAGCGCAATAACGCGCATGAAGCCCGAAATTGCAGAGTTACGGAGAACTAAATAAAAGACCGAAAAAGGTAGACTCCATTGACACCGATTTAAAAAGTGCTGATAACGTGAAAATACGAAGTGAAAATGATTTGTTATTGTGTTCTTATGGTTTAAAAACGTTACAGGATCCTATGGAAATAAAGGTGATGCAAAATATCCAGTTTTGAGGTGAATGCAGAAAATCAAAAACAGAAATTTAAAATAGTGTAAAATGATATGTAAGTAGCATAACACTACAAAGTTCAGAAAACCTCGTTATATACCAATATTTTTACACAACCTTAGTCACTATGATGCTCATTTTATTGTTCATGCGTTAATCTTTTGTGATGGTGAAGTCGAAGTTATCCCTCAAAATAAAGAAAAATATGTATCATTTTCCAAAAAATTAAAAATGAATAACCACGAAATTATATTAAGATTCATAGATTCATTTAAGTTTTTATCATGTAAATTAGAAGAATTGGCCAAAAATCTCAGTAATGATCAATTTCAAGAATTACGTAGAAATTATCCTAATGATGAAGATTTCTTTCGTTTAAAACGGAAAGGCGCTTATGCATATGAACTTATGACTAATTATGATAGTTTAAGCCTAACATCGCTCCCCGAACAAAAAATTTTTTATAGCTCGCTCACAGATTCCCATATTTCAAATGATGATTACAATCATGCTAAAGATGTTTGGGAACACTTTGGGTGTTGTAATATGCTAGATTATTCAAACCTGTATTTAAAAACAGACGTTTTACTTTTATCCGATGTATTTGAAAACTTTAGAAAGTTATGTATTGATACTTATGATTTAGACCCTGCCCATTATTACACAGCACCCGGTTTAAGTTGGGATGCAATGTTAAAATATACAAAAATAGAATTAGAACTTTTAACAGATTATGAGAAATTTGCATTTATTAGATCAGGTATCAGGGGTGGTGTATCTCAATTTAGTAATCGTTATGCTAGAGCTAATAACAAATACATGGGGGATTACGATGCAGGAAAACCAAATTCATATATCACATATTTTGATGCCAACAATTTATATGGTTGGGCTAGGTCTCAATGTCTTCCTACTGGTGGATTCGAATGGGTAAATCCGAATACAGAATTTAATGTGTCTGAGACATCGAACTTCGGTTTTAGAAGTTGATTTGGAATATCCAGATGAACTTCATGATTTACATTCGGACTTTCCTTTATGCCCCGAAAACATTTGTGTAGGCAATATTAATGAAAATAAACTAGTCCCAAATTTAAATAATAAAGATAAATATGTAAGTCATTACAGAAATTTAAAGCAGTGCATAGAAATGGGGGTTAAATTAACTAAAATTCATAGAGTTTTAAAATTTAAACAGTCTCGCTGGTCGAAGATGTACATAGATCTAAACACAAAATTAATAACGTTAGCAAAGTCAGATTTCGAAAATGATTTTTATAAATTAATGAATAATTCAGTCTTCGGTAAAACTATGGAGAATATTGAAAAAAGGGTCAACATAAAATTAGTTACACACTGGGAGAACCAGGGTAAAGCTTTAGGTGCTCAAGATTTAATCGCTAAACCACAATTTCATAGTCTTTCAGTATTTTCGGAAAACCTAGTTGCGGTTCAGTTGCGAAAAACGAAGTTAATATATAACAAACCAATTTATTTAGGGTTTTGCATTTTAGATATTTCAAAAACATTAATGTATGATTTTCATTATAACTATATTTAAACTATGGTTAAAAAGTTTAGTAAAATCAAATTATTGTATACAGATACGGATAGTTTAATATATCATATATTTACAGATGATTTTTACTCTGATATAAAACCTGACCTTTCATCATACTTTGATACCTCAGCTTATGATACAAATAATATTTTTGAATATCCAAAATTAAGTAAAAGGAAATTAGGTTTTTTTAAAGATGAAAGTAATGGTAAAATCATGAAAAAATTTGTGGGTTTACGATCCAAAATGTACGCTTTTAACTTAGAGAATAAGACTTGCTAAGGCAAAAGGGGTAAATAAATGTATCACTAAAAAGATGATCATGGATAGTTATAAGTTAATAGTCTTCTCTATTTAATAAAAAAGTGCAATATTATGGTATGCTTAGATTTAAATCAATTAAACACACAATTTTTACACAAAAATTAAATAAGATTGGTTTATCATATAATGACACAAAGAGGCATATTTTAGATAATAATATTGAAACATTAGCTTGGGGTCATTATAAACTGCGTTAAGTGTTGATAGTTTTTAATTTTATGTCTGCATGTAAATAAAATTTGTATTGATTGTAAAATAATGATAATAGTATAATATGACGTAGAGTTTATTACATAATCGTTGTTTTATTGTAAATAATTTAAGTTAATTGTTGTTTATATTTGCGTGTGTGTGTATTTATTTGAGGTTGAGTTGATTGTAAAATTATGATGTACTAATTGTGTTAGAAATAGTATACAGATCATTCTGTTTTATATAATTTTTGCAATATGTTCGCGACGGCCTAACAACCTTAAGAAACAAAGTGATAAAGAATATTGTTTTATGTATTAATAGTGAAATTACCAAGAAAACTGAGTGAAAACGTGTATTAATATAGTTGTTTAGCATATTTATAACTCTTAGTATGTTTGTATAGAATGTCGTTTTGATAACAAGTAATATAAACAACTTTTATTATATACCAAAAAATCGACCAATCACAGCGCGTCTTATCGTAGAACTCTCTAGAAGTTTTTTAATTAACTGCGTAATAGTTTATACCAAAAATAATGAAAATAATTTTATGTTCTAAAAGAGTTATAAATATGACATTTAATTAGCATATGGCTTATAGATTAAAGAAGTATAGGAATATTTTTTATAATTAAACGCATTTCGTAGTTATAGAAAAATTAAAGAATTAAAATACCCAAATATTATGAAAATTTGGGACATTTCGTTTAATAACTTTTTGCAATGTTAATGTTTTTAATAACCTTTACGATATACTAATAAAGTACCAGACTACCGATTTAATGATATATAGCATGTTAGTGTAGCAATTAATTTTGTATAGAGAATATTGCAATTTATGCCATTTGTATAGTGAAAAGTTTATGCAATAAAGAGGCAAAACGGAGAATGGCAAGCGGCTCACTGTAAAGTATTGCTAAAGTCAACCTTAGGGGCTCGGGACCCAGTACGAGTAGTAGTGTGAAGAACTACCAGTAACAAGTGAAGTGAAGTGAGTGGTATCCGGTGGTAGCTGAAGTGACTAGTAGCAGTATATATATAGTAAATAGTGAAAGTGTTAGCTAGCCGAAAAAGGTCGTAACTGACATTCGCAGTTACATAGTGAAAGTGTTACCTAGCCTAAAAAGGTCGTAACTGACATTCGCAGTTACACATAGTGAAAGTGTTAGCTAGCCTAAAAAAGGTCGTAACTGATATTCGCAGTTACATATAGTGAAAGTGTTAGCTAGCCTAAAAAGGTCGTAACTGATATTCGCAGTTACATATAGTCGAAGTGGTAACTGATATCCGCAGTTACACAAGTGATAAAATCAGCTAGTTTAGTTGATAATAGTTGCTAGTCAGTAGTGTTAGAAAACCAGCTACTACCAATAGATATTTGATACCACCGTACAATTTAAAGAAATCTTTTGAAATATACAGTGACCAACCAATAGTGAACAACCGTAGTTCAACCGTGGTCAATACTTATAAAATTTCGCGACTAATTAATCAGTCGAACCGCTGGTCACTACCTTGCTATTTTTATTTATTAATCATGCATTTTGATTTTAACCACAGTCCACAATATTTCAGCGGCACCAACAAAGACGGCGGTGAGAGTACCCACCGGAACCTATAGGTGTAGGACGTGAGCGACTCGCGAAGTATCTTCGACAACATTTACTCCGGAGAGTTTCGCCCGTCCGGCACATTCGTTGGTCCTTCGAGCCGGATATATCCGTTTGTATTTCGGAACCGGGTAAATAGTCACCACCGTATTAAAACAGCAGAATTTTTCAGATTCAAGATGCCGATCACCCGTTCGCAAGGAGGGGAAGCCAAGGCGCGGACCGTCGGTCAGGAATGAGGTTCGTCGGCCAATAACGCCGCCATCCACCACCAGATGCCACCACGCTCACCGTCAACGGTAGAGGGCGCTGAGGCGCCATGCTGCCCCCCCGAGAGGGGGATACCCCAGCCCGCGCCGGCGACTACGGCCCGCACAACGAAGCAGAGGGAACATATAGAAGGCAACGATGACTTTAGCCGTACATCATTTCCACCAGCCCGGGAAGACACCCACACCGAAGAGCCACCGAGGGGCCACACCGATTGCAGTACGAAGTCAAAGAAGACTGTTCGGCCCAATAGAAGAATTTTGAAGGCTCGTGAAGAAGTATTGAAGATCAAACTAGAACTTGCGCAGATCTCCTTACAGATGGCTGAAGAAGAAGACGAATCAGACGACTATGATGAAGATGGTCACTCCAAAAGTGAGTACGTTCGATCTTGGCTCGAAAACTCTGTAGCCAAAAAAAAAAGTCAAATCAAGGCGCAATCACCGGAGGGAAGGCACCATTCAATAAAACCGTCACAAAGCCGACCCCGGACGTTGTCGACCTCAGTGAGCCCCAAAAGGAGCTCACGAACCAGGATTCCTATCCAGAAGACGTACAAAAGGATCCCATGCCACAGAAGCTCAGCCGACCCACCGTTGATGAAGACAGGGGGCTCCTACCGAATGTATCAGAGCTCACATACCAGGATTCCTATCCAGCAGACGTACCCAAGGATCCCATGCCAAAGAAACCTAGCCAGGAACCTGTCATAAGTGAAGACAGGGGGCTCCGTCCATTTATATCGGAGCTCACATCCGCTATAGCCGCGCTCGCTGACAAATCAAAGTTAGAGAGTGCGCCACTATCGTCGCATACTTTCGCAGCGTCGAAAGCTATAATGACACTGCCAAGCTTTAGCGGAGCACATACCGAGTGGCTTTCATTCCGTGCCATTTATGAAACAGCCCGAGGCTACTTCAATGACTTGAAAACACTGCTAGACTAAGACGAAGTCTACAAGGAAGTGCCTTGGAAACAGTCAGTTCAGAACTCATCGGGCATGCTAAGCCAGATGAGATTATGCGAGAACTGGAGCTACAATTTGGGCGTCCAGATTCAATCGCGCAAGCAGAAACCGAGAAATTACGAGGAATAGCACGTTGTACAGAAGCGCCCAGAGACATCTGCACATTCGCGAGCAAAGTGAGGGGAAGCGTCGTCACTCTTAGAGCCCTAAAGCGAGATCATTACCTCGTCAACGTAGAGCTGCTACGACACCTCACCGACAAACTGCCAAACTCTATACGTGCCCAGTTGTATAGAATCTACACAGAAAAATATGACTCTAGACCAGACCTCGGCTGCTTCAGCGAGTTTATTACCGAGCAAGCTCGCTTCTGCAGTGCATTTGCGCCTCCAGAAATTATAAACGAAGCACAAAGCAATCGTTCAGTACATAGAGCACACGCGGCTACTACTAAGCCGTCTCCGAAATGCAGAGTGTGCGAAAAGGAGGGTCACTACGGATCTGAATGTAAAAAATTTAAGGAAGCAGATATTAACAAAAGATGGGAACTCGCAAAGCAAAATAATTTATGTTTCCGCTGTTTACGTTATAGAAATCAGACACACAAATGCAAAACCAATAAGTGTGGAATAAAAGGATGCACCGCGACACACAATCGACTTCTCCATAACAATACAAAGGAGAAGACTGAGGTCAAACAAAAAGAACCTCAAGAAACCGTAGCTAACTCATTCACTGTGTCAAAGCATCAAGCCTATTTAAAAATAATTCCAGTGCGAGTAATTGGACCGGCGGGAGCTGTAAACACACACGCCCTGCTAGATGATGGGTCCACAGTTTCACTAATGGAT
Source organism: Parnassius apollo (assembly GCA_907164705.1). Lineage (NCBI taxonomy): Eukaryota > Metazoa > Arthropoda > Insecta > Lepidoptera > Papilionidae > Parnassius > Parnassius apollo. Next base: position 253,937 of record CAJQZP010001129.1, read on the forward strand.
GAAGAGATCGCCAAACAAATTGGTGCTACAGGGCGGTTGGACCCGTTTAAGATCACCGCTATCGGGAACACTACCCTCGATTCACCGGAATCCCGAAGAATCAAAGTATCTCTGAAGAGTCTCCACAGCAAAAGGGTGGCACCCTTTTGCTGTGGAGACTCTTTAGAGCACGCACGGTTGCAAGCCTAAACTTGGGGCCACAGACTGTGCGTGCAGCAGACATAGCCAAGTGCAAGCACTTGAAAGACCTAAAGGAGCAGCTAACATATGACTCCGGCAACCCAAGGATCCTAATAGGACAGGACAATTGGAGACTTCTGATAGCCACTCAAATCCGAAGAGGTCCGCCGCACCAGCCAATCGCCTCGCTCACAGAATTAGGATGGGTGCTACACGGGGCACACACTAAAGCCCCGTATCAGCGCGTCCACGCGGCCAATGAGCTGCACAAGAGCGAGGTTACTATAGATGACCAACTCCGCGAATATTTCGCGCTGGAATCTCTCATCATCAATCCGAGAAGACCAGATTCCGATCCAGAGAAGAAAGCTGAAGATATACTAAATAGCAGCACCCGTCAGTTACAAGACGGGCACATAGAAACAGCGCTTCTCTGGAAGGAAAAGGATATCGAGATGCCTGGTAATTATGAAACAGCAATAAAACGGCTCGTTTCCACTGAAAGAAAATTAGATCGAGACGAAGATCTAAAAAGGAAGTATGATGAACAAATGAATTCCCTAGTACAAAAAGGATACGCTGAGATAGCACCGAAAACTAGCACACCGGGAAGAACATGGTACCTACCCCATTTCGACGTCCATAACCCAATGAAGCCAGAGAAGTTTCGAAGAGTACACGATGCCGCAGCCAAAACAAAGGGGGTGTCATTGAACGACTTCCTGCTCACGGGTCCAGACCTACTGCAATCACTACCAGGTGTCATGATGCGTTTTCGCCGTCATAAAATTGCTGTCTCCGCGGACATAGCCGAAATTTTCATGCAGGTCAAAGTTAGACCCGAAGACAGAAATGCCTTAAGATATCTCTGGAGAGGGGATCGACGTAATGAAGCTCCAAAAGAATATAGAATGACGTCGATCATTTTCGGTGCAGCCAGTTCACCCTGCACAGCCATATTCGCGAAGAACTGGAACGCTAAAAAACACAAAGACAAGTATCCAGAAGCCGTAGAAGCTATCATTCAAAAACACTATATGGATGACTATCTCGACAGTTTCCAGTCTCTGGAAGAGAGGATATCGAAGGAAGTACGCGACATACACAAAAACGCGCACTTCACCTTAAGAAAATGGGTTTCAAACGCACCAGAAGTTGTAAAGGAATTAGAACCTGACCATGAAGCATCTGAGTCAGTCGATCTGGGAAACAAAGGAACTGAGGAAAAGATACTCGGATTAATCTGGAAACCGGGTACCGATCAGCTGAGCTTCAAGCCAAATCTCGCCCGACTTCGTATCAATTTGCTGCACAAAACACCAACCAAGAGGGAACGTCTCATACGGTGCGTGAAGACGGCACTATACACCGTCCTTCATGAGAGACATCCGCATGAGGAAGTATTAGCCACGCTGCTCTGCGAGGTGGAGTACACAGTAAATAGCAGACCATTGACTCACATCTCTGTAGACAGCGACGACGACGAAGCCATCACTCCAAATCACTTCCTTTTAGGAGGATCTGCGAGACTGCCGACACCTGGAGTATTTGATGAAAAGGATATGAATAGCAAAAGACACTGGCGACGCTCCCAGATACTCGCTGACATGTTCTGGCAGCGTTGGGTCCGAGAGTATTTACCGGAACTTCAAAACCGGCGGGAGGCCCATGGGCGAGGTCCCAATCTCCAGGTGGGCGATCCAGTCCTCATAGCTGACGGCCAGTTACCTCGTAACACCTGGCCACGAGGGGAGGGTGGAAGCTGTTTACCCCGGTGCGGACGGACAGATCCGCACTGTGGAGGTACGCACAGCAAACGGCCTAATCAAGAGGCCAACCAGGAAACTCGTGCCGCTGCCGAAGTAGAAGCAACGTCGCTCACCGAAATGGATGCAGCGCCGCTGTGAGAAAATCGTCGCGACGCTGCACGGCGGGAGAGATGTTCGCGACGGCCTAACAACCTTAAGAAACAAAGTGATAAAGAATATTGTTTTATGTATTAATAGTGAATTACCAAGAAAACTGAGTGAAAACGTGTATTAATATAGTTGTTTAGCATATTTATAACTCTTAGTATGTTTGTATAGAATGTCATTTTGATAACAAGTAATATAAACAACTTTTATTATATACCAAAAAATCGACCAATCACAGCGCGTCTTATCGTAGAACTCTCTAGAAGTTTTTTAATTAACTGCGTAATAGTTTATACCAAAAATAATGAAAATAATTTTATTCTTCTATGTCATATTTATAACTCTTTTAGTTCTAAAAGAGTTATAAATATGACATTTAATTAGCATATGGCTTATAGATTAAAGAAGTATAGGAATATTTTTTTATAATTAAACGCATTTCGTAGTTATAGAAAAATTAAAGAATTAAAATACCCAAATATTATGAAAATTTGGGACATTTCGTTTAATAACTTTTTACAATGTTAATGTTTTTAATAACCTTTATGATATACTAATAAAGTACCAGACTACCGATTTAATGATATATAGCATGTTAGTGTAGCAATTAATTTTGTATAGAGAATATTGCAATTTATGCCATTTGTATAGTGAAAAGTTTATGCAATAAAGAGGCAAAACGGAGAATGGCAAGCGGCTCACTGTAAAGTATTGCTAAAGTCGACCTTCGGGGCTCGGGACCCAGTACGAGTAGTAGTGTGAAGAACTACCAGTGACAAGTGAAGTAAAGTGAGTGGTATCCGGTGGTAGCTGAAGTGACTAGTAGCAGTATACAGTGAATAGTGAAAGTGTTAGCTAGCCGAAAAAGGTCGTAACTAACATTCGCAGTTACATAGTGAAAGTGTTAGCTAGCCTAAAAAGGTCGTAACTGATATTCGCAGTTACATATAGTGAAAGTGTTAGCTAGCCTAAAAAGGTCGTAACTGATATTCGCAGTTACATATAGTGAAAGTGTTAGCTAGCCGAAAAAGGTCGTAACTGATATTCGCAGTTACATATAGTCAAAGTGGTAACTGATATCCGCAGTTACACAAGTGATAAAATCAGCTAGTTTAGTTGATAATAGTTGCTAGTCAGTAGTGTTAGAAAACCAGCTACTACCAATAGATATTTGATACCACCGTACAATTTAAAGAAATCTTTTGAAATATACAATGACCAACCAATAGTGAACAACCGTAGTTCAACCGTGGTTAATACTTATAAAATTTCGCGACTAATTAATCAGTCGAACCGCTGGTCACTACCTTGCTATTTGTATTTATTAATCGTGCATTTTGATTTTAACCACAGTCCACAATATTTCAGCGGCACCAACAAAGACGGCGGTGAGAGTACCCACCGGAACCTATAGGTGTAGGACGTGAGCGACTCGCGAAGTATCTTCGACAACATTTACTCCGGAGAGTTTCGCCCGTCCGGCACACAATATATATTAATTGTTAACACCAACACTTTCATTTTTTATTTTACCCCTCAGAACTTTAGACGTGTGTAATGTTTCACTTTATCCATCCGTTTACTGCTATTGTGGCAGGACCAAGTGGATGTGGGAAGTCAAATTTTGTAACAAATTTCATAAAATCAGTTACAGAAATATGTAATTGTGATTTTAATCAGATCACATGGTGCTTTGATGAAATGCAACCTTTATATAATTTACCAAATGTTAACTACCATCAAGGAATTCCAAATGTTAATATGTTTGATGGTGAAAACCCACATCTTGTTATTATTGATGATCTAATGAGAGAGTCCGATGGAAGAATTGTGGATATATTTACAAAAAGTAGTCATCACAGGAATCTTAGTGTATTTTATTTAACACAAAATTTATTTCATCAGGGTAAAGGGCAAAGAACATATCCTTAAACTCAAGTTATATAATATATTTTAAAAACCCTCGAGATAAAACTCAAATAAGATATTTAACACGACAAGTGTCACCAGATAACCCAAAATTCATTGAAGATGCCTACAGGGATGCAACTCTAGAGACGCATGGATATTTAATGGTAGATTTAAAACAGAATACCAATGATTTTTGTCGTATCAAGACAAATGTCTTCTCATTTAATGGTTTCTGTACAGTCTACAAAAGAGTTTAAATATACCAAGAATCAAACATTTCAAATCATTGCTAAATGATGCATCGTCGACTCACAACGCATAAACATTTGCTAAACGCTTTGCATACGCTTAAACCAAAATATCAAAGAGCATTACTTAAAACGTGTGATGAAGAAGAAATTAACTGTATTTGTGAGTGTATTCATAACGCTTTACAAGGAAAAGTACCTCTTAAAGATCAAGATAAACAAAAATTTAATAAACACAAAAATATACTCCGTCAAATAGTGCGTAAGTGTAAACATAAACTAAGAAAAAATATAATTACACAAAAGGGAGGGGCTTTCTTATCAATAATATTAGGTGCAATATTGAGTGGATTAGTGAGTAGACTAGCCAGTTAACATGGAAAATGCAAAGAATATGATACTTATCGAACCTGGATTGATTGAAAAATTAAAACAAGAAAATAGGGTTAATAGTAGTTTATCTCGATTAGATATTGAAATGCAAAATATTATGAATAGTAAGACGGAAGACCGAAAGAAATGGATGTTATATTTACAAACACTGCAAAGATACCTTCATTTTACCGAAGAGAATCGTCAACCACTCAGATTATCAAATTAATCTGATACTTCTAATGAAGGTTCAAACGAGTCTAAAATTGGTTTTAAAAATAAAGATAGAGATCTAAAAAATTCAGTTGATGCTGATTTGTTCAGTTGATTTGTTGGAGGAGAATCGATCCATTAAAATTAAAGAAAATGTTGAAAATCCACTTTACACACCAGCTCAAATACTCAGTTTAATACCAAAAACTTATAATAAAAAAGGACAGTTATTATTAAACATAGTTGAAACAAGTAAAGGTAAAATACATTGGGATAATGAAGGTACAGTCATAATTGATAATGAAAAAATTCCTGGAAGTAATATTGTTGATTTAATAAATGATTCACTAAGACCCTTAAAAAAAAGTGATCCAGTAGGGTGGGATAGATTTGCTGAAGCATTAAAAGATATTAAAGTACCACTTACTTATATTGGAAATCCAATGAGATGTGAGTTTATTAACCAACTTCAAGCAAAAGATCTGAACAAACCCTCTGAGATTGAACTTCAAGAGTTTTCTACACCGAGCAGTAGAGATAAAAAGTCTACAACTAAAATACGTAAAAAGGCTTGAGTGGGAAAAATGGACCCCGTACTAGAAGAAATTAACAGGATTTATTATGATCCATCTAATCCCGCTGGTTTTGGTAGTATTGATAAATTATCAAAAGCCATGAAGGGTAAAATGAATAAAAAGCAAATAAAGGAATGGTTAAAATCACAAGAAACATACACATTACATAAACCCATTCGAAAAAAAATTCCCGCGTAATAGGTACATTCTATCAAATATTAATGAACTGTGGCAAGCTGATTTAAGTGATATGCGAACTTATTCTCAATATAATGATGGTTTCAAGTATATAATTTGTGTTATTGATGTATTTAGTAAATATGCTTTTGCAAGACCAATGAAAAAGAAAAACTCAGAAACAACTAAAGAATGTTTTGAAAGTATATTTACTGAAAGTAATTTAACACCTACTCACATACAATCTGATAAAGGTACAGAATTTGTTTCAAAAGATGTACAAAAATACTTTAAATCCAAAAAAGATTAATTACTATATCACTAACAATCCTGACATTAAGTCCAGTATTGTTGAACGATTTCAAAGAACACTAAAAATGAAAATGTGGCGTTATTTAACTCATAATAATACTTATAGATATATAGATGTTTTACAAGGTTTAATATACTCTTATAATCGCAGCTTTCACTCTAGTATTAAGATGTGTCCATGTGATGTAAATTTCAACAATATTATGACAGTTTGGACTAATCTTTATGATAGACGGTCAAACAAACTTTATTTAGAAAATCCTAAACCAAATTTCAATGTGGGTGGTTATGTTCGAATAACTAAATATAAACATGTTTTCCAAAAAAGGATATGAATCAAATTGGAGTGATGAAATATTTATTATATCTTCAATAATTGATGGATCTCCATGGGTTGTTTATACAATAACAGACTTACAAAATGAACCAATAGTTGGTACTTTTTATGGAAGAGAATTACAGAAAATCACTTACAACCACACCTCACAATATAAAATACATAAAATAATTGACACTCGTTACTCAGGTAACAGAAAAGAAGTAATAGTGAAGTGGAAAGGTTATCCCGATAAATTTAACAGTTGGATTTTAGCTTCTAGCTTAAAAGAAATATGAATAAAGAAAGTTTTTATTTAACTTTGCTCAGCAATAGTTCAATAGAATACTTTCCTGATAACAAGAGCACAAATTTTTCAACAAATTACCGAAAGCTATTAAATTAGAAGGTGAATGGTCGGTTGGAGTTGTCGAGTTTCAATATCCATGTACCATGTTTACTGTTCAAGATCATGAAAATATTATATACATTACAAAATCTATGTTAATGCCTAATGAAGATAAACCATCCACAGTGTACTATAAAAAACATATTCCAGCTACCAACTATGATAACGTTGAGCATATTTTAAGAGTGTTAAATGGTATCGGAGAGAACTTGAAATTTCGCTATGATGAAATAACAAAATTTGTGTCTATTTCTGTTTTGGATAAAAATATAACATCCGTAACATTATCACCCAAATTAAGTTTACAACTAGATTATGAACCAAATAAAAATCTCCTAGAGAGAAATTTTGGAAAGTGTCCTGCTAATTTACACTTAGGGTTACCATCTCAACTCTTTCTATATTGCGACATTATCGATCCTCAGATTGTGGGTTATGTTATGGTTATGACTCCTTTACTAAGAGTCATTTCATTAGATCCTACAAAATACATTTATGGTGCAAATAAAATGCACGTTTTCTCTCAACCTCACTACTTACCTGTTATGCGAAGAGAGTTCGATACGCTGGAAATAGTTATAAGATCGAGCACAGGACAAAAATTACCATTCCAGTTTGGAACCGTGTGTATTAAACTACATTTCCGAAAATTATAATAATGAATTCTCTTCGTGATCATCATAAATGTCCATATGAAAATTATTATACACATCAAGCTGGGTCAGGAGTTGGAGTAATTTATAAGGGTGCACCATACCAACGCGGTCATGGTATTGGGAGCTTCTTAGGGGGGTTATTTAGATCAGTTTTACCTTTACTTTCAAGTGGTGCTCGAGTGATTGGTAAGGAGACATTAAGAGCTGGAGTAGGACATTTTTTTTATGGTTCAAGCGCGTCCTATGGAAGTCTCAATAAAAGATAGTCTAAAGCAAGTTAGTACGAATTTAAAACGAAAGGCTGATGAGAAAATTGATCAATTTAACATGACAGGATCTGGGTACCAAAAGAAAACGATTGACCTCGTTCATTCCACCATTAACTGCTAAAGTGAAAGCTGCGAAAAAACTTGGCCTAAAACCAAAAAATATCGAAGATATATTTTCAAATTAAATATGTCTTTCCTTCATAATCATTCTTGCGAGTGCGTTAAGTCAGAATTGCATTTGTTTGCACTACCGTCTACACAAACTAGCATTGAAAATGGATTGTGGATTCATCATAAACCAATTTCATCTCTTGGTGATGATGGACCTATCGAGTTTCAAGTTCCTGGGACAGGCGATGACTACATAGATTTGTCTCATACATTACTCCACATAAAGGCAAAAGTATTAAAACAAGATTCAACTAACTTGATATCTACTACAATAGTAGCACCTGTAAATAATTGGCTGCATTCACTTTTTAGTCAACTAGATGTTTATTTAAACCAAAAACTTGTATCACCACCTAATAATATGCATAGGCATATCGAGCATACATGGAAACCTTTTTAAACTATGCTCCTGCTGCTAAACAATCTCATCTTACTTGTAGTCTTTGGTATGATGATACAGCAGGAAAAATGGATTCTACGGATGGTAAAAACATAGGATTTGTTAAAAGACAGGAATTGATTAGTGAAAGTAAGGAAATAGAAATGATTGGTCATCTTCACGGTGACATTTTCAACCAAGATAAATTTTTAATAAATGGTGTTGGAATTAGTGTTAAATTGGTTCGATCAAGAGAAAGTTTTAATTTAATTGCTGGGTCAAACGATGTAAAGTTTAAAGTTTGCATTACGGACGCAACTCTTATTGTTCGACGAGCACGAATTAATCCAAGTGTATTACTCGCACATCAAAAAGTTTTAGCTTCTACCACTGCTAAATATCCTATTACTCGAGCTGAAGTAAAAGTTTTAACAACATTTCCATCGGGTGTTCAAGGAAAAACTCTTGATAATATATTTTAGGGCAGGTACCCAAAAGATGTATAACTGGAATTGTGAACAATTCTGCATTTAATGGTTCCCTTACTAAAAATCCATTTAACTTTGAAAACTATGGTATTAATTTTTTCAGTTTATATATTGATGGTCAACAAATACCTTCAAAAGCTTTGCAACCATCTTTTAATAATAGTATATTTACATCAGCATACCATACTCTAAGTCTCGGGAACTGGTATTCACTTTCTTAATGAAGGAAATGGAATCTCTTGTGAACAGTATGCCAAAGGTTACTGTCTATTAGCATTTGACTTAACTCCTGATTTATCAGCCAACTCATCAGCTCATTGGAATCTCATAAAGCATGGTAGTGTAAGATTAGAAGTACGATTTGAATCCTCACTAATACAAACAATTAACTGTATAGTTTATGCTGAGTTTGATAATATTATTGAGATAGATAAAAACAGAAATGTTACAGTAGACTATAGTAGTTAAGGTTATATATAATACGTGTTGTGTGTTAGATTTTATGAGTTATGTGTAATGCATTTTGTGTGTATGTAACTATGTGAAACGTTATAAATTAAATAAAACAAATTGTATGCAATATATTATTTTTTATTTCTTTATAAATATTCTATTTAATCTAATACAAAACTCTGTTCGAGTTTAAATTTTACATAAGCACACTGACTAAACCACTGAACATGCTGCTGCCAAGGATCATCATCATCTTCCCAATCTTTTAAACCACCACCACAATGGAAACACTTGGTCCTGTCTGCATGGCCAGTATAAAAGGAACCGGCTTCTGGAAGATCTTCAGGTTTCTGTCGCATAACGAGAGGCCAGTTTTCGAAACTGAGCAACCGGCTAGATTTTGAACTGAAGAATGGATATTCAGCTCTTGAGTACTGCATATTCTTCTCGTTTTCTTCTCCACTCAGTGTTGTAGTTTTGTTATTCAATGATGGGTTCTGTACACGTATGCCACACTCATCTCTTCCTTCTGCTCTTGTCTTCCTGAAACACTTGGTCCTGTCTGCATGGCCAGTATAAAAGTGTATTCATCAACACATAATTTTTAAAGTAAACTTCATATTGCATGATGATTTTGTTCAACAAACTAAAGATATTCATGATACGTTCGATTTTCAAACGCTTAACTATATTATTTGTCAAGGAGATGACTTAAATATTTTTTTCATCTTTAAATAATACAATTACTACTAAAATTAGTGTATTTGAAAAAAAAAAGATAGTGGATGGAGTCTAAAAAACATAAAATCTATAGACATGAATGTTAATAAATTTAACCCCCTACGCGGTACTTCATACATAGATCTTCCTCGTGACATAAAATTAAAAAAGGTTGTTATAAATGTAAAAAGCAAGGATTATTCTTGTTTTAAATGGGCGTTACTCTCGGCGTTATATCCCGTAAACAAAAACGCGATCGATAAAATTTCTGACATAACAAAAGTAGAGAAATTAAATGATATTAGTATTAATGTTTTTGGGTTAGAATATAATAAAGAAAAACGATGTAATTCTATAGTAGGTCCATTATTTTTAACAAAGTGTCGTAAAGATAGACATATCAATTTATTATTTTTTTCCAAGGATACAAAAAATCATTATTGTTACATAAAAAATTTATCGCGGTTAGTTAGTAAACAAATTTCAAAAGACGGTCACATCATGTACATTTGCGAAGCATGTCTACTTCACTTTCCATCTCAGGAAAGTTTAAATAACCATGAACAATACGATTGTGCCCACATTTGTACAGAATTACCAAACAGTGAAACTTTAAAAAAAAAGAATTGGTTTGGTCAACCTATTTCAAATGATAAAATTAAATTTGATAGTTATGAAAAAAGTTAAAGATACCGGTCGTAGTTTATGCTGATTTTGAAGCATTTTTAAAACCAATAGAATCATGTTCTAACGATCCTTCCAAACCTTTCACACACAATATTCAGAAACATGAAGTACATAGTTTTGGTTATTATATAAAATGTTCATATGATGATAAATTATCAAAATATGTAACATATTGCGGACCCAACTGTGCACAAGTGATTATGGAAAGTTTATCTAACAATCTCAAAGAAATAAATAGACTTTAAAAATATCCTCCACTTCCGCTAACAAATGAAGACAAAAACCAAATTTCAAATGCAACCATTTGTTATATTTTTGAAACAGAGTTAGCAGAACATTTTTATAATTTTGATTGGTACACCGGCAGTTTTATAGGTGTTGCTCACGAATCATGTAGCTCGAAGTTCAGAAAACCTCGTTATATACCAATATTTTTACACAACCTTAGTCACTATGATGCTCATTTTATAAGTCGAAGTTATCCCTCAAAATAAAGAAAAATATATATCCTTTTCCAAAAAATTAAAAATGAATAACCACGAAATTATATTAAGATTCATAGATTCATTTAAGTTTTTATCATGTAAATTAGAAGAATTGGCCAAAAATCTCAGTAATGATCAATTTCAAGAATTACGTAGAAATTATCCTAATGATGAAGATTTCTTTCGTTTAAAACGGAAAGGCGTTTATCCATATGAACTTATGACTAATTATGATAGTTTAAGCCTAACATCGCTCCCCGAACAAAACATTTTTATAGCTCGCTCACAGATTCCCATATTTCAAATGATGATTACAATCATGCCAAAGATGTTTGGGAACACTTTGGGTGTTGTAATATGCTAGATTATTCAAACCTGTATTTAAAAACAGACGTTTTGCTTTTATCCAATGTATTTGAAAACTTTAGAAAGTTATGTATTGATACTTATGATTTAGACCCTGCCCATTATTACACAGCACCCGGTTTAAGTTGGGATGCAATGTTAAAATATACAAAAATAGAATTAGAACTTTTAACAGATTATGAGAAATTTGCATTTATTAGATCAGGTATCAGGGGTGGTGTATCTCAATTTAGTAATCGTTATGCTAGAGCTAATAACAAATACATGGAGGATTATGATGCAGGAAAACCAAATTCATATATCACATATTTTGATGCCAACAATTTATATGGTTGGGCTATGTCTCAATGTCTTCTTACTGGTGGATTCGAATGGGTAAATCCGAATACAGAATTTAATGTGTCTGAGACATCGAACTTCGCTTTTATTTTAGAAGTTGATTTGGAATATCCAGATGAACTTCATGATTTACATTCGGACTTTCCTTTATGCCCCAAAAAGATTTGTGTAGGCAATATTAATGAAAATAAACTAGTCCCAAATTTAAATAATAAAGATAAATATGTAATTCATTACAGAAATTTAAAGCAGTGCATAGAAATGGGGGTTAAATTAACTAAAATTCATAGAGTTTTAAAATTTAAACAGTCTCGCTGGTCGAAGATGTACATAGAGCTAAACACAAAATTAAAAACGTTGGCAAAGTCAGATTTCGAAAAAGATTTTTATAAATTAATGAATAATTCAGTCTTCGGTAAGACTATGGAGAATATTGAAAAAAAGGGTCTACATAAAATTAGTTACACACTGGGAGAACCAGGGTAAAGCTTTAGGTGCTCAAGATTTAATCGCTAAACCACAATTTCATAGTCTTTCAGTATTTTCGGAAAACCTAGTTGCGGTTCAGTTGCGAGAAACGAAGTTAATATATAACAAACCAATTTATTTAGGGTTTTGCATTTTAGATATTTCAAGAACATTAATGTATGATTTTTATTATAACTATATTTAAACTATGGTTAAAAAGTTTAGTAAAATCAAATTATTGTATACAGATACGGATAGTTTAATATATCATATATTTACAGATGATTTTTACTCTGATATAAAACCTGACCTTTCATCATACTTTGATACCTCAGCTTATGATACAAATAATATTTTTGAATATCCAAAATTAAATAAAAGGAAATTAGGTTTTTTTTAAAAATGAAAGTAATGGTAAAATCATGAAAGAATTTGTGGGTTTACGATCCAAAATGTACGCTTTTAACTTAGAGAATAAGACTTGCTAAGGCAAAAGGGGTAAATAAATGTATCACTAAAAAGATGACCATGGATAGTTATAAGTTAATAGTCTTCTCTATTTAATAAAAAAGTGCAATATTATAGTATGCTTAGATTTAAATCAATTAAACACACAATTTTTACACAAAAATTAAACAAGATTGGTTTATCATATAATGACACAAAGAGGCATATTTTAGATAATAATATTGAAACATTAGCTTGGGGTCATTATAAACTGCATTAAGTGTTGATAGTTTTTAATTTTATGTCTGCATGAAAATAAAATTTGTATTGATTGTAAAATAATGATAATAGTATAATATGACGTAGAGTTTATTAAATAATCGTTGTTTTATTGTAAATAATTTAATTGTTGTTTATATTTGCGTGTGTGTGTATTTATTTGAGGTTGAGTTGATTGTAAAATTATGATGTACTAATTGTGTTAGAAATAGTATACAGATCATTCTGTTTTATATAATTTTTGCAATATATATTAATTGTTAACACCAACACTTTCATTTTTTATTTCACCCCTTAGAACTTTAGACGTGTGTAATGTTTCACTTTATCCATCCGTTTACTGCTATTGTGGCAGGACCAAGTGGATGTGGGAAGTCAAATTTTGTAACAAATTTCATAAAATCAGTTACAGAAATATGTAATTGTGATTTTAATCTGATCACATAGTGCTTTGATGAAATGCAACCTTTATATAATTTACCAAATGTTACTACCAGCTATTCAGCAGTGACTTTGAGGGCTGTAATGATAATGATGAACTACCATCAAGGAATTCCAAATGTTAGTACGTTTGATGGTGAAAATCCACATCTTGTTATTATTGATGATCTAATGAGAGAGTCCGATGGAAGAATTGTGGATATATTTACAAAATGTAGTCATCATAGGAATCTTAGTGTATTTTATTTAACACAAAATTTATTTCATCAGGGTAAAGGGCAAAGAACATATCCTTAAACTCAAGTTATATAATATATTTTAAAAACCCTCGAGATAAAACTCAAATAAGATATTTAACGACAAGTGTCACCAGATAACCCAAAATTCATTGAAGATGCCTACAGGGATGCAACTCTAGAGACGCATGGATATTTAATGGCAGATTTAAAACAGAATACCAATCATTTTTGTCGTATCAAGACAAATGTCTTCCCATTTAATGGTTTCTGTACAGTCTACGTCCCCACAAAAGAGTTTAAATATACCAAGAATCAAACATTTCAAATCATTGCTAAATGATGCATCGTCGACTCACAACGCATAAACATTTGCTAAACGCTTTGCATACGCTTAAACCAAAATATCAAAGAGCATTACTTAAAACGTGTGATGAAGAAGAAATTAACTGTATTTGGGAGTGTATTCATAACGTTTTACAAGGAAAAGTACCTCTTAAAGATCAAGATAAACAAAAATTTAATAAACACAAAAATATACTCCGTCAAATAGTGCGTAAGTGTAAACATAAACTAAGAAAAAATATAATTATACAAAAAGGAGGGGCTTTCTTACCAATAATATTAGGTGCAATATTGAGTGGATTAGTGAGTAGACTAGCCAGTTAACATGGAAAATGCAAAGAATATGATACTTATCGAACCTGGATTGATTGAAAAATTAAAACAAGAAAATAAGGTTAATAGTAGTTTATCTCGATTAGATATTGAAATGCAAAATATTATGAATAGTAAGACGGAAGACCGAAAGAAATGGATGTTATATTTACAAACACTGCAAAGATACCTTCATTTTACCGAAGAGGATCGTCAACCACTCAGATTACCAAATTAATCTGATACTTCTAATGAAGGCAGACGAGTCTAAAATTGGTTTTAAAAATAAAGATAGAGATCTAAAAAATTCAGTTGATGCTGATTTGTTCAGTTGATTTGTTGGAGGAGAATCGATCCATTAAAATTAAAGAAAATGTTGAAAATCCACTTTACACACCAGCTCAAATACTCAGTTTAATACCAAAAACTTATAATAAAAAAGGACAGTTATTATTAAACTTAGTTGAAACAAGTAAAGGTAAAATACATTGGGATAATAAAGGTACAGTCATAATTGTTAATGAAAAAATTCCTGGAAGTAATATTGTTGATTTAATAAATGATTCACTAAGACCCTTAAAAAAAAGTGATCCAGTAGGGTGGGATAGATTTGCTGAAGCATTAAAAGATATTAAAGTACCACTTACTTATATTGGAAATCCAATGAGATGTGAGTTTATTAACCAACTTCAAGCAAAAGATCTGAACAAACCCTCTGAGATTGAATTTCAAGAGTTTTCTACACCGAGCAGTAGAGATAAACAGCCCTATTAATAAACACAGACTTGAGCAAGATTAACTTTACTCCTAGTTTAAAGCTTAAAATATCTAATTTCAGTATTAATAAACATAGAGTAAGGAGGGAGTAAACTAATCCGAATCTACTCTCGGAATAAAAGTTAATCCTTGGATCTTGCTCTTGCTTCGATCTTGCTTTGACCTTGTACCTAGTTTAACGACTGAGTAAGCGTAGACTAGTCGCGTATTTTGACATTTTGTAAAACTTTACGTTCACGTGCGTTGTTACCCGTATTCATAAGTTGTGAGCACTAGTAACAAAAATAGCGTAATGGATTAAAATGTCAAGAAGTTACATGGAGCAGAACAAAGTGATTGCACGTTTTTATTCATTATGTGGATTTAGACAAGTGATTGGGGCTATTGATTGCTACATATTCTAAACCCGAAAGACGCTGGAAACATCGGACAATACTACATAAACAGGAAAGGATACAGTTCAATAAATGTACAAGTAAGTTTTATAGCACCTAGCTAGCCCATCTTTGCCGTATAGGTACTTAGTTATTTTCTCAGATTCAATACAATCACCTTAATCTATTACTTCATATTAAAGAGGTTATGAGTGCTTTGTTCCAGGTTGTGTCAAATGCAAATTTAGAATTCATGGATACAGTGGCACATTGGCAAGGCAGCACACATGACTCAAGAATATTTAATTATCGTAGCATTAAAACAAATGTTTGAGCAGTCAGTTATTGCTTATACTTCTTATTTATACACTCCTATCCTGCGTCCTAATAAACAAAAGGAAGAATGTACAACCGGTCGCACATCTGGTGGCCCCGTTACACTTTAGAACAATGCTTTGGAGGGAAGCAAAGGTTTCGGTGTTTACTGCGAGGACTAAATACTAAATAAGAGCATACAAACAATATATACATTGCAATGCAAAAGCAAGATCTGCTTGAGGATGTAGTATAAGGAGATGATGAAAATATATCAGTCACACAATTAATAAATAACTCCGTTGGAGGAAATTCTGTTCGGGCAGCATTTATTAACGTTTTTTTAAATAAATATACAATAATTACATGTACAAAACATTTTATTTATCCCCAAAAAACAAAACAAAAATGGTTATTTAATTAATTTTGCCCTTCACGCACTTTTCTTAATTCTAAAATTTCGTTACAAATAATATTAAAAATGATTATATTTAGAACATAGTTTTTCCACCGATTCCGAAAACAACACGAGAAACAAGGAACAACCCGTAACATTTATCTCTTGTCAAACTCAAAATATTGCCTGTCACTGTCATTAATGTCATCAAGCATTGAATTCATTCACTAATCATTCACTGACTCACTCTTTTTTACTTTTAAAATAAGTGGGTTGCCATAGCGCAAGCCTTAATCCCGGCGTAAGGAATGTATAGTTAGTCCGAGGTTACTCCATGCATATTAATAACATTGTAATAACGAAGTAAATAGTCAGTTACTCTGAGATTAGCTAGTCCAAGTGTAACTTCGAATTAAGCTTGGAATAAGCAATTTTTATTAATAAGGCAGAAAAAGTCTACAACTAAAATACGTAAAAGGCTTGAGTGGGAAAAATGGACCCCGTACTAGAAGAAATTAACAGGATTTATTATGATACATCTAATCCCGCTGGTTTTGGTAGTGTTGATAAATTATCAAAATCCATGAAGGGTAAAATGAATAAAAAGCAAATAAAGGAATGGTTAAAATCACAAGAAACATACACATTACATAAACCCATTCGAAAAAAATTCCCGCGTAATAGGTACATTCTATCAAATATTAATGAACTGTGGCAAGCTGATTTAAGTGATATGCGAACTTATTCTCAATATAATGATGCTTTCAAGTATATAATTTGTGTTATTGATGTATTTAGTAAATATGCTTTGGCAAGACCAATGAAAAATAAAAACTCAGAAACAACTAAAGAATGTTTTGAAAGTATATTTACTGAAAGTAATTTAACACCTACTCACATACAATCTGATAAAGGTACAGAATTTGTTTCAAAAGATGTACAAAAATACTTTAAATCCAAAAAGATTAACTACTATATCACTAACAATCCTGACATTAAGGCCAGTATTGTTGAACGATTTCAAAGAACACTAAAAATGAAAATGTGGCGTTATTTAACTCATAATAATACTTATAGATATATAGATGTTTTACAAGATTTAATATACTCTTATAATCGCAGCTTTCACTCTAGTATTAAGATGTGCCCATGTGATGTAAATTCCAACAATATTATGACAGTTTGGACTAATCTTTATGATAGACGGTCAAACAAACTTTCTTTAGAAAATCCTAAACCAAATTTCAATGTGGGTGATTATGTTCGAATAACTAAATATAAACATGTTTTCCAAAAAGGATATGAATCAAATTGGAGTGATGAAATATTTATTATATCTTCAATAATTGATAGATCTCCATGGGTTGTTTATACAATAACAGATTTACAAAATGAACCAATAGTTGGTACTTTTTATGGAAGTGAATTACAGAAAATCACTTACAACCACACCTCACAATATAAAATACATAAAATAATTGACACTTGTTACTCAGGTAACAGAAAAGAAGTAATAGTGAAGTGGAAAGGTTATCCCGATAAATTTAACAGTTGGATTTTAGCTTCTAGTTTAAAAGAAATATGAATAAAGAAAGTTTTTATTTAACTTTGCTCAGCAATAGTTCAATAGAATACTTTCCTGATAACAAGAGCACAAATTTTTCAACGAAATTACCGAAAGCTATTAAATTAGAAGGTGAATGGTCGGTTGGAGTTGTCGAGTTTCAATATCCATGTACCATGTTTACTGTTCAAGATCATGAAAATATTATATACATTACAAAATCTATGTTAATGCCTAATGAAGATAAACCATCCACAGTGTACTACAAAAAACATATTCCAGCTACCAACTACGATAACGTTGAGCATATTTTAAGAGTCTTAAATGGTATCGGAGAGAACTTGAAATTTCGCTATGATGAAATAACAAAATTTGTGTCTATTTCTGTTTTGGATAAAAATATAACATCCGTAACATTATCACCCAAATTAAGTTTACAACTAGGTTATGAACCAAATAAAAATCTCCTAGAGAGAAATTTTGGAAAGTGTCCTGCTAATTTACACTTAGGGTTACCATCTCAACTCTTTCTATATTGCGACATTATCGATCCTCAGATTGTGGGTTATGTTATGGTTATGACTCCTTTACTAAGAGTCATTTCATTAGATCCTACAAAATACATTTATGTTGCAAATAAAATGCACGTTTTCTCTCAACCTCACTACTTACCTGTTATGCGAAGAGAGTTCGATACGCTGGAAATAGTTATAAGATCGAGCACAGGACAAAAATTACCATTCCAGTTTGGAACCGTGTGTATTAAACTACATTTCCGAAAATTATAATAATGAATTCTCTTCGTGATCATCATAAATGTCCATATGAAAATTATTTTACACATCAAGCTGGGTCAGGAGTTGGAGTAATTTATAAGGGTGCACCATACCAACGCGGTCATGATATTGGGAGCTTCTTAGGGGGGTTATTTAGATCAGTTTTACCTTTACTTTCAAGTGGTGCTCGAGTGATTGTGTAACGCTTCCCCCCCTCTCTCATAGTAATAAATATATTAGATTAAATATAATTAATCCTCCTTTATAATAAAAATTATATATATGTGACTAGGAATCACCCCCCTTCAATAAATAAAATATGTTTTGGTCTTTCTAAATGATCTTTCTAAAGGTTTAATAATAGGCCGTTTGTAATATTTTGGCGTGATCGTCTTAGTTAGGACCCTTATTTACGTTGTGTTTGTTTAGTAACTTAGTTCTTTTAGGTGTCTTTTGGAAGAATGAATATTCGCTAGAGCAATTGAAAGCTGTTGGTAGTGCCTTATAAGCTAAGTGCACCCCGTTCACGAAGACAGGGCTCGAGAAAGGTTAAAAACATAAAACGTCCCAATTCCACTTTTATCAGGTTTACATTATTAACTTAATATTATTTATCCCTTCCCGCTCGGAAAAGGCTCAAAATATATTTATACAAAGTACCCGATACAAGGGCTTCGCTTTCCTACATTTATTAAAAAATGTAGGGGGAGGCACACGGCCCCACGCCGTGCACGGTGAGCGCCAACCATTTTGATGCACTCCCCCCGAAGGGATAGCTAATTCGGGAACTGGACCGTAGTCCACAGTAAAATAACTGGCGAACCAGTAAAAGAGGCTTGGCCCCTTGCTAATGCGTAAGCACAAACATCGACCGAAGTCGCGCATGTCAATGCGTGTAAACGCCAAACAGAATACGAACGAATCCAGCCACAATGAATGTACGTCACACGGTTTAGGCAAATAGGCACACTGGCCGTAAACCCTCCGTGAGCGCCACCACCTGTCAGACCGCCGCTCCTGCAGACGTGATGCAAGTGTATGGCATCACCACCAATTGCATGATCAGCACGGCTACTAGCCGCAGAGCGTTTCATGAGTCTACTGCTCACCTCAAGGGAATGGGGTCCCACGTTGTGCGGCTTTCGGCCGCAGCCTTGAGAGTCTCCTCAAATCCTCCCGCCAGCTACCACCCGCATGAGGTCGACACATATGCTCCACCAACCAATACAACGGCAGATATAGCCAAAAGGCAGTTATAAGATAAGAGTAATAATTCGCCATCAGAAAGGGTTTGTGTCACTGACGTTGAGTAAATGCATTTTCGATCATGTTTATCTCACCCACCAACAAGTTGCCTTCAATCATTCAAAGGTGGGAAAGTTATAAAGATATATTATTATGTTGTTATATAAAACATCATGGAGGGCAGACAGGCTGCAGCCCCGTAATGAAGGGACCCGACTTGGGCAAAGCTACTCAGGCGTGAGTCAACCCAAGACGCAGAGAGCGCCATTGAGAATAGCGTCCCACCAAACAACCATCGCAGAGACGCAATGCTGCAGAACGCAACAAGCGTCAATACGACTATCGTCGGGCTTACACCATTCCAAGGTCCCCCATGCATCCCAGCAGACATCACCACCCGCATACCTCCATTGAAGAACCACAAGAGTGCGTCGAATCAGGCGCAGCACACCCGCAGATCCATCACAAGACGCAATACCGCAAGTAGCAGTAAGCATCAATGCAACTATCATACGGATGGCGCCCCCTCACAACACACCCATATGATCCCTATCGACTTTGGTAACAAAGTTTGTATTGTTGTTATATAAAAATTATCACCAACGTATCATAGTAGCACGCTACTAAGACGCCAATGAACAAAACTCCACGTATCATAGCGCTAATGCACTAAGACATGAAGTTGAGTATGCCTGTTACACTTAAAGGTGCTACCAAACACACTCATAATCCCAATTCGAAATATAGACGACGCATAGCTATGAGCTACTACGCCGCCCACAAACGGTATGGGTGTGCGATGTCCACGGGAAAGCCGTATTGCTACAACAAACCCGCTTACCACCAGCACTAAGATGATAAGTCTAGGACATATCGGTTAGCGAGTCCAAGTTTACCTCGGACCAATAGCTCGTGAAGCAGCACACACGCCACCATAATATTCCTTTTCAAGTCCCTAATAAGGACTAGTCATTTTGCTACAGTACTAGGAGCAGTAGGTCACCCGACCACCCCATACAATGCTTATGCATCAAGGAGACCTTCTATAATATTGCTTTTGTATCATAGACCTTACTTTCATAAGTCATTAACATATATGGTTCGAACCCACAACCCTACTATTGTAATGCATATTCATCATGGAGACCTTCTATAGTATTGCTTTTGTATCATAGACCTTACATTCATAAGTCATTCATATATAGTATTCGAACCCACGACCTTACTATTGTAATGCAAATTCATCATGGAGACCTTCTATAGTATTGCTTTTGTATCATTAAGTTTATTATCATAAGTCCCTAATATGGGACTAGTCATTGTGCTACAGTACTTCAGGCAGTCGGGCTCCCGACCACCCCATATATATGCACAACTGCAGGTATGTATCTCCGGCAGCTCCTCTATACAAGACATCTATACATGAACACCTTCCATAACTTAAGGAAACTTTTATACGTGAACTCCTTCCACAACTTAGGAAATTTCTTTTATACACGTACTCCTTCAACAACTTAGGAAAATTTTCTTTTATACATGAACTCCTTCCACGAGTTAGACAATTTTCAACAAATTTTCTAATTATCTTATAAATGTTATTTATCTTTATTTTTATAATATTTTCGACTTGTATTTCTATTAATTGTCTTATTTTAAATATTTTTTTCAAGTTTTTAATAAATTTATTTATTACGGAAGACAATATTTTGCCTTTAATTTACTATGTTATTGGTCTAATGTCTGAAATGTAGTTATATTAACTTTATGGTTATTAATGTAATTTTATTGTTTAATATATATCTTTTAAGACTATTTTTGACGCCCCTTTATATTGAATTTAATTATTTATAATAATATTGGGCCGTCACAATTGGTAAGGAGGCATTAAGCGCTGGAGTAGGACTTTTATCGGATATGGTTCAAGCGCGTCCTATGGAAGCCTCAGTAAAAGATAGTCTAAAGCAAGTTAGTACGAATTTAAAACGAAAGGCTGATGAGAAAATTGATCAATTTAACATGACAGGATCTGGGTATAAAACTAAAAGAAAACGATTGACCTCGTTCATTCCACCATTAACTGCTAAAGTGAAAGCTGCGAAAAAACTTGGTCTAAAACCAAAAAATATCAAAGATATATTTTCAAATTAAATATGTCTTTCCTTCATAATCATTCTTGCGATTGCGTTAAGTCAGAATTGGATTTGTTTGCACTACCGTCTACACAAACTAGCATTGAAAATGGATTGTGGATTCATCATAAACCAATTTCATCTCTTGGTGATGATGGACCTATCGAGTTTCAAGTTCCTGGGACAGGCGATGACTACATAGATTTGTCTCATACATTACTCCACACAAATCAAAAGTATTAAACCAAGATTCAACTAACTTGATATCTACTACAATAGTAGCACCTGTAAATAATTGGCTGCATTCACTTTTTAGTCAACTTGATGTTTATTTAAACCAAAAACTTGTATCACCACCTAATAATACATATGCATATCGAGCATATATGGAAACCTTTTTAAACTATGCTCCTGCTGTTAAACAATCTCATCTTACTTGTAGTCTTTGGTATGATGATACAGCAGGAAAAATGGATTCTACGGATGGTAAAAATATAGGATTTGTTAAAAGACAGGAATTGATAAGTGAAAGTAAGGAAATAGAAATGATTGGTCATCTTCACGGTGACATTTTCAACCAAGATAAATTTTTAATAAATGGTGTTGGAATTAGTGTTAAATTGGTTCGATCAAGAGAAAGCTTTAATTTAATTTCTGGGTCAAACGGTGTAAAGTTTAAAGTTTGCATTAAGGACGCAACTCTTATTGCTCGACGAGCACGAATTAATCCAAGTGTATTACTCGCACATCAAAAAGTTTTAGCTTCTACCACTGCTAAA
Source organism: Parnassius apollo (assembly GCA_907164705.1). Taxonomy (NCBI): domain Eukaryota; kingdom Metazoa; phylum Arthropoda; class Insecta; order Lepidoptera; family Papilionidae; genus Parnassius; species Parnassius apollo. The sequence goes on from CAJQZP010001129.1 coordinate 276,463, forward strand.
TATCCTATTACTCGAGCTGAAGTAAAAGTTTTAACAATTCCATCGGGTGTTCAAGGAAAAACTCTTGATAATATATTTTAGGGCAGGTACCCAAAAGATGTATAACTGGATTTGTGAACAATTCTGCATTTAATGGTTCCCTTACTAAAAATCCATTTAACTTTGAAAACTATGGTATTAATTTTTTCAGTTTATATATTGATGGTCAACAAATACCTTCAAAAGCTTTGCAACCATCTTTTAATAATAGTATATTTACATCAGCATACCATACTGTATTCTCGGGAACTGGTATTCACTTAATGAAAGAAATGGAATCTCTTGTGGACAGTATGCCAAAGGTGACTGTCTATTAGCATTTGACTTAACTCCTGATTTATCAGCCAACTCATCAGCTCATTGGAATCTCATAAAGCATGGTAGTGTAAGATTAGAAGTACGATATGAATCCTCACTAATACAAACAATTAACTGTATAGTTTATGCTGAGTTTGATAATATTATTGAGATAGATAAAAACAGAAATGTTACAGTAGACTATAGTAGTTAAGGTTATATATAATATGTGTTGTGTGTTAGATTTCATGAGTTATGTGTAATGCATTTTGTGTGTATGTAACTATGTGAAACGTTATAAAATTAAATAAAACAAATTGTATGCAATATATTATTTTTTATTTCTTTATAAATATTCTATTTAATCTAATACAAAACTCTGTTCGAGTTTAAATTTTACATAAGCACACTGACTAAACCACTGAACATGCTGCTGCCAAGGATCATCATCATTTTCCCAATCTTTTAAACCACCACCACAATGGAAACACTTGGTCCTGTCTGCATGGCCAGTATAAAGGGAACCGGCTTCTAGAAGATCTTCAGGTTTCTGTCGCATAACGACAGGCCAGTTTTCGAAACTGAGCAACCGGCTAGATTTTGAACTGAAGAATGGATATTCAGCTCTTGAGTACTGCATATTCTTCTCATTTTCTTCTCCACTCAGTGTTGTAGTTTTGTTATTCAATGATGGGTTCTGTACACGTATGCCACACTCATCTCTTCCTTCTGCTCTTGTCTTCCTGTAATTTAAGTAAACAGAATCACATTCACTAATGATCGGCTAATGACTGTCATTGTTAAAAAAGTATTTTTTAACTTTTTCACTTTCTGCTATTGTCTTTGTAATATTGTATACGAGGGCGTTTGTGTTGTCGTAGATGCTATCCTTATTAGTCTTTACGTAATATTTAATCCTCGTGGAAGCATGTTTCCAATGATCAGTAGTTGGAATCTTGGATAACTTCTTCATATCGTACATTTCAATTTTTATGAGATGCGTCGCTTGGTCTCCGTCGTCAGAATTAGTAGAAATGTATGATACACCATCTCTAGCGGCTCGTGCTACGGTTGATGATAACAGCTTCCTCTTTTTTATTTTTGATTCAGCTTCAAAAAAATGATCAATCTATTGCGATTTTCTTTTTCCACCATCGCAATCGATTATTAATGATGATGTCATCACTCTCTTTTTGAGGGGAGAGTGGCGAGTAGTAATACTGTTTATAGGTATTTTCATCGAAGCTCAATGATTTCTGCAACAACACAGTTATCATGTTAATATCAATTTGTTAACACTTAATCATAAAAGTTAAAAAAGTTAAAGTTACAGCCTATTAAAGTCCACTGCTGAACATAGGCCTCCTCTCATTTCTGAGAGGGTTTTAGGGCTAGGAAATGTTCGCTGCGCAGCCTCAATGCGTGTTGGCAAACTTCACATGCCTTCGAAATTTTCTCAGACATGCAGGTTTCCTCACGATGTTTTCCTTCGCCGCTGAGCACGTAATCAGCACTTAAAATTGAAATTAACAATTTAATTGGTGCCGGCGAGGATCGAACCCGGGTCGCGTACTATGAAATTTACATTGTGCGCTAACCATCTGAGCTACCACGGCTTAATCATATACACACACATAATATTTAAATATAATTTGTTAACACTAAATCATATACACGTAAGAAAATAACAGAAAGAAAAGTAAGTTTGTCAATAGAATAAACACTTACATCCATGGCCTTTGATGCGTTGAAGTAACACAAATGTAGTATTGATAGATCCACTGCGGTCAAACGACCACACACTAACTCCATGACTGCAGTTGCTTGGTCTTATATAGTACCAGTGAGTAATAATTCTAATCTAAAGAATTTCTGCAGTAGAATTGATAGTAACTTTATGCGTCTACAAGCTTATCTTACAGTCTGTTGCTTATCTCAACATTCCTTCGTCCTTCCTGTCGTGTCTTGTTCAGTGTATTGATGACTCAAATACGTTTCGTATAACACAAAGAATGCAATTTAAATTTAGAAATCACTATAATTGATCATTCCTATGATAGTCATTGAGTAGATTGGTACTGTAATAATCTACTAATAGCAGTAATATCATGGACACACTAGATGTACAACAACATCTGAAAAAGATTCACCCCACTCTAGAAAATAATGTTTATGCTGCCAAATAAACTGCCCATGTACACCCACGTACCAACGTATATAATATGCAATTTGGATACAGACGATAAACCAGGGTCACATTGGGTAGCTTTATATATCGATACGAATGACGTCGATCAATATTTTGATTCATTCGGACGGGCACGTGTACGATATCATCTAGAGTTTTTTAAAAGAAATTGTAAAAGATGGAACTGGAATGTTGATAGGATTCAGAATGAGTAGACTTCAGTTTGTGGCGAATATTGCTTAATGTATTTGCTATATAAGTTTCAGGGATGTTCAATGCATATTTTTACGAGTATATTTACAGGGAACACATTGTACAACGATATTTTAATTGATGAGATGTTTCGCTCGTATTTTATAGATAATAAGTAATAAGATTTTGTATTTTGTAAATAAAAATTTTAACAAAATTAGGTAATGTGTTTTATTGATGAGTCAGATTAGTGTAGATAGGAACAAAGGAGTATAATACAATAGCACCACGCTGAGGAAGAATAGATAATGACGGTATTCAATGAACAATAGATAAGTAGATAAGAACAATGGAGCGCTAATGACGGTGGAGGCCTTCACCGGATATCAATTAGATAAGAGTTAATTGATCTGCACATCTCCGGAACCGGTTGTACTATTATCTAATTAATCACTTGTCGACACGGACATAACGGGATGCGGCGTCGCGGCGACGGATATGGGCGCGGGCGCGGGCATAATTGCTGGCGTCGGCGCGGGTGCGACGGAGGGCGCGGATGCCGACAGATAATCGAGTGGAGACGCGGGGCTTCCTCGAACACGCGTACTCCTACCGGCGTTTCGTCATCGTTCCTGGCTTTGTGGCTGCTTCTTGTCTTACGCATGGTCCCACGTTGCGACTTCCGATCGTCTTCAAAAAGGCGCACGTATGGGTTGCCACGTGCATCCTACGCACATCCTACGCAAAAATGGACCACGTGCATCCTACGCAAAAATGGACCGCAGATTCGTGATCAGAGCATGCCAAAACCTTCTTTTTTATTTATTTTTTTATTTTTTTAAGGATCGTGAGTCGCAGAACGTCGTACTTGTACCACTTCTGACTCAGTGAGCCAGAACTGGTACAACGTAACTACTTTTGCGTTCTTCGTTACGTAATTTGCTCGCGTCGCTTCATCTGCTACGTTGTGAGCCCTTGGTACCCACTTCCATTGGTCGGGTGATGACTTTTCTCCTATCTCCCCGAGCCTATGTGCGACGTATGGAGCGTAACGCACCGTGTCATTTCTAATCCAATGGAGCGCCGTTGTAGAGTCTGTCCAGAACACTACCCTATCCGCTCTCATCCTATGCTCGCTTTGTACGAATTCGGCAAGTCGTACACCTATTAAATTCGCCTGTAATTCGAGTCGCGGTATGCTTTGACTTTTAATCGGAGCGACTTTCGCTTTGGCCGCTACTAACGTGACTCGTATCGTACCGTCGCGAAAACGGATACACCCATAAGCTGCGGATGCGTATGCACTTTCACTCGCGTCACTAAAAATATGCAATTGACGATTTACTACTCCCCCCTTAGGAGCATAATACCGCGGGAGACATAACCGTGATACATCCTCAACGGCTCGCAACTATCTCGCGAATTCGTCCGCGGCCTCCCCGGGAATCCCATCATCCCAACCGATTCTCTTCATCCGCCACAGGTCTTGTAGCATAATCTTCGCGGTAATGGTGAGGTAGCTGAGCAGCCCTAGTGGATCCAAAACGGACATAACCGCGCTCAGCGCCTCCCTCATAGTCGGTGGACGGTGTAGTAATTTAACGTCGTGCGGCACCCTATTCATAGACGTGTTAAACGTTAAAACATCTTTTTCCGCTACCCATAATAAACCTAATGTCCTACCGGGACCGTCTTGTATAGCACCTACCTCCTTAGGCTTACTTACTAATAACTCTTCCGGTTTGTCGTTTAACAAAGCTACATGGTTCGAATTCCAACCTGCTAACGTAAAGCCTGCCTTGCTGTGTACCTCGGTGACCAGCCTAGCCGTTTCGATTGCCTCGTGCAACGTCGCGTGGCTGTCTAGGTAATCGTCCATATAATGACTGTTGGTAATGGCGTTAAGGGCACGCGGATGTGTATCGGCGTAAACGCGCGCGTTGTAGTCCCTAACACTATGCGCAAGAAACGGTGAACTTCTCGCTCCGAATATCATAGAAGTCATTACGTACTCTTTCGGTGAACTACTACGATCGTTACCTCGCCATAAAAATAATTGCGCGGGTTGATCGCGGCGGTCGATCTTAGCACGCAAAAACATCTCTCTAATGTCCGCAGATACCGCTATTTCGTTTTCACGAAACCGAGATACGTAGGCGGTCCCATAATGAATTGGCCTAACTATGAACCAATGAAGGAAATGAAACGAATCCAATTTTATTTTTTAATATAATCACCATGAATACTAACACACTTCTGACATCTGTGAATCAACATCTCTAAACCTTTATAAAAATAATCACATTTTTTATCCTCAAAATGACTGAAGACCGCCGCCTGGAACTTTTCATCGCTTGAAAATTTTCTTCCTCTTAAGTCCCGCTTTAAATTTGGAAATAAATAATAGTCGGACGGGGCCATGTCTGGACTGTAAGGTGGATGTTGAACTTCTGTGAACCCGCATTGACGAACTGCATCCTTCGAAACATCAGCGGTATGAACAGGGGCGTTGTCACGGAGCTACAGGACACCTTTAGACTGCTTGCCTCTTCGTTTTTCCTTTATCTTGTCTCGTAATTTATATATTAAAGAAGCATACTATTCACCGTTCACGACTGTATTACGTTCTTTAAAATCCACCATCAAAATGCCTTGAAAATCCCAAAATATTGTGCACATCAGTTGTTTAGTCGATTGTTGCACCTTTGCCTTTCTAGGGGGCTTTTCACCCTTATAACGCCATTCCACTGACTCGCGCTTGCTTTGTGGATCATAATAAAAGATCATAGTTTCATCACCAGTCACTAGCCGCTCGATCACAGTCTTTGGATTTTCGCCACAAAGATCCAAAAACTCCGAAGCGCAGCGCACTCTTTCCTGTCTCTGTACCGCTGAAAGAAGTTTCGGTACCCATCTTGCACTCACTTTTTTCATGTGAAGATGTTCATGGATCGCGCGATGAATGGTACTCTTAGAGAGCCCAAGCCTTGCTACAATTTCTCTAATCTTCAAACGGCGGTCACTCAGAACCTCCTCTTCGATAAGAGCAATCGTTTCGGGAGTGAGCACTTCCACAGGTCGACCGTCGTGGCCAAAGTCTTCGACGGTTTCTCTCCCGAGGCGAAACTCTTTCACCCAATTTTTCACTGTGCTATAGGAGGGGGCAGACTCCTTATACACACCATAGCAGGGGATAAACCTTCTTTAAACAGAAACTTTATGACACTTCGATACTCAGTTTTCGACATTTTGAAAAAATACGCGACTCTCGTTATTCAAATGCCTGTTAAACTAAGACTAAGCATTTCATGTCGATGCATGTTTCTTATATTAAGTGCACGATAAACGTAATATTTAATGCAACACAACATGTAGCGACATGTCGCGTTGAACTATATCAGGCCAGTTTATTATGGGACCGCCTGGTAATATACCCGTCAAATTACGTAACAAGTCGGGGCCGTCTAACAAATAATCGTTCAGGCACTTGCCTGATGCGCGAGCTGCTGCGTGGAATACTAGCCTCAGCTTTGCCGGCTTGTTTGGATTCCGTACAGCGAAGTGTGGCAGATACCCGCTCTTCGGATCCTCTCGTTCTGATCCGTCAGCTTCTTTAGCATAACCCTTCTCCAGAAGGTCGTTCACTTGCTTCGTATAAGATTCGTTAAACTCCGGCGACTGATCCATCTTACTCTCAATAGCTCGGAGTCTGCGTGCTGCCATATCATAACTCGGTGGCAGCTTGAGGTCGTCGTCCCTCCATCGCAATCCGACTTGGTAGCGCTCGCCGACCTTCTTGACGGTGCGCTGGAATATGTCAACAGCGCCCTCATCGTCCCGTCGTGGCCTGTTCTTCGAGTCGATCTCATATTGCTTCTTGAGGAGATCAGTCAACTCCTCGTCCGGACTGACATACGTTTTGACGGCTTCTTCGTATCGTGTATTAACGTAAGATATATGTAGAACGGTTTCACTATGTTGCCTACATATAACACGAGGCGCGGTTCCCTGAACAACCCATCCCAATAACGTCCTAGCGGCAATGGGCTGCCTACGACATCCTATTCGTAAGTCCCGCGATACAATTAAATGCCAATTATCCGAACTTATAAGCACTTTAGGTTTAGCATTATTATAGCACACTGCGTTCGGTAAGCTACGTAAATGTTTCAACCGTAGACATTCCTTACCGATGGATTGCGAACCTACGTTTAAGTTGTTAATCGTACGAGCGTTTATCACATACGACTCGTTTCTCGTCCTCCTTTCACTACGCGACTATTAGCCTCTCGTTGGCTATCCGATAAATCGTGTATCGTCAGTGGCCTCGTCGGCTCTTCCGTATCTAATTCACTAGCTAACTCAATATGTATTAACGAGATCGTAGATCCTTCGTCGAGGAGCGCGTAAGTTTCGATCTCTTTACCTCGCGGTCCGCGCACTATTGTAGGACACACTTTTAACAACACTGTTTTATCGTTAGCCGTATTAGACGTGACCAGCACTGTTTCATCTGGGATGACAGATGCTTCCGGCGCTTGGGTCTTCTTTACGTGTAACAACACGTGATGAGGGGCGGTGCAGCCATCGACGCCGCATGCCTTATACCTGCACTTAAGACGCCGATGTTTACTGCTTAAACACTTGAAACACACTTCCTCTTCCTTCACCCACTTCCACCGGCTATCACTGTCCACCTGCGCCAACTTTCTACACTTCACTATCACATGTTCACCACCACAACACACACACTTTTTATCACTTTCACTTTCACTGTTTGCGCGTGCGGTGAACGCCTTCACGTCGCGGGGCCTATCCTCTGCGCGGCGTGTTACTATTATTTTTCTCGACGGCGGCGTCTCTCTTCTTGCGGGCACTTTCCTAACCGGCGTGACGGACGTATAAACGTGACTTAACGCTCGGTCAGCTTCTCTCATCATAAATCTGGACAGTGTGACGATGTCCGATTCTTCAGCACTACCGTAGTGCTCCGCATAGTCGCACCATCGTGACCGTAGGTGAGGGCTTAACTTATTCGTGACCTCCCGTATTAACATAGGATTTTGTAAATATCCTTTACCGTCTACGTTTTTCATTATACAGACTACGTTCTGTAATTTAATCGCGAACGCATTCAATTCCTGAGCGGTCTGACCCGGACGCGGATGGGGCCCCAAATCTTCCAATGCTCGATCAATAATTACCTCCGGTCGGCCAAAACATTGCTCTAATGTACGCATTATGTCGGCTGGGTCCCTCGCGGTAAACAATAACGCGGAGACGGCTTCCCTAGCTTCACCACGTAAACAATTTCTTAACCGTGCCATATTAGTGAATCCGTACAACCTAGTAGATTCTTTCATCGCGGCTTTGAATGCTAACCATTCCGAGGCAGGTCCCGTGTTTGCTTCGCGGCGGCGGGCCTACATCTCACTGTGCTTTCTAAAGCTTCCGCAAGCCGTTCGATTCCCCGGTCTTTTCCTCGCGGGGTGAGCGATCTATCTCTATCCCTATTCATTAATCTTTCCGGCGACACACGACGATCTGAGGATGTATCGCGGTTATAAGGCGACCGTGGCCTATGTGTAGGGCGAATGTTAGGAGAGGAGTTAAACAAACGAATTATGATATAAGACTATCTTTATTGTATTAATAAATTTGATTATATAGGATTATTATTACACTTGTGTGTGTACTTTTATATACTCTTACTACTACTACTACATATTGTGACGTGCCCACTCTTATTATTAATAATTAAATTCAATATAAAGGGGCGTCAAAATAGTCTTAAAAGATATATATTAAGCAATTAAGTTAAATTAATAAACATAAAGTTAATATATTTCAGACATTATCCCAATAACATAGTAAATTAAAGGCAAAATTATTGGTTTTCGTAATAAATAAATTTATTTAAAAACTTGAATAAATATTTAAAATAAGATAAATAATAGAAATACAAGTCAAAAAATATTATAAAATTAAGTTAAATAACGTTTATAAAATAATTAGAAAATTTGTTAAAAATTGCTTAAGTCATGGGAGGTGTTCGTGTATAAAAGAAAATTTTTCTAAGTTGTGGAAGGAGTTCACGTATAGATGAAATTTCCTAAGTTGTTGAAGGAGTTCATGTATTAAAGAAAATTTTCCTAAGTTATGGAAGGTGTTCACGTATAGACGTCTTGTATGGAGGAAGCTGCCGGAGATACATTCCTGCAGTTGTACATATATATGGGGTGGTCGGGAGCCCGACTGCCTGAAGTACTGTAGCACAATGACTAGTCCTATATTAGGGACTTATGATATTAAACTCAATGATACAAAAGCTATACTAAAGAAGGTCTCCATGATGAATTTGCATTACAATAGTAGGGTCGTGGGTTCGAACCCTATATATTAATGACTTATGAAAGTAAGGTCTATGATCCAAAAGCAATACTATAGAAGGTCTCTATGATTAATATGCATTACAATAGTAGGGTCGTGGGTTCGAATCCTACATATGAATGACTTATGAAAGTAAGGTCTATGATACAAAAGCAATATTATAGGAGGTCTCCTTGATGCATAAGCATTGTATGGGGTGGTCGGGTGACTGACTGCTCCTAGTACTGTAGCAAAATGACTAGTCCTTATTAGGGACTTGAAAAGGAATATTATGGTGGCGTGTGTGCTGCTTCACGAGCAATTGGTCCGAGATAAACTTGGACTCGCTAACCGATGTGTCCTAGACATATCATCTTAGTGCCGGTGGTAAGCGGGTTTGTTGTAGAAATACGGCTTTCCCGTGGACATCGCACACCCATACCGTTTGTGGGCGGCGTAGTAGCGCATAGCGATGCGTCGTCTATATTTCGGATTGGGATGATGAGTGTGTTTGGTAGCACTTTTAAGTGTAACAGGCATACTCAACTTCATGTCTTAGTGCATTAGCGCTATGATACGTGGAGTTTTGTTCATTGGCGTCTTAGTAGCGTGCTACTATGATACGTTGATGATATTTTTTATATAACAACAATACCAACTTTGTTACCAAAGTCCATAGGGATCATGTGGGTGTGATGTGAGGGGGCGCCACCCGTATGATAGTTGCATTGATGCTTACTGCTACTTGCGGTATTGCGTCTTGTGATGGACCTGCGGGTGTGCTGCGCCTGATTCGACGCATTCTTGTGGTTCTGGTCGATGGAGGTATACAATTAACATCTTAGTGCCGGTGGTAAGCGGGTTTGTTATAGCAATACGGCTTTCCCGTGGACATCGCACACCCATACCGTTTGTGGGCGACGTCGTTGCGCATAGCGATGTGTCGTCTATCTTTCGGATTGGGATGATGAGTGTGTTTGGTAGCACTTTTAAGTGTAGCAGGCATACTCAACTTCATGTCTTAGTGCATTAACGCTATGATACGTGGAGTTTTGTTCATTGGCGTCTTAGTAGCGTGCTACTATGATACGTTGGTGATATTTTTTATATAACAACAATAAAAACTTTGTTGCCAAAGTCGATAGGAGTCATGTGGGTGTGTTGTGAGGGGGCGCCACCCGTATGATAGTTGCATTGATGCTTACTGCTACTTGCGGTATTGCGTCTTGTGATGGATCTGCGGGTGTGCTGCGCCTGATTCGACGCATTCCTGTGGTTCTGGTCGATGGAGGTATACAATTAACATCTTAGTGCCGGTGGTAAGCGGGTTTGTTGTAGCAATACGGCTTTCCTGTGGACATCGCACACCCATACCGTTTGTGTGCGACGTCGTTGCGCATAGCGATGTGTCGTCTATCTTTCGGATTGGGATGATGAGTGTGTTTGGTAGCACTTTTAAGTGTAACAGGCATACTCAACTTCATGTCTTAGTGCATTAACGCTATGATACGTGGAGTTTTGTTCATTGGCGTTTTAGTAGCGTGCTACTATGATACGTTGGTGATATTTTTTATATAACAACAATAAAAACTTTGTTACCAAAGTCGATAGGGATCATGTTGGGTGTGTTGTGAGTGGGCGCCATCCGTATGATAGTTGCATTGATGCTTACTGCTACTTGCGGTATTGCGTCTCGTGATGGATCTGCGGGTGTGCTGCGCCTGATTAGACGCTCTCTTGTGGTTCTAGTCGATGGAGGTATACGGGTGGTGATGTCTGCTGGGATGTATGGGGGACCTTGGAATGGTGTAAGCCCGACGATAGTCGTATTGATGCTTGTTGCGTTCTGCAGCATTGCGTCTCTGCGATGGTTTGGTGGGACGCTATTCTCAATGGCGCTCTCTGCGTCTTGGTTTGACTCACACCTAAGTAGCTTTGCCCAAGTCGGGTCCCTTCATTACGGGGCTGCAGACTGTCTGCCCTCCACGATGTTTTATATAACAACATAATATTATATCTCTGTAACTTTCCCACCTTTGAATTATTGAAGGCAACTTGTTGGTGGGTGAGACAAACATGATCGAAAATGCATTTACTCAACGTCAGTGACACAAACCCTTTCTGATGGCGAATTATTACTCTTATCTTATAACTGCCTTTTGGCTATATCTGCCGTTGTATTGGTTGGTGGAGCATATGTGTCGACCTCATGCGGGTGGTAGCTGGCGGGAGGATCTGAGGAGACTCTCAAGGCTGCGGCCGAAAGCCGCACAACGTGGGACCCCATTCCCTTGAGGTGAGCGGTAGACTCATGACACGCTCTGCGGCTAGTAGCCGTGCTGATCATGCAACTGGTGGTGATGCCATACACTTACATCACGTCTGCAGGAGCGGCGGTCTGGCAGGTGGTGGCGCTCACGGAGGGTTTACGGCCAGTGTGCCTATTTGCCTTAACCGTGTGACGTACATTCACTGTGGCTGGATTCGTTCGTATTCTGTTTGGCGTTTACACGCATTGACATGCGCGACTTCGGTCGATGTTTGTGCTTACGCACTAGCAAGGGGCCAAGCCTCTTTTACTGGTTCGCCAGTTATTTTGCTGTGGACTACGGTCCAGTTCCCGAATTAGCGTTCCCTTCGGGGGGGAGTGCATCAAAATGGTTGGCACTCACCGTGCACGGCGTGTGTGGGGCCGTGTACCTCCCCCTACATTTTTTGTTAAATAAATGTAGGAGAGCGAAGCCCTTGTATCGGGTATTTTGTATAAATATATTTTGAGCCTTTTCCAAGCGGGAAGGGATAAATTAATAATGTAAACCTGATACAAGCGGAATAGGGACGTTTTACGTTCTTAACCTTTTTCGAGCCCTGTCTTCGTGAACGGGGTTCACTTAACTTATAAAGCACTACCAACAGCTTTCAATTGCTCTAGTGAATATTCATTCTTCCAAAGGACACCTAAAGGAACTAAGTTACTAAACAAACACAACATAAATAAGGGTCCTAACTAAGACGATCACGCCAAAATATTACAAACGGCCTATTATTAAACCGATCATTTAGAAAGATCTAAACATAATTTATTAATCCTGGTCATATATAATTATTATCGAAAAGGGGTAAATTAATCATTTATATCTGATATATTTATTATTATGAGAGAGGGGGGGAAGCGTTACAATATGAACATCGCGACGATACGGTGACGATAATCTACGTTCCTCGCGGCAATGTGGCGATGACGACCTACAACGTACTGGCGATAGAGTGCGGTATTGGGCGCGTGTCGGCGACGTCACCCTTACATGGCAGTTCGAAAGTTTTGATTCGGCGGCGGCTCCTAACAAGTCCCTCTGCGCTGTGTGGTTACCGTGACGCGGCTGATCATCGTTCACAACCGTCCTCCCCTGGGCGTCCTTACTATACACGGGTAGTGCAGCGTCATAATGGGTCCCCTTTTCCGTTGGGGCTAACACTACGTCAACGCGGAGCGCTGTCTGAGACTGTTGGAGGGGCGGCTCCCCCCGCACAATCTCTATGTCATCTAACCACTGATCCACACGGCTCCTATTGTCCATATTATCGGTTTCTTCTTGTAACTGCGCAATGTCCCTAGCGTATTTCTTCTAGATTAAATCTTCCTGAATCTCTAACTGCTTTTTACGAATCGCGGCGAGCTCTTCTGCTGCGTTATATTCCAGTTACCTAATTCTGGCTATCGCACTAGCTGTCGATTGGGCTGAACGAACTGACGGGGCGCGCGGTGCGGGCCTATGTACAGCGTCGATTGCTACGGGCGCGGCAGGTTGCATCGCAAACTGAATTCTGTTGCCGGAACATCTTCTACAATCGCGGTGAGTGTATCGGTACGCGGCGCGGTTGTACTATTATCCAATTAATCACTTGTCGACACGGACATAACGGGGTGCGGCGTCGCGGCGACGGATATGGGCGCGGGCGCGGGCATAATTGCTGGCGTCGGCGCGGGTGCGACGGAGGGCGCGGATGCCGACAGATAATCGAGTGGAGACGCGGGGCTTCCTCGAACACGCGTACTCCTACCGGCGTTTCGTCATCGTTCCTGGCTTTGTGGCCGCTTCTTGTCTTACGCATGGTCCCACGTTGCGACTTCCGATCGTCTTCAAAAAGGCGCACGTATGGGTTGCCGTTCCCGCCACAAGGGGCGTTACCAGACGAATACCGTTTGGCACCGTTAGGTGGTATTCGTCCAGTCGCGTAAACGCGGTAGAAACAGGATAAGTTAGTCGTGAAAACGACTAACGACGACGTTGATGGTTGACAGAGATTCAGAAATAGGGAAAGATTTGAGATAACCTACTACGTAGATCTTGACCTTCTATGCTCTTCAATCCGGCGACGATTGACTAATGAAATGAGAGCCAAGTGGACTGTATTTATTTGTTTTTCTATGTATACGCTAGGGATTACTATTGTTGCAAATTGAAATGAATTTAACTAACTATTACTGAGCCTAATCCTGTGACATCTGTCTGACTAAATAAGGTTGAGTTGAAATTAAAACCGTTAAGAAATAATTCACTATATTTACAAATTATTTACAGGTATTTATTATGCGGAAGTTATCACTGAACTATTAGGGATCTTGAGGGCTTCTTGCTTGCTTGTTCTTCCGATTGGGCCGCTTGGTGTCGCTCGTATGCCGAAGCCTAGTAGTCGAAATCTAGTATCTACTTGTTAGTGCTGTTAGTCTATGCGACTCTTACAGCTTCATCTGACTCAGGGCTATTTAAAAAAAGAGAAAGGCAATGAGGTGAGGATGATGATGAAATGGTTTATGATTTGGTATTGTTACCAATCATCATGTCGCTTTTTTAGGCGTTTTTTTGAGCTATCTAACCCCAGTCCGAGGGGACCGAGGGGGGAGTGCGGACCCCCGTCCCTGACTGCTCAGCTCGTGTCGGTCGGTGGTCTGGGCAGTGAGAACCACTCAGGAACGCGGGTGTACGGTGTGTACGCGGTGTGAGCTGGAACGCGTCGTGCCCGTCTGCGGGTGCGACGCGTCCCATTCGCTGTCCTAGTAGTGTTTGTCCCATTTAGTGTGGGTGTAGTGTCGTTGTGTGATGTGCCTGCGACGCTTGGGTCGACTGGATCGAGCGATAGAGGTGGTTCTATTAAAACATTTCGCGGTATACGGAGATAGGGCGCGACGTTTGTTATCGGAACGTAGTTAGCTGCGTCTGTCACTAACGAGTTTGGGTGGCTTTCTACTCTATCAAAGTAGCGTTGAGACATCTCCTTGAAGTATTCGGAGATAGAGGGTAATTCACAATCATTGTGCAAATCAGATTTCCGTTGATAACACCGCGCACCGGTGGCTTTTCGGATGAAAATGTTTTGGACTCTTTGAAGTTTTAAAATGTGTGTCTTATACATGTGGGCGAAAGCTACACTAGCGTAGGACATAATTGGTCTAACGCAAGTTTTATACAGTCGGAGTTTGTGTCTTAGCGACAGCTTACTCCTGCTGTTAACGAAAGGGTGTAGACGGCCAATGACCGACTTGGCTCTGTTGCGTACTACACTTATGTGTGTCGCGAAGCTCATGTGGGAGTCGAACGTGACGCCTAGGTATTTGGCCGATTTTTCCCAAGGGGTTGGGCGGTCGTATAGGGAAATCGTTTTTGGTTTAGAATCTGCTGTTGAATTCCGTTGAAAGTATATTGCTAAACTCTTTTCGGGATTCACGTCTATTTTCCATTGGCGGAACCATTCACCTAGGCGATTGGTGGCTTTTTGGAGCTTTAACGAGAGTCTATTTTTGTTGTAGTCTGACATATAGAGTGCCGTATCGTCGGCGAAGAGTGCGGTGTTCACCACGGGGTCTTTAGGGATATCACTCGTGAAGAGTGTGAAGAGGAGTGGAGATATGACGGAGCCCTGTAGGACCCCGGCCTTGAGGAAGCGTTTCGAAGAACGGGTTCCCTCCACTCGATATCGAAAAGTGCTGTTCGAAAGGAAGGCTCGTATGATGTGCACGAGCCTATGAGGCACGTTTGGTTTGTATAGCTTGGAAATCAAGCCGTCGTGCCAGACCTTGTCAAACGCCTTAGCGACATCGAAGAAGAGAGCTCCCGTGTTTCGAGAACCTTTTTCCTTAACGGGTTTTGGCTGAAGCCAGACAGAATGTATTCTGTTAGGCGATGAATCTGGTGGGTGCATGAGTGATTGGCTCTAAAGCCAAACTGCTCGTCTGGGAGGAGTCCGTTGGCTTCGGTGTAATGACGGAGGCGCTTATGAATAATGCGCTCGTATAGCTTACCCAAAGTGTTGAGCAGACTAATGGGTCTGTAGCTAGAGGGACGATTACGCAATTTACCCGGTTTTGGGATCCCTATTACGTCTGCTTCTTTCCAGATGTCCGGGAAGGAGCAGTTCGTGAGGAAAGTGTTAAAATAATATTACACAAATAAGCGCCGAAAGGGATTTGATCACCTTGTTGCTGGTGCCGTCTGGCCCAGGGGCTGATCTATTTTTAAGACTTTTTATGGTTTCGGTGACTTCATCTACTGTCACAGGATCGAGTGGTTCACCCGCTGGTGGCAGCGCAGACCTACGTTCTACTTCCGTTTCTACCTTTAATAGGTGAGCGGGATCTATTGGTGCAGTGGATGGCGTGCACTGGGCGTCTAGGGCGAGATCAGGGTGGTCAGGCCTCACGAGAGGCGGCATCGGTGAGGATTTATCGGCTTTAAGAGCTCTCGTTAATTTCCAGAAGGCGTCTTTAGATGGTTCGATACCTTCTAAGAGGTTATCCCAGCTATCGTTTCTAAACTCGGCTACTCGTTGTTTAATCTCGTTTTGTAGAGAACTTACCCGAAGTTTATTGGTTTCCGTGCGGTAGCGGTCGTAAGTTTTAAGCGCGGAATTCTTCACTCTAATCAGCCGTCGAACATCCGCCGGAAGTTTCGTATATTGATCGCTCGACACACGAACCCTACGGGAGCATTCTTCGACCGATGATGTGAGTTGAGTCGAAAGGGCGCTAATCGCCCTATCGGCCTCCTCCAGCGAGTCTATCTTGTCAGGTATAGTGTCCAAATGCTGGGAATTCGTAGACTTAAGTTTGACTTGACTTGAGTTTGACTTAAGTTATGAAAAAGAAAAAATTGGCTTAGGCGCACTGGAACGAACCTATCGCTTCGATAAGACAGATATGCTCAATGGTAGCATTGAGCCTAACTTGAATAAACTTGGCTTCTCGAAGTTTGCGGGCTAAGGTTGTGACTTCGGCCACATTAATATTGCTGGCGAAGTTGAACACTAACGAAAGGTCAGTGTCGATGTATGACGGTGCCTGAGGGGCGGGTTTGGGCTTCTGGGCCTGGCGAGGAGGCACTGGCCGTGAGGCCGCCGCGCTGACTATCGCTGGGGGCTTAACTCATGCGTTGGGTTTAGGTGCTGAAGGCACCGGAGGGCTTGGGCCTTGCCCGGAAGTCCCTTTAATGGGGGCGGGCTTGGCTGTAGCCTGAGCGGGCGTGGGTTGCGGCACCGAGGTTGGTGCGACTGATGAGGCAGAAGGCCGTGGACGAGACCTACTGGAGTTGCCCGCCCGCCCGCGTCGGATTGCTCCTCCGTTCGGCTTCCTACGTGGCGCTTTGGTACACCCGCGATAACTCGCTGGGTGTCCCTCTTCGCCGCACAGAACACAGGACGGAGGGGCCCTCCGACTCGGGCGTTCGGGGGCAGTCGGGTGTGCCATGATCGCCTAGGCACTTAACGCACCTGGACCGGGCGAAACAATTTCTGGCCGAGTGGCCGTATAATTGGCATCGGTGGCATTGGCCAACGATGCCCCTATTGCGCGGGGACTCTACTACAATCCCCGTGAGATTGCAGATCCGGGTGATATTGAATATTTCTTTGCCCTCCGGAGAAAGGTCCAATATTATAAGGCAAAGCTCAAGGTACCGTTTTTTGTCGGTCGCGTGGTGCATCCTGTGCACTTCTCGGACTGGTAAGTTTTGCGATTTAAGATCGCTTAAGATGTGCTCAGTTTCGAGCTCTTTAGGGAGTCCGCGAACTAAAACACGGAGGTTACGGTCCTCCGCAAGGGAGTATGTGTGAAAGCTCAGGATTTGACGAATGCCCTGCGGTCCATTGTGGACTTTGGGGCAGAAGATCTTTTTTGAGTCTATCCAATTCGATAGGTTGCTCCAGCGGGATTAATCCTGCAAAATTATTGGAGGCGGCGGCTTCTCCTTCCTTACTACGGGAGGACACACCCTCCACCTCCCATGGCCCCACCAACCTCACGGTTATACGGGCCGAATCTCGAGTGATGCACGCGGAACTTGCTCTGGGCTCTTTCCCGCGTGCACTTTCATGACTCTCTACACGTTATTTAATCTGTTCCTGTCCCTTGTATGCCACTCTCCCTTTCTGGGCTGGACGAACACACCACGCCTTCGGTCCTTATAATCTTATATCTCAGGTCGTCATACAACGCACACTCCCACGTGATGCCTATCCTCATAGGCAGCACCGCAATCACACATACCCGATTCAACCAGTTTCACTTTGTCAGTTCAGTTCCTCCTCCGAAAACATCCATGCCCACTGAGCATCTGCGAGACTTGATAGTCCGGTACAATCCAACTTGCGTTGAATCGCGCCGACACGTCCGGGAAGAAACAGAAAAGTTCCCTTCCATTCGTCTCTTTTTCCCATCTCTCTTGCCATATGTTCATAACATCCGCCCAAATCTCGCGCTTCCGCCTGCTCAACTTCCCATTTTCTGCTTCCGCACGCGCGACATCAATCCTACCAGCACGTGTCACCTCCAGGTCAGTCGGAAGGACGCCGGCTAGTACCGCAGTAGTAGTGCCGCAGTGCTGATCGTCCTGTAGCTCTTAGTCAACAAAACGAGTGAAGACCTTTGTGATCTTAGCAGTGACGTGCGCACCGTATAATTCCTTACCCGATTTACCCATACTGCCGCTGCATAAGTTACTATAGGAACATATGTTCCTTTGTACAAAACACGAAGAGCCGGGTAACGAATGCCCCAGGAGGACGCCGATATCCGCGACATTTTCCCGAAGCATCTCCCGGCCCTATCTCCCACGTCTTTCGCATGCTTAATAAAGGACTAACTATTGTCTAGCGTAACGCCCAATACTTTAGTCGACTCTACGCTTTTTATTGAGTTGCTTCCCATCCTGATTACAGGTGGTCGCAAGAACCTGCCCTTGAGGGTCATTGTGCATGACTTTGTGGAGGAAAAGGATAGACGATTCCTTTCCCCCCATGAATCGACCAGCTCCTGTACAGACTTGGCCGTATTCTCTATGTCAGCCCTAGAGTTCGCCTCAATTAAGAGTGTTACATCGTCTGCATACGCTATCATCTTCGCATTGGTAGGAAATGGCAGCTTCAACAGATCATCCAGCAGTAAATTCCATAGTGTCGGTCCTAAAACCGATCCTTGCGGACAGCCCATGGTCGAGCGTTTCCATTCAACGCATTCGCCGATAAAGATACCCACCCATCTGTTGGTGAAATAATCTACCAACATCCGATAGATTTTGGGTGGGATCCCTCCCTATCCCTCCCTGTTTGGCCTTCAAAAGTATCATCGGCCACAATGCATTGTCGAAGGCCCCGGATATATCTAAAAAGACGGCCTGTACATACTTGCGCTGCGACTCGCTCGCAGTACGAAGCACGTCTTGCAGCGCTGTAACAGTAGACCGGCCTGGCGAAAACCCATGCTGGTAGTCAGATATACCCCTCATTAGACTCGGGGTACACCTAAGCAGAATTCGCTCCAATATTTTTCCAAAAATGGGAAGGAGCGTAATCGGGCGATACGCCTTGGGGTCCTTCAATGACCTGCCGTTACCTTTCGGAATCACTATCAACCGTCCGTTCTTCCATACGTCCGGGAAAACTCCCTCTTCCACACATTTACGATACACCCAGTGAAATTCCCTGGGTGCGGCCCTCCATACATTCTTTAACACTTTTGCGCTAATCCCGTCCAGTCCCGGAGCAGTATTAGGCAACGCCCTGACTATGGCCCCCAAACACTCAATGGTTGGGGGAACGGCAACTGCTCCAGATGGAGTGAAGGCGGCCATAAGGCGAACACGCCCATGGTATTCTGTGTTCTTGGACGCATCGTCGTCTGGGCACAGAGCCCCTAGCAGGTCCTGCATGGCCTCCCTCACCCCCCAGAATGTCACTCCACATATTCAATAGCATTAATTATATTGCTAGGAGGACGATACCGCCCACTTGCGATCTGGTATGCCCGTCCCCAGGGGTCGGTGTTTCCGACCTCTGCCATTTTTCTAAAATGATGCAGCTCCGTGTCCCCCATCAGCTGTCTATATCGCGCTCTCACACTATAGAAACATTCCATAGCTAGTTCCTCAGACCTGCCTCCTTTCTTTCTGGTCTTCTGCCATACCCTTCTCGCATTACAGACTTTCTTCCTCATTCCATCAAGTTCAGACGTCCACCACTCATAGCCGGCCTCCCGTCTAGGGCGCGCAGTCCCCAGAACATCCTCCGCAGATCGGACTACAATGTCCGTGAACTGCTCACAAAGACGGTTTGCCGGCTGTCTAACATTTAGCGCTCCCATTCGTACATGAACAGTACCGAGAAAGAATCCCCAATTAACCCCCCAGTCCCGAAAACGGACAGGCACCCCAGCCGACTCCGGGAGCCCGGCACGGCTGACTCCTCCAATCCTATAAGTAATGAGCCTGTGATTGCTAGAGCTGACGCTATCCAGGACTCGCCACTCTGTAACCAAAACCCCTCTGGATAAAAGAGTAAGGTCAATATTTGACTCCCCCCTAGCACCCGAAAAAGTGCTTGGTTGGCCTTCAACATTGGCCACCACCAATCCCCGTGCTAAGATAAAGTCCTCCATCATTTTACGGCGGTGCTCTTCTTCATGGCCCCTACCTGTAATCTGATCAGCGTCACAAAACCAGAGTGGCGAGTTCGCGTGCAATCTACTCCGATTATAACGCGCTCGCCTCTCAACTGGTCAAGTACGGTCTCTAGATGTTGGAAGTGACTTTCGATGTTGTGGCTATATTTAAAATAAGCTGAGATGACGTAGAGACCGTACTTCTCCACCTGGCATACCACGCAATAGGGGCTAGAAAGGTGTGGCAGTCCAGTAACTCCTAAGTTATTATTAAAGACCTTAATACCAGCCTCAGACCCATCGCCAAATCGAATCCGGTCCTGAGCCTGTTACCACCGCTCCTGGACTAGGACAAAATCCAGGCCCAGTTCCGCGGCAATTGCTGGCAGCTCTTTGAAGGCTACCTCTCACCGTCCCAAATTTATTTGCCCTATATTTAGGTATTTTTCAGCCGCCATATTGCGTGGTGTTGACCTTTCTTCTGCGTACACACTAGCCGGGTACTCCTTCGCCATCGTGGTATGAGATTTTGCGCTCGGCTTGCCAAACTTTTGCAAGTGGCACAACAGACCTCAGTAGAGGTGCAGTCCTCCCTTGCATGGCCTTCCCCTCCGCATTTGCCACACGTCGCCTCTTTGGCCCTGCAGTATTTTGCCGGGTGGCCATACTGCTGGCATCTCTGGCAGCAGGTGACATCGACGAAGACACACGGCTCGACGACGTCCCAACCTACGTAAAGCCTTCTTCGGGCCGTCAGCGCATCCCTTAGTCCAGGAGAACACTGCAGCACAACTGTAGTTCTGCGACTGCCCCTCCACAACTTTTTAAATGCCACCTTACAGTTTTTCCTAAGCACCTCTGGGGTCCACACCTCGTACTCTCCAAAATTTTGGTCGTAGAGGGCAGGCAGAAGTTCCTCGCTCTTTACATCGTCCTCAAAACCTCTTAAAGCCACAAGTGGCAAGCGCTGCCTAGGCTCTGTTACTCTGAGCGTAGGTAGCGCCGCTGATCTCAGCTTCTGAGCGCATTCCTGGGACGTGGTCTGGACCACTACCCCCGCGTTCCCAACCTTCCTAAGTTTAGCCACCTGTATGTTGATTTCAGAAGGCTTAATTGCTTTCTTTAATTCAGCCTTTGTGTCATCCGCCGTCTTTAGGTGCTCCTGTTCGCCTGCTGGGTAAAATGCCAAGACCGGACCTGATTTTTCCGGAATTGGCATCGCTGCCACACCCTTTGGCATCCGTAAAATCGACGCGAACGTAGCAGGGGCGTGATCCCCGTCACCTGATGGTGCACGCGCGGTCTCCTGGCGCGCCAGCTTATCCTCTGCTTGAGATCTGTCTCTTTCTGATCTGCAGAGCGCAAGTTGAGCCTCCATAACGTGCACTTGCATCGCCGCCACCATTGCGATCAGGTCCTGCCCGGTCACCGAAACCTTGTTTACTTCCACTTTATTCAATTTTGAGCCCAGCCCAGAGACGATGCCCATAATTGTTTTGATGGCCGTTCGCGTGTGCTCAATGATTTCAAGTGGCGTTGCTGTGGACGCATCGAAATCTTCTTCCATCGCCCCCAGTTCGATGTTGGGAGATTGTTCGAAATTAAATTTTTATTGAATTAATAAAGCAACTTGTGAAGTATGCATAAGGGGTTACCATCACGTTGGTAGAAAGAATATAGGTAGTATAGAAATGCGGTAAAATCCGGCTCGCAATGAACCATAAATTATATGTTGCAGAGAGAGAGAGAGAATTGAAGAATAGCAAATCTTGTGGCCTTCGATCCTGGACTGTAAAGGAATGCTGGTTGAGAAGGAAGGGCGTTCGTAAAATAAATGGCACGCCTACCTTATCACCGCCGTCGTCGCAGGTCTTCCACGCTCAGGAGACAGGTTTTGCTAAGTCGTAGATGAGCTAACGCCTCTTTCTTTCCTTTTCGGACACAAAACTTCACTACTTTAATATATTAGTACGCGGCGTGGTTTCTTCTTCGATTACGGTTTGATTTATAAGGCAGTTCTCAGCAGTCCGATACATAATATATATATATATATATATTAGGCGTGCGGTTGAGGGGGAAACGAACGCCCGAAATATGAATTTAAAGGAGGGTAAATTTGGAAAAATCCATTATATGAAATAAACTAGATGGCGCCAACAATATTAATTAATTTAAAACAATCAGCAACTTCTCCGTATCATCGTATGACAAATTTTGTAACCATTTTCGAACTACATTTTACAGTCTGCCATTTTTAATGGATATATGTACAAAATTGCAATGACTTGATTATACAAAAAAGAGCCGAGGAATGTAAAAAATCTATGCATGAAAGAATGCCTTATTCTAATGTTAGTTTCAATTACTTTATCTTTGCGTCTTTTATCAGTGACCTCTAAAATTAAATCCCAACCCAAGCATACAACTGCAAGACTTCAAGATACCATAAGTTCATACTGTGTAGATCGGAACAAAAGTTAAATTTTAATCTATGGTAACCGCGGTTAACTATGACATCTGGACATTGAACATCTCAGTCCCGCCCGTGACCATGAGTGCTGTAAAGCGTTCGAAACTAGTATTATTTCAATGTGTAGTGTTCGCGTAAATATAAGAAACCATTATGTAAACAGTGACCTCTCTTCTGTAGGGCAATTTTAAGTGCTGTTTTAGTAACGTACTCTTAACGAATAACTGGCGCACTGTTACATTATAGGATTTATTATATAATTTCAGCTCTTTGAGCGCGTTCCAGTGGTAGCAGTGTAGTTTTAGCTGCTCCTCCCCATGAGGTTATACAATAGGTGAGGATTGACTGACATAATGCGAAATATACTTGTTTTACTACCTAAATATCAGCAAAAGAACGAATCTTTTTAAAAACAAACACTAGTTTACGAACTCTATTGCATAGGCAATATATAAAAAATATATATAAACTAAACTTAAACTTATAAATTAGGGCAAAAAGAATTTAGGTAAACGGTGGTGCTCTTAGGCGCCCTCATTATAATCTATGGAATTAATATACCTATTTTCAGCCATCTTCCTAGCCGGGCATTCGGGGTCACTTGTTTTGTGGTCGCTCGGTTTTTTTTAAACGCAGGCATGTTGCACACTTTGCTGGATCAGTTTTTTTAATGCAAGCATTTGACTGATGTCCTATTTCACTACAATGTCCACACGTGTCGATTGTTTCCTGGCAAGTTCTTGCAGCGTGTCCGTACTGTTGGCATTTGAAGCACCTGGTCACAAGTGTGAAGTCTCGAACTGGGCACGACGTCCAATTTATGAAGACTCGCTCCTGGTTACTAAGTGCCTTTCTGATGCCAGCTGGCACTTCCAAAATAAAGTTGCATGAAAGTGCTTGTTTTTTTACCCGATTTATGATTTAGTTTTATAGAGGACGAAAAAGATTCCCGCGTTAAGTTAGGGATCTTATCGGCTAAATTTTGTTCAAAAATGCAGTCAAAGACTTCTCGTTCGCTAAGGGCGGTAGGTATTACTAAGACTATAATCCTTGGTCTTCTTTTATGTATTCCACCTTTAGTCCCGAACTACTAGCTGGGTAGATTTTTTAAAATTCTCAATGTCCTCCTTTGTATCAGTGTTGATAATAACGCCTCCATTTTTAGTTTTTCGTAGTCCTCTTACGTGTAATTTCAATTGTTCGGGGCATATAATTTTCTGGACAAGAGATTTTGTGGCTCCACTTGTTCTCAATTTATTCTTAGGGTAAATTTCTATGAAACTGAATGTATTGGGGGGCAAGTAATTATTTTTGGTTGTTTTGACCATATCAGCAAAGTACATTTTTTCTGTAGATGGTTTGGCACAGTTTTCTTGAATCGTTTCCTTGAGAGATTTTCTAAAATCATTTAGGCATTGCATTAGGTATTGTTTTCCTCTCAGTGCTTCAAGAGAGGTGTGCATTAAAATAGCCTTTTGCTTCAAAGATTGGTAGTAAACTGCCATCTGAGAGGCTCACACCTTGCGCGATAGGGAATTGATTATCAGCTTTTGTTCAGATTTCAGTTTTCCTTCCTGGGCAATATGGCAAATTTCATTTAGATACTGCTCGATTGAGGTCATCCAATTTTTTATTTCACTGGTGGCTAAAAATTTGATGGGATCTGCAGCATCATGGTGTGGTGGTTGCGGCGTTCTGGGTGGACTCCGAGATGTAATAGTGCTCCGATTGAAAGGACTATTTTCGTATGTATTAGACATGTTTTATATCAAATGTTTTTCGTTATAATTTGTTATTCGTGAAATCACAACTCAACGGAAATTGACCAATGGTTTATCTAGGTCACAGTTTGATTGAAAATACTTACAACACTTGTATTGCTGATAGGCACGAGTGCTCGATTCGAGCTCCGTAAGCGTAATATTATATAATATAGGGAGGAGTTCTCTTGGATAAGGTCGCCCGTCCGGGGGCCGTGTGTGTAACGGCGCGAAGCCGTTTAGATGTTCGTGTGGTCCGTTGCCGGCACGGTCGAACATGCCACGTGCCAGCCGGACCACAAATTCTTCCAGGCTCTCTATTTTAAGGTTGGCCGCAATAACGTCATTCCGGACGTAGCAACCCGAACCGACAATGGTCCGTAGTGTCAAATTCTGCTGGGCGGCGACTGGAGAGTCGCCGCTTCTGTCGATTGCTTAGGAGCGCATACCAGGCCGGAGCAGCGTATGTCAGTATTGGTCTTATGTACATCTTATAGATGCTAATCTTCGACTTAGTCGGTAGCTTGGATGTAAGGATTGGACGGAGCATTGCCCGCGCACATCTGGCTTTGCGGACGACGAAGTCGACGTGCGCAGTCATGCGCAGCATCCTGTCAATCCGACACTCAAGGTAAGCCACGGCGTTCTCGTATGCGATCTTCTGGCCTCTGATAGTTATTGGTAGTGGAAATCTTCTGAAGCGGCGAGTGAGCAGAGTGGTCGTCTTACTAACATTAACCGGGAAGTGGGATATCCGCAATATGCCATTGTAGAGTCGACCAATCTCTACAAGGACACTGTTGGGCAGCTGTCGGAGTGCAGCGTTGGTAATCCCATCGTGACCCGGCGCCTTCCTCGGTTGCAGACCGGTTACTGTCCTCCGCAGTTCGGTGGGGGAGATGAACCACTCTCCTAAAAGTGGTTTCGCGGGTGACGACAGGAACTCCTGCACGCGGCTCTCCTTCCGAGTATGAATTTCCATGAACTTCTCACTTGCTGGGTTCGGTATGAACTGCTCCTCGAAGTGCTCTGCTAGGATATCCGCTCTGTCCTTGGCATCGTAACGTCGCTCACCCGTATTGTTGGTCAGCGGGCAAATGGGAGGGCGTGTTTTCGTTAACTGCCGGTTCAATGTGTAGAGCGACGCTTGATGTTTATCCACTTTCCAAATGCGCCGCTCCCAGGCCTCTCCTCTGTGGGCCTGGATTGCAACCGACAGTTCGTCCGTTAGGGTGTTTAATTTCGTTTTCAATCTGGGGCAGCGAGTGCGCGCCCAGAGCTTTCTCGGGGCTCTTTTGTGTTTCAGCTGCACGCATATCTCTCGCGGCAGCTCATCCTTTTTTCCCGAGAGAGGGATGATCGTAGAGGCCGCGTTGAGGACCTCCTGGATGCTCTAGGAAATTCTGGTTGCAGCGGTCTCTACGTCGTCCGCTGATTGGATCGGTGCGTGGACTGGAGGTCTCTCCTGCAGGTGTTGGTGGTAGAGCCTCCAGTCGATCTTGGTCTTAAAGGCTCTGGGCTGCGTAGTCACTGCCTTGGTGTCAAGCGTAATCAGAATCGGGAGGTGCTGAACAGGGTAGTTGACGTTCCTAGAGAGCACGATGTCCAATAAATCGGGACGTCTCCTTTGGTCTGTCGGAATATGTGTTGGTTCCTCGGGACCTAAAACGTCATAATTATAGTTTTCCGCATCTTCATAAAGTTCACGACTTGGCGGGTTGATCTGTCTAGACCTCCACGCCGGGTGTTTGGAGTGCAACGTTGGTAATCCCGTCGTGCCCCGGCGCCTTCCTCGGTTGCAGGCGGGTTACTGTCCTCCGCAGTTCAGTGGGGAAGATGAACCACTCTCGTGCAAGCGGCAGCGCGGGCGGGCGAAAGAATTCATGTACGCGACTCTCCTTCTAGGCATGAAGCTCCATGAACTCTGCACTTGCTGGGTTCGGCATAAATTGCTCCTCGAAGTGCTCTACTAGGATATCCGCTCTGCCCTTGGCATTATAGCGACGTTCACCCGCGCTGTTAGTCAGCGGGCAAACTGGAGGTCTCGTTTTAGTTAACTGACGGTTCAGTTTGTAGAGCGACGTATCCTGCTCTTCCGATTTCCATATATACTTCCAGGCCTCTCCTCTGAGGGCCTGGACTACGACCGATAGTTCCTCCGACAAAATGTTAGGCTGTGACCTTAATCTCGAGCAGCGAGTACGCGCCCAGATCTTCCTTAACGTTCTCTTGAGTTTGATCTGCACGCTGATCTCCCGCGGCAGATCATCTCTTTTTGTTGAAATCGGGACGATCGTAGAGGCCACGAGGTAGCGGCCTCTACATCGTCCGCTGTACTTATGGATGTATGGAGGTCTTTCCTGCAGGTGTTGATGGTAGAGCCTCCAGTCAACTTGTGTCTTGAAGGCTCTGGGCGGCGTAGTCACCGCCGTAAGGCCAAGGGTAATCAGAATCGGGAGGTGCTGTGTGTTCAGGTTGTACAGCACCTCTACCACTATCGGGTAGTTGACGTTCCTAGAGAGCAAGATGTCCAATACATCCGGACGTCTCCGTGGGTCTGTCGGAACATGAGTAGGCTCTTCGGGACCTAAGACATCGTAGTTATGCCTCTCCGCATCTTCGTAAACTTCATGACCCGGTGGGTTGATCATTCTGGACTCCCACACTGGGTGTTTGCCGTTTAGGTCCCCGGCGATGATGGTAGGTGTTTCGCCTTCCATTACCTTACCATTCCATACCATTCCTTACCTTAGTTCCTCGTCCGCTACCTCCATTTTTATGCCGATAGAGTGCATCGATTGGTAATTTGGCAGGTCTAGTTTTTGATGGACGATGTCTCTCCTGACTAGAACTGCCGTTCCTCTATAGACAGCCCCTTGAGGATTGACCTCGTCCCTCCTGTACATGAAGTAGTTGGGCAGCTTCAGATGCGTTTTCGGGTTCAACTTAGTCTCTCCCAATAAGATCACTTGAATGTCCTGTTGTAGCGCGACTGTGCGGAGTTCATGCAGCTCCTCTATAATGCCGGGCCAGGTTTGCCAGCTCCTTCATTACTGCTGTTATCGGATCTGTCCCGGCTCTTATGTCGGCCAGGACCTGACTGCCGACCTCGATAGCAATGCCATCCACACGTTGGATGACGTCTGCTGTCTCGAAGCCGGCTGATGGTGTTCTCCTATGTGAAGGCTTTGGCACTGGTCTCGGGCGTTGATCTTCCTGCAATTATTAGGTTTAAATTAAAATTATGGAATCATTTAATTATACCAGTAACTAAAGTTATTACTTCCTTCTTTGCCTGTTGGTAGAGCACTCTCTATATGTAGAGCGGGCTCTATTTTCTGATAGAGCCCTTTCTGGCACTCTACCCACGCTCTCCTTGGGTGCACTGCTGGTAACCTGCGCCTGTGAGGCTACCGATTCTGCTGGTGTCGGGGTAGAGGTAACATCCTGAGGAGGAGGCTGCGACTCCTTCTTGCTCCTGTTCCGCTTCCTCTTCCGTGAGGTCTGACGCTCTGTGGCGTCATTAACGGGGGCTATAGAGTCGCCCCGGTGGTTGCCCTTACTTCTGCGGGTTCCACCGTTTTCATAGGTGTTACGGGTGGGTGGGGGTTCTGATTGCCTACCATTCCCTGTGATGGTAGCCCACCCATCTTCCTGGATGGTTACCGCTCTTGGGCGACTCTCGGGGATCCTCTTCGGGTCCTTCGGGAGTAGTCCCAGCAATGTGATCCCTTGTCTCCTAGCAATTCTCCTCAGGATTAGGCAGCGACGATCGTTTGCCGTGTGGTTTTTGGCGCAATTAGCGCACTTTGGTTCTTCATCCCTACCCCTAGGGCAAAGAATTGCGATGCGCTCCCCGGCACAGCGAACGCACTTCATTGGCCTGAAGCATTTGGCGGAGGCGTGCCCGAAAGCCTGGCAGCGGTGGCATTGTATCGGTTCTACTTTCCTCTTCCAGGCTTTGATGACAAAAGGAGTTCGTCGATCTTATAAAGTTCCTGGAGCTGCTCCAGGCTCAGGTGGTGAAGCTGTGTGAAGTAGAGGCAGCCAGGTCTTCCCCTACGTGGTGGAATCGCTTTGACATACCTAATAGGGATGCCCTTTGCCCTGATAGCCTCCTCTATTGCTTGGGTGTCCGTGCCCATTGGTAGCCCCCGGATGCCGACTTTAGTGGGCTTAACAATACCACGAGGTACCTCCGGGGTACCTCCGGGGTATAACAATACCACGACATCGATGGTTGTTCCTTGAAACTCGTTGACACTCTGCGGGATGAATCTTACTCCTTTCCCGAACGGACGAGCATTTGGAGGGTGGCCTAACTTTCTGTTAAGCTCCTTGAAATGCCTCGTTCAGTCCGGGAGGCTTTCAGCCACTATGAGCGGGTATCTGGCCTTTTCCTGATCTGCAGATTTTGTAGCAGGCTCTTGCGCCACTTGCGGTCGTGGCACTGCTGGTGCTGCTACCATATGAGCATAGCTGGTTGAGGGTCGCTGTCCATCATCCTGTGGAAGCCCGGACGGATTGTTGCTCTGCAACGGCGATCATCGGCCGGCGGATGCTGCTAGGGTCGCATATGTTGTGGACCCCCAGCTATACGATTTCTCGCCTCCCTGCTCGTACTGGGCCGCGTCGTGACTACGCCGGTCCGGTGATATGGAGCGGAGAGGTTGTGGTAGCGATAGCGATTTCGGCGGTGAATTGTGCACCCTCTTCGTTGTCGCCGGTTGGTGCTCTTTGTCCTCCGAGGATGATGGTGATATTAGTGAAGAGGTTGGAGCCGATGCGCTGCCTCTTAACGAAAAAGGAGGCCCCGGTCTCAGGAGGAGTATGGCGTCTGGCCGTTTTCTTGGCCCGCTGCTGTTGGGGCGACTTTGGCGCTGCTTTGAGTTTGTGGTGGTGGTGGTGGAATTTCTTGGCGTTGTGCAGCCCGTGCTGCCTGCGTGGGCATAAGAGGCTGTAGAACTATGCCCCTTTTGCGCGCAATACGCTGCAGCACTGGGCATCGTCTGTCATTAGCCGCGTGAGCCTTGGCGCAGTGAGCGCAATTTGGCTGTGCATCACGCGGCTTGGGGACACTCTGCTGCGGCATGGCCGCCTGCGCAGCGGACGCATTTGATTGGTCTGTAGCAATTGTACGATGCATGCCCGAACCCTTGGCATCTATGGCATTGGGGTGGGCCAGCTCTGCCTTGCCGGCCCTCTATGGAGACGCCGGGCATGTATAATAGCTCGTCAATTGCGTACAGACGTTTGAGTTCATCAGGTGTGAGGTGACTCATCTTCACGTGGAAGAGACAGCCGGGCCTGTCTCTTTTTGGGGGGGGGGGATCGAGCGCACGAAGGTCACCGGGAATCTCTTCTCGATAAGGGCCTCCATAATTTCCTTTGGGTCGGTGTCAGCTGGGAGCCCTCTAAGCCCCATCTTCGTCGGCTGTTCTTCCTGAGGAGCGTAGCAACACCACGTGAGGGTGGCGTCCTCCTTGCTACGCTCTACTAAGTACTTTTGGATGATACGGTATTCATTATCTGACTGTGGAACCTGACTCCCTTCCCAAATGGGCAGGCGTTCGGGGCATGGCCGAGAAGTTGATGGAGGATTTTGAAATGCCTCTCCCAATTTGGGAAGCATTCCACAATAATGGGAGGGTACTTTACTTGCACTGCTGCCGGCTGCTGTGACCTTGGAGCAGAAGTAGGTGTAGGTGAAGGTGGGGCTGTTTTAGGCGCGGCAGCTATCCGTGCATAGCTGTCCAGCGCCGAAGATGGTCCAGGTATAGGCTCAAACTGCATTTCATCTTGAATTGGTGCAAGGGTAGCATATGAAGTGCTATCCGAAGGTTTTTCCCCTTCTGGGTCCTGCTCCCCCGAAGTCCTGCATCTCGGTTTGCTGGTCGGTTGGAAGGGTATTTGGAGATGGTGATTTCGGTGGCGAGTTATGTCTCGCTGCTTTTGCGGTGGTATTGGAGTGTTGGTTGAGGTAGTGGTGGTGTTTGAGGGTGAAGCCGATTCGGATACCGAGTCCGAACCGGCCTTTAGCCTTTTTTCCACCTGTAGTTGATCGTTATCTATTTCCGGAGGGGTCCGTCTCCGCGAGGCTAAATTTTGGCGAGGTAGTGGCCTTGGTTCGACGGAGGGTGAAGGCTCAGCTCCACTAGCGCCGGGCGCGGCGCCAGTGGCCGGTGGGCTCCCTTTTCGCCTCGGGATCTGGCTCAATGGGGGTAGCACTCGTGATCTCTCTGGACCGAAGAGGTCACGCTTCATGAGAGGCCTATCAAGCACACCCGGTCGCATATCCGGTGGTTTTCGGCATGGTGGGAGTGGTTCCCCTTTGTCCGACATAATGTGGGTAGTTTTATATCACTCACGGTGTAAAAACGGGTAGTTATAAAAGTTTAAATTTTTTTTAAAGCGGGTAGGTGTAAAAACTTTTCCCTTATTAACTATCACACACCTTACTCCCCTCGGCACGTGCAACCACACCGGGTGAGACCCGTGGGGAAGGCCCAGTGCGGCGCCCGCGAGCGGGGAGGGGTGTGTGAGGCGCAGATGGATTGGGCGGTTTCTTAAAAAGTTCTCTGGGATAGGGTCGCCCCTCCCCCGGGGGCCGCGTGTGTAAGGGTGCAAAGCCGTTGAGGTGTTCATGTAGCCCGTAGTCAGCGCGTTCGAACATACCGCGCGCCAGCCGGGTACGGAATCGTCTAAGCTCTCTATTCTGATGTTAGCCGCTATGACGTCATTCCGAACGTAGCGACCCGCACCGACTATGGTTCGTAATGACAAATCTGCTGGGCCTGTAGTCGCCGCTTCTGTCGATCGCTCAGGAGCGCATACCAGGCCGGAGCAGCGTATTTTAGCAGGGGTCTTATGTACATTTTGTATATGGTCAATTTCGACTTAGTCGGTAGCTTAGATACCAAGACTGGACGAAGCATCGCCCGCGCACATCGAGCTTTGCGGACGTCGAAGTCGACGTGCGCAGTCATGCGGAACATCCTGTCAATCCGGCATCCAAGGTAGGTAACGGCCCTCTCATATACGATCTCCTGGCCTCTGAGGGTTAGCGGTGGTGGAAGTCTTCTGAAGCGGCGAGTGAGCAGAGCGGTCGTCTTGCTAACATTGACGGCCATCCTACACTCATCCAGCCATGGCGGCATCAGTTCCAGCAGACGTTGCATCCTGGCAGTGGCGATGTGGGCTCTTCTAGACGAGGTGACGTAGGCTCTGTCATCTGCAAACAGCGCCAGCTCTACGTCGTCCTCCCATTCGCGCAGATGACCTGTCAGGGTGGGGATGTCACTGGTGTAAGCCGCGTACAGGATTGGAAACAGACAGCTGCCCTGTGGTACACCAGCTATTATGGGTTTTATTGCGGACTCGGCGTCCTCTACACAGACGTAGAACCTCTCGTCTACGAGGAAAGACGCCACTAGCCGCAATATAGCAGGAGGGACACTGGTCTGATCTTCTAACTTGTAGAGTAGTCCCGGGTGCCACACCCTGTCGAACGCCTTCTCGATATCGAGAAAGACGCCCAACGATGTGCGGCCGCGGTTGTGCTCGGTCGCAAGCAGGTGCAGCACTCTGGTCAGCTGTGTTGCTGTTGAATAGTCCCTCTTGAATCCATGCTGCTCCACCCGAAGTTGGATGCACGAGCGGAGGCGTCTTAGCAGTACTCTTTCGAACAGTTTAGCTATATGCGGTAGCAGCGTGATCGTCTTGTAGCTGGCAGTTCCACGCCTGTCCTTCACGGGTTTCGGCAACACGATGATTTTGCCTTTCTTCCAGTCCTCCGGGAAGTGGGATGTCCGCAATATTCCATTGTAGAGCCGAACTATCTCTACAAGTACTCTGTTGGACAGCTGTCGTAGTGCAGCGTTGGTAATCCCATCGTGCCCCGGCACCTTCCTCGGTTGCAGACTGTACTGACCACCGCAGTTCAGCGAGGGAGATAAACCACTCTCCTGCAAGTGGTGGCGAGGGCGACGACAGGAACTCCTGCACGCGGCTCTCCTTCCGGGTATGGATTTCCATGAACTCCGCACTTGCTAGGTGCGGCAAAAACTGCTCCTCGAAGTGCTCTGCTAGGATATCCGCTCTGCCCTTGGCATCGTAACGTTACTCGACCGCGTTGTTGGTCAGCGAGCAAACAGGTGGGCCAGATTTCGTTAACTGCCGGTTCAATGTGTAGAGCGAAGCTTGATGTTCGTCAGCCTTCCAAATGCGCCGCTCCCAGGCCTCTCCTCTGTGGGCCTGTATTGCAACCGACAGTTCGTTCGTTAAGGTGTTCAATTTGGTTTTTATTTTGTGGTGTCGAGTGCGCGCCTAGAGCTTCCTCAGCGCTCTTTTATGTTTTAGTTCCACGTGTGTCTCTCGCGGTAGCTCTTCCTTCCTTCCAGAGAGAGGGATGATCGTAGAGGCCGCGTTGAGGGCCTCCTGGATGCTCATGGATATTCAGGTTGCAGCGGCCTCTACGTCGTCTGCTGAGTGGATCGGTGCGTGGACTGGAAGTCACTCCTGCAGGTGTTGGTGGTAGAACCTCCAGTCGTATCTTGGTCTTAACGGCTCTGGACGGCGAAGTCACTACCTTGGTGCCAAGGGTAATCAGAATCGGGAGGTGCTGTGTATTTAGATCGTACAGCACCTCTACCACTACCGGGTAGTTGACGTTCCTGGAGAGCACAATGTCCAATACATCCGGACCCTTCCTAGGGTCTGTAGGTATATGCGTTGGTTCCTCGGGACCTAGAACGTAGTAGTTATGGTTCTCTGCATCCTCGTAAAGCTCACGACCCAGCGGGTTGATCAATCTTGACCTACACGCCGGTTGTTTAGCGTTCAGGTCCCCGGCGATGATGGTGTGTGTCGTACCTTCCATAACAGTCCGGATGTCTCTGTAATCATCACGGCGGTTACTGGGTCTGTCCCGGCCCTTATGTCAGCCAGGACTTGTGTACCAACCTCGATAGCTACGCCCACCAATTTGTGGATGGCATCAGCTGTCTCGAGGCCGGACGTTGGTGGTGATCTATGTTGGTATGAAGGCACTATTCTCGGGGCATTAATGGTAGTCTCTCTATGTGTAGAGCGCACCTCTCTGTGTAGAGACGGTAACGACAGCCTGAGGAGGAGGCTGCTCCGACTTCCGGCTCCTGTTATTCCGCTTCTCTCTCGTCTGTTTAGAAGGTTGCCTCTCCATGGCTTTATTAGCTTGAGGTTGGAGAATCGCCCCGTTGGTTGCCCTTGGCTCTGCGGGTTCCAAAGTTTCAATTGGTGTTGTAGGAGGGGGGGGCTGGTTGCCTAACCCTTTCCTCTGGTGATTGTAGCCCACCCATCCTCCTGGAGACTCTGAGGACAGCCTCTGGTTCTCCAGGAGTAGCCCTGGCAGAACGATCCCCTGCTACCTAGCAATCCTCCTCAGAACTGGGCAGCGGCGATCGTTGACGAAGTCGACGTGCGCAGTCATGCGCAGCGCCCGGTCAATCCGGCACCCAAGTTAGGTCACGGCTTTCTCGTACGCGATCTTCTGGCCATTGAGAGATAGCGGAGGTGGTAGGTTCCTGAGACGGGGAGTGAGCAGAGCGGTTGTCTTACAATATTGACGACCATCCTCCACTCATCTAGCCATGGTGGCAACAGGTCCAGCAGACGTTGCATCCTGGCAGTGGCAATGTGGGCTCTTCTGGACGTGGTGAATTAGGAGCTATCGTCCGCATATAACGCCAATTCCACGTCGTCCTCCCACTCTTGCAGCCTTCCTGCCAATGTTGGGATGTCGTTGGTGTAAGCCGCGTACAGGACTGGAGACAAATAGCTGCCCTGTGGAACGCCGGCTCTGATGGCTCTTGTTGCGGACTCGGCGTCCTCTACGCAGACGTAGAACTTCCTGTCTGCCAGGAAAGATGCCACTAGCCGCAACATAGCAGGAGGGACACTGGTCTGTTCTTCCAATTTGTAAAGTAATCCAGAATGCCACACCCTGTCGAACGCCTTCTCGATATTGAGAAAGACGCCCAACGATATACAAATTGCGAGCTGATGTTCCTCTTTTTCACCCTTTATTGGGTTTTGAAGGCCTGCGGTTGCCCTCATTACCCGGGTTTCATCGCATGGGAGGCACGGCTCCCACGGTCTTGGATTCTGCGCTTGGGCGCAGCTTATATGTAGATATTTTGCGCACTTCACGCCATCTATTCCGGTATCGGGACTCACACTCAGCCCCGGCGTCCCCCTCTCCGGGCGGTGAGCGCAGAAGTTCACGTGGGAGTGGTCGCCCATCGGGTGGGCGCGCGTGTAGTGGTGCTATATTGTGAAGATGTTGGTGTGGTCCGTTGTCTGCGCGGTCGTACAACCGTCTCGCAGTACGTACCACGAATTCGTGGATTGATTCCATTTTTAGGTCACACGCTATAACGTCATTTCTGACGTAACGACCGGCTCCCACGATCGCTCGTAGTGCAAGGTTCTTCTGGGCCTGCATCTTCTTGCTCTGAGTGGCTGAGGTTAACGCATACCATGCTGGTGCTGCGTATGTCAGCCGCGAGCGGATGTAGGTTTTGTAGATACCTATCTTGGTGTTTATCGGGAGTTTGGATGCCAGAATGGGGTACATCTTCGCTCGCGCGGCTCTAGCCTGCCTCACAACATAGTCGACTTGCGGGTTCATTCGCAGCGAGCGATTGATCTGGCATCCGAGGTAGGTGATGGTCGTCCTCCAACCTTCGTCCTGCCCACGGAGCTGCAGTGTTGGTGGTATCCTTCTCAGCCTGGTCATGAAGGCGGTGGTCTTCCCGACGTTGACCGCCATCCTCCATTTGTCAAGCCACTCTGGCAGCAGTTCCAGCAGTCGCTGCAACTTCTTGGCAGCGTTTTCTACCCGACGAGATGACGTGAAGTGCGCACTGTCGTCTGCATATAATGCAAGGACGACGTCCTCTTCCCACTCCTCCAGCTGGTCTTGGAGTGTGGGGATATCGTTGGTGTAGACCGCGTACAGATGAGGTGATAAGCAGCTGCCTTGTGGCACTCTCGCTTCGATCGGTCGTGCTACCGAAACAGCCCCTTCTAGACTGACTTGAAAGCTCCGCCCCTCCAAGTACGACGCTACTAGCCGCACAAGCATCGGCGGTATGGTGGTGTGTTTAATTAGCTTGTAGATCAGCCCTGCGTGCCACATTCTGTTGCGGCCGCGGTTATGTTCGGCCGCAAGATAGTGCAGCACGCGGGCCAATTGTGCAGTTGTAGAGTGTGCTGTACGGAAGCCGAATTGCTCCTCTCGTAGAGCGATGTGCGGTGTGATTTTTCTTAATAGAATGTTTTCGAATAGCTTCGCTATGTGCGGTAATAGCGTTATGGGTCGGTAGCTAGCCGGGTGCCTCCTGTCCTTCCCTGGCTTTGGTAACACGACGATTCTTCCTTTCTTCCAGATGTTTGGGAAGTGGCCACTTCTTAGTAAGCCACTGAACAATCTGGCGAGTTCCATTATCCCTCTTCTTGGCAGCTGCTTGATTGCCATGGTGGTAACTCCATCGAATCCCGGCGCTTTACGGGCGAGGAGGTGCATGATAGAGCGCACTACCTCCACCGACGAAATAAAGTCGTTGCCCTTTAATGGTGGTGCCGGGTTCGACAGGTATTCATGTACGCGGTCTTGTATGCTTTCTACATACTCTGTGTACCCCTCCGCTATATGGTTGGTTTTGAACTGAGCTTCCAGGTGCTGTGCCATCATTTTCGTCTTTTCTGAGCGTTGTTGTAGCGTTTTCCCGTGTTGTCCACTAGTGGGCATATCGGCGTGGGAGTCTTCGTGAGCTGCCGGTTGAGGAGATATATGGAGGCGGGTGTTTCCGAAGCTTCGTCAACACGCCTATCCCATGCCTCTCCTCTATGCGTTCTCATTGCTTCCGACAGCTCTTCCGTCAGGGTGTTTAGTCTCCTTTTGATAAGTGGGCATCGCGTCGAGCGTAGAGTCGTTCTTGTAGGTGTTGTGGGACTTCCTCTCTTCGGCGCCCTGTAGAGACAGGGTGTGAATGGAGTTTCAGTTGGTCCTCGTCGCTGTCTCTACATCTTCTCTGGCGCCGAGTCGGAGGTTCTCCAGCGCTCTACGGAAGCGGGTCCAGTTAGTCTTCATTTTTAACTCTCTGGGCATTACAGCGTCCGCACTTGTGTTGATGGTGAACAACACGGGGAGGTGCTGTGCGTCCAGATCGTACAACACCTCTAGCCGTATTGGGTACGGCATTTTATGGCACAGCACTATGTCGAGGACATCGGGCTAGTGTTCTGGTTT
Source organism: Parnassius apollo (assembly GCA_907164705.1). Classification (NCBI taxonomy): domain Eukaryota; kingdom Metazoa; phylum Arthropoda; class Insecta; order Lepidoptera; family Papilionidae; genus Parnassius; species Parnassius apollo. Next base: position 312,994 of record CAJQZP010001129.1, read on the forward strand.
GGTGGGGATGTGGGTGGGCTCATCTGGGCCCAGAACCTCGTACCCCCAGTCTTCTGCATCGTCGATAAGCTTCTTGCCCGGAGCCCCAAGCAGGATGTTTTGCATTGAGGTCTCCAGCCATAATTGCAGGTGTAGTTGCATCGAATATTTTCCTTATATCTTGGGGGTAGAACGGGGTACCGGGCGGTTTGCAGGCGGCATATATTCTGATTTCTCTAGTGCCCACCTTCATCCTGATCCCTTTTGTCCTCGTGGTAGCGAAGTTGTCATCTGTTTCCACTTCTTCATGTATGATGTCTCTTCTGACTAGCGCCGCGGTACCTCTGTACGCGACACCTTCGGGGGACACCTCGTCGTGTCGATACACGAAGAAGTTGGGAATCTTCAGTTGAGCGGGGAGGGGCGCAGCTTTGTCTCTCCCAGCAGTACAATCTGGATGTTGTACCGCTGGACCAGCAATCGGAGTTCGGCGGCTTTTCCGGTGATGCCGCCGGGGTTCCAGTATAGGATTTTAAGCTGTCGGCCCTCTGTTGATAGCTGACAGCTGGGCTAGGGCGCCTAATATCGCCATTAGAGGGTTGGAACCCGTGGTCATGGCTTTTAGGACATCTCCCAATATCCTAATCACCACACCCACCACTTCCGTGAGGGCCTCTTCGACGGTGGTTGGTACATATGGGGTCTGTGTGGCGGGTGCGGCACCGTCACAAACAGAAACTGATGAATTTCAAGCTGAAAAGAGGCTCAAACCAGGGTATCGCACATCGTCATCAGACTCAGAATCAACATCGTCTTCGCCATCACCAATGCCGGAGAGGAAATTAGATATCCCTATAACTAGGCATAACAACCCCCATAATCACCATCACCAACAAAGTTCTCGTCGGGCATCTCAACCGAGACCCAAGATATGGACAAAGAACCCGTGCCGGGGCCGTCGACAGCACCGGACACGTATGCAGCATAGCAGCCGCGCACAGAACGACGCGGCCACCATCTCCACGAACAACGGGACCACCACCACCCACTGAAACATCAAAAGTGGCAAATTATCCTACCATAATTGTGGAGTGCTTCCCAAACTGGGCAAAGCACTTTAAAATACTACACAATATAATTAAACACGCCCCGAACGCTCGCCCGTTCGGAAAAGGGGTTCGCTTCCGGCCCCAAACAGAAGAAGAATATAGAAAAATTCAAAAATACCTCATTGAACAAAGCAGAGAGGACGCCACCATTGCGTGGTATTGCTATGCGCCGCACGAAGAGCAACCCACGAAGTTGGGGTTAAGAGGACTCCCTGCCGACACAAACCCACAGGACATCCAGGATGCGCTCATAGAGATGAGATTTCCCGTCACTTTTGTGAGCAACCTGGATGCTTATTCCATTCCATCAAACTCGACCATTTGCCCCCGGAAGAACTCAACCGGCTCTATAAAATAAATGAATTATTATACATGCCGGGAATCGTTTGTTTACGTTATTGTAATCGTTTGTATACGTTTGTTTTTGTGAACATTTCTTAAATCAGGTTTCAGCTCCTATATTTAAATTAGAAGGTTATAAATTAGTAGCTCACAATTTCCGAACAAACAAAATACGAGGTGGTTTAATGATATTGGGTTTAAATGATGTTAAATGTAAGGAAGATGCCTTCTGCATAAAACAATATAAATCTGAACATTTTGAAATTTGTGGTGTTAAAGACATAAACTCACATATTTATGTTTGTTGTTGTTATCGAAATCCTATACAGAAAAATTTTGATCTTTTTATGGAAAGATTAGAGCGATATTCTGAACATTTTTTTAATAAGAAATTTATATTGTGCGATGACTTCAACATTAATTTATTGAACAATGATAAACAAAAAAATGAATTTTTGAACTTGTTGACTTGTTATAATTTCAAATATTTAATTGACTTTGCAACCTTTTTGCGCAATGATGTAACATCTTGACTTGACAATGTAATTACTAATATAGATACAACAAATATTGACAGTAGAATAGAGCATAATGGTCTCGCAGACGGTCACGCTGGTTTATTTTGTACAGTAGAATTGGAAAATAAAATGAGTCCTAATATGAATGAAAGTATAAAAATTTGTCGTTTAGTTTTAAGTGACCACAACTCAGCAGAATTTAGAAAGCAAATTAGCAAAATATATTGGCACAATTTAGGAGTAAATTCTTTTCTCAATAAATTAAGTTACACTTTCAAAACTTGTTATAAGAAAAGAACGAGACAAAAATACATTACAGTCGATCACTAAAGGTATTAGGGTTTCAAGTAAAATTAAAAGGTTTCTAACATTAATTGTTAAAATATATAATGGAGTATTTGCAGATAAATATAAAAGGTCATATATACAGATATATAGAAGAATATTGAGAAAAGCAAAACAAATAGCTATACAAAGAAAAATTGAGTCAGCGTTAAATTCTAATAAAGAAATCTGGAATATTGTAAATGGAAGTAGGAAAAATTCGTTTCGTAAAAAAGAAGAGAATATACTACTAAAGGTAAACAATAACATCGTAAGTCATGAACAGGATGTAGCAAATGTTTTCTCAAGTCATTTTAGTGAAACTAATTCATTAAGCAACAACGCTAGTGATTCAATCTCCGCACAATTAATTCTAAAACAAAGTGTGCAGAAAATTGTAACAGACATGCCTTTTAAGATTATTACTAGCCATGAAATTTTAAAAACAATTAAGGAAATGGAAAATAAAAGATCACATGGTTATGATGAAATACCCATCAAGATTATTAAAGATAATATTGATATATTGGCTGAATCTTTAGCTTATCTTTTCAATAAGTGTGTGGAACAATCTCTGTTTCCTGATCAGCTTAAGGTTGCACGAGTACTTCCGGTACATAAAAAGGGAAGTAAAATGGACCCCAAAAACTATAGACCGATTTCCTTGCTACCAATTTTATCTAAAATTTATAAAAAGCTGATAAAGGTAAGACTAGTAGCACATTTGCGACAAAATAATATATTAAGTGAGAGGCAATTTGGTTATCAAACGCGTGTAGGTACTATAGATGCTATAAATATGCTAGTTGATGATGTGGTATGTAGACTCAATGATAAATATAAGGTAGGAGGTCTATTTTTAGACTTGAGTTCGGCTTTTGACACGATAAATCATAATATACTACTACTGAAATTGGAACATTACGGAGTTAGAGGCTCAATCTTAAGGTTATTTGAATGCTACTTATCAAATAGCTTAAATAGCGCGGCAGTTTCCAGTCTCTGGAAGAGGCAATGCGAATATCGAAGGAAGTACGCGACATACACAAAAACGCGCACTTCACCTTAAGAAAATGGGTTTCCAACGCACCAGAAGTTGTAAAAGAATTAGAACCTGACTCAGATGCTTCATAGCATCTTAGTCAGTCGATCTGGGAAACAAAGGAACCGAGGAAAAGATACTCGGATTAATCTGGAAACCGGGTACTGATCAGCTGAGCTTCAACCTAAAGCTCGCTCGACTTCCAATCAATTTGCTGCACAAAACACCAACCAAGAGGGAACGTCTCATACGGTGCGTGAAGACGGCACTGTACACCGTCCTTCATGAGAGACATCCGCATGAGGAAGTATTAGCCACGCTGCTCTGCGAGGTGGAGTACACAGTAAATAGCAGACCATTGACTCACATCTCTGTAGACAGCGACGACGACGAATCCATCACTCCAAATCACTTCCTTTTAGGAGGATCTGCGAGACTACCGACACCTGGAGTATTTTATGAAAAGGGTATGAATAGCAAAAGACACTGGCGACGCTCCCAGATACTCGCTGACATATTCTGGCAGCGTTGGGTCCGAGAGTATCTACCGGAACTTCAAAACCGGCGGGAGGCCCATGGACTAGGTCCCAATCTCCAGGTGGGCGATCCAGTCCTCATAGCTGACGGCCAGTTACCTCGTAACACCTGGCCACGAGGGAGGGTGGAAGCTGTTTACCCCGGTGTGGACGGACAGATCCGCACTGTGGAGGTACGCACAGCAAACGGCCTAATCAAGAGGCCAACTAGGAAACTCGTGCCGCTGCCGAAGTAGAAGCAACGTCGCTCACCGAAATGGATGCAGCGCCGCTGTGAGAAAATCGTCGCGACGCCGCATGGCGGGAGTGATGTTCGCGACGGCCTAACAACGTTAAGAAACAAAGTTATAAAGAAAATTGTTTTTTGTATTAATAATGAAATTTCCGACAAAACTGAGTGAAAACGTGTATTAATATAGTTGTTTAGCATGTTTATAACTCTTAGTATATTTGTATAGAATGTCGTTTTGATAACAAGTAATGTAAACAACTTTTATTATATTAAGAAAAATAGACCAATCACAGCGCGTCTCGTAGAACTCTCTAGAAGTTTTTTAATTAACTGCGTAATAGTTCATACTAAAAATAATGAAAATAATTTTATGTTCTAAAAGAGTTATAAATATGACATTGAATTAGCATATGGCTTATAGATTAAAGAAGTGTAGGAATATTTTGTATAATTAAACGCATTTGATAGTTATATAAAAATTAAAGAATTAATGTACCCAAATATTATGAAAATTTGGGACATTTCGTTTAATAACTTTTTACAATGTTAATGCTTTGAGGAACCTTTATGATATACTAATAAAGTACCAGACTACCGATTTATTGATGTATAGCATGTTAGTGTAGCAATTAGTTTTGTATAGAAAATATTGTAATTTATGCCATTTGCATAGTGAAAAGTTTATGCAATAAAGAGGCAAAACGGAAAATGGCAAGCGGCTCACTGTAAAGTATTGCTAAAGTCTACCTTAGGGGCTCGGGACCCAGTACCAGTAATAGTGTGAAGAACTACCAGTGACAAGTGAAGTGAAGTGAGTGGTATCCGGTGGTAGCTGAAGTGACTAGTAGCAGTATATAGTGAATAGTGAAAGTGTTAGCTAGCCTAAAAAGGTCGTAACTGATATTCGCAGTTACATATAGTGAAAGTGGTAACAGATATCCGCAGTTACACAAGTGATAAAATCAGCTAGTTTAGTTGATAATAGCTGCTAGTTAGTAGTGTTAGAAAACCAACTACTACCAATAGATATTTGATACCACCGTACAATTTAAAGAAATCTTTTGAAATATACAGTGACCAACCAATAGTGAACAACCATAGTTCAACCGTGGTCAATAGTTATAAAATTTCGCGACTAATTAATCAGTCGAACCGCTGGCCACTACCTTGCTATTTGTATTTATTAATCGTGCATTTTGATTTCAACCTCAGTCCACAATATTTCAGCGGCACCCACAAAGACGGCAGTGAAAGTACCCACCGGAACCTATAGGTGTAGGACGTGAGCGACTCGCGAAGTATCTTCGACAACATTTACTCCGGAGAGTTTCGCCCGTCCAGCACAGAAAGAATCCACTCGGTTATACGGATTCACTAATACGGAAAATATGGCACGGTTAAGGAATTGTTTACGTGGTGAAGCTAGGGAAGCCGTCTCGGCGTTATTGTTTACTGCGTGGGACCCAGCCGACATAATGCGTACATTAGAGCAATGTTTTGACCGACCGGAAGTAATTATCGATCGAGCGTTAGAGGATTTGCGACGCCTTCCGCGCTCGAGTCAGACAGCTCAGGAATTAAATGCGTTCGCGATAAAATTACAGAACGTAGTCTGTATAATGAAAAACGTAGATGGTAAAGGATATTTACAAAATCCTATGTTAATACGGGAGGCCACGAATAAGTTAAGCTCTCATCTACGGTCACGATGGTGCGACTATGCGGAGCATTACGGCAGTACGGAAGAACCCGACATCGTCACTCTGTCTAGGTTTATGATGTGAGAAGCTGACCGAGCGTTAAGTCATGCTTATACGTCCGTCACGCCAGTTAAGGAAATGCCCGCGAGAAGAGAGACGCCGCCATCGAGAAAAAGTATAGTAACACGCCGCGCAGAGGATAGGCCCCGCGACGTAAAGACGTTCACAGCACGCGCAAACAGTGAAAGTGAATTTATTTATTTATTTTATTTATTTATTTATTTATTTATTCAGGATAACAACAGCTTATTAATACTTAAACAATATTACTTAAATAATTAAACATGAAAAAGCCAATTATAGTTATCCCCAAAGTAGATAACCAAACATAACACTGAAAATCTAATACACTACAAAATAAAATCGGTAAGAACTATTACTAAACAGTAACAAATTAATTGAAGTAATAATATTACCATCATGACGTACATATATATACAAGTACAGATGTATATACGTACAAAAGACATACATAATTACACTTACAAACACACACATATGAATCTATAAATGCAAATATACTTTGGTGTTATTGTTATTATATAAAATAGATAAAAAATTAAAAAGAGACACTAATATATACATACATACATACACAGATACACATATATATATATATATATATATATATATATATATATATATACATACACATATATATATAAATACATACATACATATACATATACATACATAATAACAGTATTAAACGAGGGCACAAATATTAATTTGGGTACTATTTTAATTACAATTTACTGATTACCTTCAGCTGCATAGAATAAAAACTTGTTAATTTTATTTTTAAATCCACTTTTAGTATTATTAAAAGGATCAATTGCGCTAAATTTTTTGTCGTAAGTTGCTACTAAACGCTTTAGAACATTGTTTTTCTCATAATTGGTCGGGTGAAAGGGGATGTAAAACAAAGAGTTTCTGGTATGTCTGGTACGTTTCAATGGGACATTAAATTTAATGAAAGCCAATAAGTCAGGGCAGTCATTTCCTCCGTGTAATATATCGAATAAAAGCCCCATATCCAGCAGAATACGTCTTTCTTCAAGCATTAACAGACCGTAAAATCTGCAATCGTCTCTATATGAAGATCCAGAACGTCTAATTTTAAAATTTAGATGGGAAATGAACTTATTTTGAATCATTTCAATTTTATGAACATATTTAGCATAAAATGGCGACCATATCTGAGAGGAGTACTCTAATATAGATCTTACATATGCGAAATATACTACTTTTAGACTTTGAGGATTAGAGAAAGGAAGACAAGTTCTTGCTACAAATCCCAAATTACGAAACGCTTTACTGCAAATATCATCAATATGCTCATTCATTGACATACGGGAGTCAAAATATACGCCAAGATCGCGCACCACCGTAGTCCTCTCGATTACAACACCTTTGAAATTGTATGAAAAAACTATGGGATTATTTTTCCGCGTAAATGAAATACACTGACACTTACCAACATTTACCGTGATTTTATTAGCGACATAGTAATGGTATAATATATTGTTGCATGAATAAGTCAACTAGCGCCATCTAGTGTCAGGAACGAGAGCGAGGGGAGCATTGAGAAAATGACATCACAAATCGCTCAACTGACAGCGCCTAGTCGAAACTCGAACGCTCGGTACCTTCCGCGTGTTTACTTGAACATTCTGGATATTTCTTTGCTAATTCAAATATATAGGCGCTGCAAGATGCGATCGAGGCAGTGTTGATTTGGGCGAAACAAGCGAAGCTTCGGAGTGGAATTAAGTGAATTAGTGTGTTTAAATTATTAGTGTTTTAACTTTAATTGTGTAAAGTAAATTAAAGTGTTAATTTAGGTAATTTTATCGGCAATTTTTATTGTCACGAACCTCAAGCTCGTAACAATTGGTGTCAGAAGTGGGATAAAATCATGCCGATTTTACCTAAGGAGGAAACGGAGGGTGTCCGTACCCGAAATCAACGCCAGCAGGAGACGGACCAAAGAAGATTTGGTGGTGCAACGCCGCTGACGTCGGAGGGCCAGCCGCCGGCTGCAGGCCCGTCAGTAGCTCCTCCATCTGCAGCACCCGATTTAGGTGCTCTGATGGTGATGCTGCAGGAACAGGCCCGTTGGTTGAAAGAGCAGCAGGAGGAACAGGCCCGCCGACAGGAAGAGCAGATGCTCCTCGTGAAGGACATCCACGCTAACTTCGGGAAAGAGATTAGGGAGGTGAAGGATAGGGTTGCTCAACATGACAACCGCCTGTCGGAAGCTGAAACCCAAATCAAGGAAGCTAAAACCCAAATCGACCAAGTAAACAATCGGGTTGATTACGTGATGGCTGACGTGAAGAAAACGCTGGACGACCTCAAACTGGGGGATGGAACTACAGCTCCCGTAGTAGCTATTACACCTTCGCTACGTGGGCTCAAGGTGCCACCATTCGACGGGACTTCTTCCTGGTCAGCCTACAAAATCCAGTTCGAGGCTGTTATGAAGGCGAACGGCTGGAATAAAAGTCAGGCCATGACTGCTCTCACACTAGGCCTGCGCGACCAGGCCTTAACAGTTCTGGAAGCTCTCGGTGAGGAAGTGACTTATGAGCAACTCCTTGAGGCATTGGAGGCGAGATATGGCGACGCTCACCTGGAACACGTCTTTCGTGCGCAGCTTAAAGATCGTGTGCAGCGCATCAACGAAAACCTGCAGCAGTGGGCTCTAGAAGTGGAGAAGCTGGTGCGAAAAGTATACCGGTCTGTACCTGCGCTCATTGAAGGGAACCTGGTGCAGACATTCATCGACGGCATCCGCGACCTGGAAGTCAGAGCTGCTGTGAGGCTCGGGCACCACGAGACGCTTAAGGACGCCTTGGCCCATGCACTGGAAGTGGAAGCCGTGCGGCAGGATCATCGTTCCCATCGCGTCAGGGAGGTTGCAGCAGCTACAGTTCGCGACCGCAACAAAGGATACAGCCCAAGGTGCTATGGCTGTGGGGAAAAGGGCCATCTTCGATCCAGCTGCCCTAAGCGAACCCTAGAAAGGGAAATTGAACGATCTCAGGAGGGTAGTGCGGCCAACAGCACCGCCCAGCAGCGGCAGGGAAACGAGTGAAAGCCAGAACTGCGGGGCGGGTGCTGGCTGATGTTAAAAGAGCCCCAAGGATCTCGATCTCACAAACCCATGATGGGAACAGCCTAATCATAAAGGGCGAGATCAACGGAATGCCGTGTAAGCTGACCATAGACACTGGAGCCTCTCGTACGGTTGTTAGTTCCCAACTTATAAGTCAGTTCCTTGGGGACTCCGCATACAACCGAGAACGCCTTAATTTGGTAACAGCCACCGGTCAGCGTATACCCGTCCGTGGAGAGAAGGAGATGGAGTTGAAGCTAGGCAACGTGATCTACCTGCATAATGTCATCGTGGCTGATATAATGGACAACTGCATCTTAGGCCTAGACTTTATGAGGAATAATTGTTGTGAGATCGACGTTAAGCAAGGTGTTTTGAAATGTGGACAGGAGGAACTTTTTATGGAAGGTGCGTTACCAGGGAACGTGTACAGCATCAAGAAGATTGTTCTTCCGCCGAGATCGGAAACGATTGTTCCGGTTAGTCTACCTCGAAACGCTGGGCAAGCTCACCGTTGTGTACTTGTGGAAAGGGTAAATAATGACCTTCCATGGAAAGTAGCTCGAACCTTGGTCAGGACCACTGACATCTCAGGAGTACGTGTGCTGAACCTTTGCGACCGGGAACAGATTATAGAAAAAGGCACACTGGTTGGTACTTGTGAGGAAGTGGATTGGTTACGTCAGTGCCAATTATATATCGAGTGGGACCCCCAGCAAGGATTCAGAAACGAGAGTGACCACACTTTTGGAAGACTGTCGCAGTGTTCTGTCCCCGAACGAATTGGTCAAGGCGAAGAAGTTGTTACTCAAGTACGCCGATGTATTCTCATCAAATGATGCTGACATAGGAAAGACTGGCCTAGTTCAACACAAAATAAACACAGGAGAGGAATTGCCTATCCGTCAGCGGCCAAGAAGATTGCCGGTAGCACGTGAAAAGGAAGTGGAAACCATGATTGAAGGAATGGTGAAGGATGGTGTTATTGAACCTTCCTCTAGTCCATGGTGTTCACCAGTGGTGCTGGTGAAAAAGAAGGATGGCAGCATGCGGTTCTGTGTTGATTACCGCCGTCTGAACGACGTTACAAAGAAGGACAGCTATCCCTTGCCAAGAATTGATGACACGCTGGACATGCTTACAGGAGTAAAATGGTTTAGCACGCTGGATCTAAAAAGTGGCTACTGGCAAGTTGAAATTGACCCTAAGGACAAGGAGAAAACTGCGTTCTCGACGGGAAAGGGTCTGTGGCAATTCAAAGTGATGCCGTTTGGGTTGTGCAATGCTCCAGCAACGTTTGAAAGGCTGATGGAACTTGTACTTACCGGGCTAATTGGCGATGCCTGTCTGGTCTACTTGGATGACATCATCATCGTGGGCCGTACGTTTGAGGAACACCTTCAAAACCTGGAACGCGTGCTCATGAAGATTCAGAGTGCCAACCTCAAGTTGAGCCCGAAGAAATGTTCACTATTTCAACGGCAAGTTAACTTTTTGGGGTTTGTAGTATCGGAAGAAGGTATCCGCACAGATCCAGAGAAAATCGCCGCTGTCAAGGATTGGCCGGTTCCAAAAGACAAGACGCAGGTTAGAGCATTTTTGGGTTTGTGCTCCTATTACCGGCGATTCGTGAAGAACTTTGCAGATATAGCCAAACCTCTGCACAAGCTAACCGAGGAGAAGCGACATTTCTGCTGGGATGAAAGTTGCAATATCGCATTCCAGGAGCTCAAGGACCGTCTGTGCAAAACACCTACGCAAGTGATATAGGACTCGGCGGTGTGTTGTCTCAACGGAATGGTGACCAAGAGGTCGTGACAGCGTACTTCAGCAAGTCGTTGTCAAAACCGGAAAGGAACTACTGTGTCACAAGACGCGAATTGCTAGCTGTGGTAAAGTCGTTGCAACATTTTAGCAAATATCTTCTGGGACGAAAATTTCACTTACGAACTGACCATGCTGCACTAAAATGGCTATTGCAGTTTAAAAACCCAGAAGGACAAGTTGCGAGGTGGATTGAACTACTGCAGGAATACGACTTTGAGATCGAACATCGCAGCGGGAAATCTCATGGCAACGCAGATGCATTGTCAAGAAGACCTTGTCCTGAAGATTGCAAACATTGTACTAGGCAAGAGAGTAAGGAAGTGGTATCCGTGAGGATGCTCAGGGCAGACCACCTCAGCAACGAGTGGAAGGACAGCTTACTACATGCACAGCAGGAAGATCTGGACATCAAGCCGATTCTGGAATGGATAAAGGCCAGTGCTCCCAAGCCCAAGTGGAGTGACGTCTCAGCGATGAGTTCGACCACTAAAAGCTATTGGGCCCAGTGTGACAGCTTGCTGCTTCAGGATGGAGTTCTGTGTCGTAAATGGGAAAACGTTCGGGGAGACAGCTGTCAATTGCAAATGGTTGTCCCTAAATTTAAAGTACCGGCAGTTCTACAGCTGTACCATAATGATTGTTCAGGAGGCCATCTGGGAGTTAAACGAACTCTACTGAAGATCCGAGAACGGTTTTACTGGGTCCACTGTCGAAACGATGTCGAGGACTGGTGTCGCAAATGTACAAGTTGTGCGGCTGTAAAGGGACCTCAGACTCGTAGTAGAGGTGCATTGAAGTTGTACAATGTTGGTGCACCATGGGAGAGAATAGCCATTGACGTGGCGGGGCCGTTTCCGGAGAGTGAAAGCGGTAACAAGTATTTCATGGTTGTGATGGATTACTTCACTAAGTGGCCAGAAGTCTTCGCCATTCCAAATCAAGAAGCTTCAACAGTTGCAGATAAACTAGTTCATGAAGTCTTCTGTCGTTTTGGAGTACCTTTAGAGATTCACAGCGATCAAGGAAGGAATTTTGAGTCTCAAATATTCCAGGAAACTTGCCGAGTTATGGGTACTCATAAAACAAGAACGACTTCTTATCACCCGCAATCTGATGGAATGGTGGAACGATTTAATCAGACATTGGACAGGTACCTAGCAAAAGTTGTAGACAATCGGGAACGAGATTGGGACAAGCACATACAACCGTTTTTGTTGTCATATCGAAGTTCTGTTCACGAAAGTACAGCAGTGACACCAGCTTTCACAAACTTTGGAAGAGAATTACGGCTGCCTGCAGACCTGATCACCGGGATACCACCCGATGCTCCACGCAGTATAACCGATTATGCAAATGACTTGCGGAAAAAAATGAATGACGTTTATGAGCACGTCAGACAATCGGGCCAGCAAATGTCTGAAAAGATGAAAACCCGGTATGACCGCAAAATGAACAACAAAGGTTTCGACGAAGGTTCACTTGTGTGGTTGCACAATCCAGTCCGCAGCAAAGGGAAATCTCCTAAGCTTCAAGCTAAATGGGACGGCCCGTACCGGATTGTAACCAGGATCAACGATGTGACCTACCGGATACAGAAAGGCGCAAGAGGGACTCCTAAGATCGTCCATGTGGATCGCTTGGCGCGTTATTATGGGACCGATAATGCTTGGGACGAGCATGTCTTAGGAGGGGGGCAGTGTTGCATGAATAAGTCAACTAGCGCCATCTAGCGTCAGGAACGAGAGCGAGGGGAGCATTGAGAAAATGACATCACAAATCGCTCAACTGACAGCGCCTAGTCGAAACTCGAACGCTCGGTACCTTCCGCGTGTTTACTTGAACATTCTGGATATTTCTTTGCTAATTCAAATATATAGGCGCTGCAAGATGCGATCGAGGCAGTGTTGATTTGGGCGAAACAAGCGAAGCTTCGGAGTGGAATTAAGTGAATTAGTGTGTTTAAATTATTAGTGTTTTAACTTTAATTGTGTAAAGTAAATTAAAGTGTTAATTTAGGTAATTTTATCGGCAATTTTTATTGTCACGAACCTCAAGCCCGTAACAATATTTAAGTCATTTTGAATTAGTTCACAGTCCTTGATAGTGCGTACACGCAGATATATTTTTTTATCATCAGCATAAAGTAAATGTTGAGAATTTTTTATATATTGACATATATCATAAATATAAGCGTTGAAATAATACTAATTTTTACGGAATTTATCGCGTATATTTAACTTTTTTACCCGACGTTTCGAGAGCTTTACAGCACCCATGGTCACGGGAAGGACTGAGATGTTCAACGTCCAGCTGTCATAGTTAACCGCGGTTACCATAGATTAAAATTTTACTTTTGTTCCGATCTACACAGTATGAACTTATGGTATCATGGAGTCTTGCAGTTGTATGCTTGGGTTGGGATTTAATTTTATTTATTATAGGATCCCAAGCAGATGGTAGCACCCAGCCATCTTCTCTATTGAAATTAGGATGTTTTTTGATTTCAATAGCCTCGCGAATCATCCTTGGAAGGAATCGGTGTTCTTTAGCGAGGATTTGTGGTCTATCAAATCTGATGTAGTGACGGGGGGCGATCCTGTACATGTTCACAGACTGCAGACTTCCCGGAGCGTCGATTCTTCACATCAGCTATATGTTCTTTGACGCGGGTTTTAATTGATCTTTTAGTTTGTCCTATGTAGGAGAGACCACATTCACAATCAAGCTTGTACACTCCTGCATCTTGCAGAGGGACATTACACTTGACTGATGGTAAAAACTGACCAATCTTCTTCGGCGGCTTGAAGTATGTTTTGATGGAAGCGCGCTTCAAGATGTAGCCAATCTTTTTCCGACAAAAGTTCTTGTATTTTAGAATTATAATCTGACGTATCCATGACCACCGTGGCGTTTCCCTTATGGTCATGGATACGTCAGATTATAATTCTAAAATACAAGAACTTTTGTCGGATGTAAGTACTTATATAAAGGTTAAAAACGACCCAACAAACAGCACACTAAAAACAACTAGTGACCTCATAAAGAAACACTCCGAAAAATTAAATCTGGACGTAAAATGGATAATACCTACGTGCGCCAAATCACCAAAGTTGTATGGGTTACCAAAAATACACAAGCCCAATGCTCCATTACGCCCCATAGTGAGCCAAATCGATTCACCAACTTACAGATTGGCTCAACACTTAGCGAAAATACTCTCACCGCTCAGGGGACGTACAAGAGCACACATAAAGGATTCCTACCATTTTGTCAGCGAGATTAAAGACCTACGTCTGGCAGACAATGAAACTATGGTCAGTTTTGATGTGCAGTCATTGTTTACATGCTTACCTGTTGAAGACTGCATCTCAATTGTAACTAGAAGGCTGGAAGAAAACAACATGCCCGTAGAATATGCAGTATTACTCAGACACTGCCTTACATCTGGCTACCTATTGTGGAAGGAGGAGTTCTACAAGCAAGTAGATGGTGTGGCGATGGGCTCACCTGTATCTCCCATTGTCGCCGACATATTCATGGAAGACTTTGAGGAGAAAGCCCTGCTTACTTCTCCCATAAATCCAAGATTCTACAAGCGGTACGTAGACGACACTTTCACAATTCTACCTATAGATAAAGTAACTGCAAATTTACACCATCTTAACTCTATAAATACTAAAATTCAGTTCACAATGGAGTTAGAGGCAAACAATTCCTTAGCTTTTCTAGATGTGTTAGTAATTCGGAATCCTGATAACACCTTGAGCCATACTGTGTATAGAAAAAAGACCCATACAGATAGATATTTAAACGGTGATTCTCACCACCATCCTTCACAGTTAGCTACCGTGGGTAAATCTTTGTTTCAGAGAGCACGAGGGATCTGTGACAGTAAACACCCGGCTGCCGAGCTCCAACATGTCAAGCAAGTTTTGCATGACAACAAGCTTCGGGTCCCGCGCCTACGTCACAGAGAACGAGTGAAGCCGGTCACAGTCGAGCGTGTACCTGCTGTACTGCCGTATGTTAGAGGAGTCACTGACAAGATTGGCTACATCTTGAAGCGCGCTTCCATCAAAACATACTTCAAGCCGCCGAAGAAGATTGGTCAGTTTTTACCATCAGTCAAGTGTAACGTCCCTCTGCAAGATGCAGGAGTGTACAAGCTTGATTGTGAATGTGGTCTCTCCTACATAGGACAAACTAAAAGATCAATTAAAACCCGCGTCAAAGAACATATAGCTGATGTGAAGAATCGACGCTCCGGGAAGTCTGCAGTCTGTGAACATGTACAGGATCGCCCCCGTCACTACATCAGATTTGATAGAGCACAAATCCTCGCTAAAGAACACCGATTCCTTCCAAGGATGATTCGCGAGGCTATTGAAATCAAAAAACATCCTAATTTCAATAGAGAAGATGGCTGGGTGCTACCATCTGCTTGGGATCCGATAATAAATAAAATTAAATCCCAACCCAAGCATACAACTGCAAGACTCCATGATACCATAAGTTCATACTGTGTAGATCGGAACAAAAGTAAAATTTTAATCTATGGTAACCGCGGTTAACTATGACAGCTGGACGTTGAACATCTCAGTCCTTCCCGTGACCATGGGTGCTGTAAAGCTCTCGAAACGTCGGGTAAAAAAGTTAAATATACGCGATAAATTCCGTAAAAATTAGTATTATTTCAATGTGTAGTGTTCGCGTAAATATAAGAAATCATTAATATAAGCGTTGTAAAAGAGAGGACCAAGGTGGGAACCTTGAGGAACACCAGAGGAAACCGTTACGAAATCTGACCTATAACCGCCTAGAACCACAGCTTGAGAGCGGTTAGTCAAATAAGATCTAATCCATCTCAGTAAGTCCCATGAATGCCGAGCGACTGCAGCTTCTGAAGAAGTATGACGTGATCCACACGGTCGAAGGCTTTTTCAAAGTCGGTGTAGATCACGTCAACTTGACCTCCACCTTCCATTTCATGAAGAACGTAATTAGTGAAATTTGCAAGATTGGAAATAGTAGAACGCTTTTTCAGAAAACCATGTTGCGTACTCGGGATGTGTCTAACTATTGTAGCATAAATTTTATTAAAAATAAGTCTCTCAAATATTTTAGCAATTGTACTGAGAATAGAAATTGGACGGTAATTATCAATTTTTGTTTTAGAACCTTTTTTATGAACCGGTATTATATATGCCTTTTTCCAAAGTGTGGGAAACACACATTCTCTGAGGGAAAGCTTAAAGAGCAACGTAATTGGATAACTAAGACTCTCGGCGCAGGCTGACAGAAAAACTGGAGGTACTCCATCGTAACCCGCTCCCTTATAGGTGTCTAAGTTTTTCAGATATGTTAGTATAAAATCCTGAGAAACGTCAATTTGAGAGATATCATCACTGCATGACGAAGAGACAGTATTACAAAAAAAAGTCTGTGTTGTGAAGAGACAGTATTACAAAAAAAAGTATGTGAAAGTGATAAAAAGTCTGTGTTGTGGTGGTGAACATGTGATAGTGAAGTGTAGAAAGTTGGCGCAGGTGGACAGTGATAGCCGGTGGTAATGGGTGTGAAGGAAGAGGGAGTGTGTTTCAAGTGTTTAAGCAGTTAACATCGGCGTCTTAAGTGCAGTCGATGGCTGCACCGCCCCTCATCACGCGTTGCTGCACGTGAAGAAGACCCAAGCCCCGGAAGTATCTGTCGCCTCAGATGAAACAGTGCTCGTCGTGTCTAATACGGCTAACTATAAAACGTGAAAGTGATAAAAAGTCTGTGTTGTGATGGTGAACATGTGATAGTGAAGTGTAGAAAGTTGGTGCAGGTGGACAGTGATAGCCGGTGGAAATGGGTGTGAAGGAAGAGGGAGTGTGTTTCAAGTGTTTAAGCAGTAAACATCGGCGTCTTAAGTGCAGTCGATGGCTGCACCGCCCCTCATCACGCGTTGCTGCACGTGAAGAAGACCCAAGCCCCGGAAGTATCTGTCGCCTCAGATGAAACAGTGCTCGTCGTGTCTAATACGGCTAACGATAAAACAGTGTTATTAAAAGTGTGTCCTATAATAGTGCGTGGACCGCGAGGTAAAGAGATCGAAACCTACGCGCTTCTCGACGAAGGGTCTACGATTTCGTTAATTGACAGTGAGTTAGCTCGTGAATTAGGTATGAAAGGGCCGACGAGGCCACTGACTACACAAGGTTTATCGGATAGCCAACGAGAGGCTAATAGTCGCGTAGTGAAAATAGGCATTTCTACGTGGTAGAGCCATGCTGCAGTTATATTAGTAGTATAGTTGTAGCACGAATGGGTCGGCTCGACCGGGGAAGGACCACGCTCTCACAGAATACCAGCGTGAAATAGTAGCTTAATGCTGCTGTATTTCGTATGGTGAGTGTAGAGAACCGGAGACCCTTTTTACTGAAAATGAGGCATTCCATCTCAGTCCTCACGGGTGACAACGCATCTGCATTTTGATTTGTAATGGAAGATAGATGTAGATGTCTATGGGCCGCAGCAACCACTTACCATCAGGTGGACTGTGTGCTCGTTTGTCAGCAGTTCTATAAAAAAAAAGGCATACGCGGTAAAACGAGAAACGAGTCGTATGTGATAAACGTTCGTTTACAACAATTAACATTTTGAATGTAGGTTCGCAATCCGTCGGTAAGGAATGTCTACGGTTGAAACATTTACGTAGCTTATCGAACGCAGTGTGCTATAATAGTGCTAAACCTAAAGTGCTTATAGGTTCGGATAATTGGCATTTAATAGTATCGCGGGACTTACGAATAGGACGTCGTAAGCAGCCCATTGCTGCTAGGACGTTATTGGGATGGGTTGTTCAGGGAACCGCACCTCGTGTTATATGTAGGCAAGATAGTGAAAACGTTCTACATATATCTTACGTTAATACACGATACGAAGAAGACGTCAAAACGTATGTCAATCCAGACGAGGAGTTGACCGATCTCCTCAAGAAGCAATATGAGATCGACTCGATAGGTATCTCGCTCAAGAGTAGGTCACGACGGGACGATGAACGTGCTGTTGACATATTCCAGCGCACCGTCAAGAAGGTCGGCGAACATTACCAAGTCGGATTGCCATGGAGAGACGACGACGTCAAACTGCCACCGAGTTATGATATGGCAGCACGCAGACTCCGAACCATTGAGAAGAAAATGGATCAGTCGCCGTAGTTTAATAAATCTTATACGAAGCAAGTGAACGACCTTCTGGAAGAGGGTTATGCTAAAGAAGCTGACGGATCGGAACGAGAGGATCCGAAGAGCTGGTACCTGCCACACTTCACTGTACGGAATCCGAAAAAGCCGGGAAAGCTGAGGCTAGTTTTCGACGCAGCAGCTCGCGCATTATGCAAGTGTCTGAATGATTATCTGCTAGACGGCCTCGACTTGTTACGTAATTTGCCGGGTATATTATTTCGGTTTCGTGAGAACGAGATAGCGGTGTCAGCGGACATTAGAGAGATGTTTTTGCGCGTTAAGATCGACCGCCGCGACCAACCTGCGCAATTATTTTTATGGCGAGGTAACGATCGTAGTAGTTCACCGAAAGATTATGTAATGACTTCTATGATATTCGAAGCAAGAAGTTCACCGTTTCTTGCGCATAGTGTTAGGGATCACAACGCGCGCAATTAAGCCGATACACATCCGCGTGCCCTCAACGCTATTACCAATAGTCATTATATGGACGACTACTTAGACAGCTACGCGACGTTACACGAGGCAATCGAAACAGCTAGGCAGGTCACCGAGGTACACAGCAAGGCAGGCTTTACGTTAGCAGGTTGGAATTCGAACCACGTGGGCTTTGTTAAACGACAAACCGGAAGAGTTATTAGCACGTAAACCTAAGGAGGTAGGCGCTACACAAGGCGGTCCCGGTAGGACATTAGGTTTACTATGGATAGCGGAAAAAGACGTTTTAACGTTTAACACGTCTATGAATAGGGTGCCGCACGACGTTAAATTACTACACCGTCCACCGACTAAGAGGGAGGCGCTGAGCGCGGTTATGTCCGTTTTCGATCCACTAGGGTTGCTCAGCTACCTCACCATTACCGCGAAGATTCTGCTACAATGAAGAGAATCGGTTGGGATGACGAGATTCCCGAAGAGGCCGCTGACGAATTCGCGAGATGGTTGCGAGCCGTTGAGGATGTATCACGGTTGCATCTCCCGCGGTGTTATGCTCCTACGGGGGGAGTAGTAAATCGTCATTTTTAGTGATGCGAGTGAAAGTGCATACGCATCCGCAGCTTATTGGCGTATCCGTTATCGCGACGGTACGATACGAGTCACGTTAGTAGCGGCCAAAGCGAAAGTCGCTCCGATTGAAAGTCAAAGTATACCGCAACTCGAATTACAGGCGAATTTAATAGGTGTACGACTTGCCGAATTCGTACAAAGCGGGCATAGGATGAGAGCGGATAGGGTAGTGTTCTGGACAGACTCTACAACGGCGCTCCATTGGATTAGAAATGATACGGCGCGTTACGCTCCATACGTCGCACATAGGCTCGGGGAGATAGGAGAAACGTCATCACCCGACCAATGGAAGTGGGTTCAAGCGACGCGAGCAAATTACGTAACGAAGAGCGCAAACGATAAGTGGTTTACCGGACCGGACTTCTTATACAAAGAAGAAGGAGGATGGCCACAGCAACCGGAAGAAAGGGCAGGCGAAGAATACGAGGAAATTGTGGCGCACCAGCGAGAAATAAAGGGAGCACCACACCTGCCAGACATAACGAGATTCTCTTCATACGAGAGACTCATCAGAGCTACGGCACGAGTCATACAGTTCGTCGACATGCTTCGAGGACGAACTAAAGAATTGAAACTAGATCACATTGAAAAGGCAGAGCAGCTATGGGTAGCGCAGAGTCAACAGGAGAGTTTCGCTGACGATATCGCTCGGCTCTACCAAGTAAGGGAATTACGCAACGGCAGCGCATTGAAAAAGCTCGACCCAGTAATCGAACAAGGAATACTAAGAGCAAGATGTAGAATCGATGCAGCCGCTGTGGAAAGTCAAACAAAACGACCGGTCATATTAAACGGCAGACACCGGTTCCTACAGATGTTCGTAGAGAAGGCACACCAGGATGCTAGCTACGCCAACAGAGAGCGAGTAGTTAATGACTTGCGAAGGAAGTACCACATTATTCGACTGCGACCAACGGTTAGGGAAATCGAGAAGAGGTGTATGCGATGTCGCGTTAGGAAAGCTGCACCACGACCGGCGGTAACAGGAGACTTGCCTCCTGAGAGGTTAAGAGCGTTCGAACGACCATTCACGTATACCGGGTTAGATTATTTCGGGCCGTTAACTGTGACTATAGGGCGACGGCATGAGAAGAGATGGGTTGCGTTATTCACCTGTCTTACGACGCGCGCGGTACACGTCGAATTGGTATATGGCTTAACCACGGACTCGGCGATAATGGCACTTAGACGTATGGCGGCTAGGCGCGGGTGGCCTATGGTTATCTACTCAGACAACGGCACCAATTTCTACGGAGCAGACACCGAATTACTACGGGCCATGTAGGAGTGGGCACCGCAGCTGAAGGACTTCGCGCTTACTCATCGAACGGAGGGGAAGTTCATCGCACCGAGTGCGCCTAACCAGGGAGGCGCATGGGAACGATTGGTGCGCTCCATCAAAGCAGCGCTCGAGACTACTCTTTATCAAAAAAGCCCCAAGGGGGAAACATTAATAACGTTATTGGCAGAGGCTGAGAACACCGTAAACTCCAGACCTCTCACTCACGTGCCAGTCGGGATCGATGACGAGGAAGCCCTGACTCCCAACCACTTTCTTCTGTTGGGACCATCCAATATGCCAATCACCGCGACGTATTCATCAGCGGATCGACGATCCTGGAGGGCTGCACAAGGACTGGCCGACGAATATTGGCGACGCTGGGTTCGTGAGTACCTACCGACCCTGGTGCTCAGAGGAGAATCGAGAAACGCCCAGCAGCCCAAAATCAAAGAACATGACCTGGTTATCATAGCAGACGGCTACCTCCCGAGGGTCGTATGGCCAAGAGGAGTCGTCACGAGGACCTTCCCCGGACCAGATGGAGTGGTTCGGAACGTAGAAGTTAGGACAAGAGGCGGTTTGCTGAGGAG
This sequence comes from Parnassius apollo, assembly GCA_907164705.1. Lineage (NCBI taxonomy): Eukaryota > Metazoa > Arthropoda > Insecta > Lepidoptera > Papilionidae > Parnassius > Parnassius apollo. The sequence goes on from CAJQZP010001129.1 coordinate 333,953, forward strand.
GCCGGTCAGGAAGATCGCCGTCCTCCCGAGAGAAGAGGGCTCGTAAACTACGCCGGGGGGAGGATGTTGCGGACGGCGAGTGTATCGTTCATCGCCCCGCACCGCACCCACGTCGACACGTCCCGCGTGCCCCGCATCGGAACAAGGGCCCCGCGCGGACGACACTCCCACTAACTCGGTGCTTACGGCGCACCATACTACGAAATAAAAGAAGCGTTTCTGGCGCCGATTCTTCATTCGAGCGGCGGCAATTCAAGCAACAGCAAGCAACCCGAACAGAGGAACCAACAAGAATCCCTATTAGTGTTAACTACAGCAATTGTAAATAGTGTAAATATAGTGTGTCATTTGTCAAGTAATTTAATTTCTACACAACTCCTTTTATATTCAAACAGATGTCACAGTTTTAATAGTTAAATTCAGTTGCAAAGTAAAATAGTAACTCCTAGCGTATTAATAGAAACACAACACAATAAATTAAATTAAATTGCTTTCATCCCCTACAACTACAATAGTAGCACCTGTAAATATATTCACTTTTTAGGCAACTTGATGTTTGTTTAAACCAAAAACTTGTATCACCACCTAATAATACCTATGCATATCGAGCATACATGGAAACCCTTTTAAACTATGCTCCTGCTGCTAAACAATCTCATCTTACTTGTAGTCTTTGTTATCAGGATACAGCAGGAAAAATGGTTTCTACACATGTTAAAAACATAGGATTTGTTAAGAGACAGGTATTGATTAGTGAAAGTAAGGAAATAGAATTGATTGGTCATCTTCACGGTGACATTTTCAACCAAGATAAATTTTTAATTATTGGTGTTGAAAAGTAAAAGAACGCGAGTAACCCGGGTTCGATCCCCGCCGGCACCAATGAAATTGTTAATTGCAATTTTAAGTGCTGATTTACCACGTGCTCGGCGGTGAAGGAAAACATCGTGAGGAAACCTGCATGTCAGAGGAATTGGTGTTGAAATTAGTGTTAAATTGGTTCGATCAAGAGAGAGTTTTAATTTAATTGCTAAGTCAAACGATGTAAAGTTTAAAGTTTGCATTACGGACGCAACTCTAATTGTTCGACGAGCACGAATTAATCCAAGTGTATTACTCGCACATCAAAAAGTTTTAGCTTCTACCACTGCTAAATATCCTATTACTCGAGCTGAAGTAAAAGTTTTAACAATTCCATCGGATGTTCAAGGAAAAATTCTTAATAATTTATTTTTAGGACAGGTACCCAAAAGATATGTAATTGGATTTGTGAACAATTCTGCATTTAATGGTTCCCTTACTAAAAATCCATTTAACTTTGAAAACTATGGTATTAATTCTTTCAGCTTATATATTGATGGTCAACAAATACCTTCAAAAGCTTTGCAACCATCTTTTAATGATAGTATATTTACATCAGCATATCATACTCTATTCTCGGGAACTGGTATTCACTTTCTTAATGAAGGAAATGGAATCTCTTGTGAACAGTATGCCAAAGGTTACTGTCTATTAGCATTCGACTTAACTCCTGATTTATCAGCCAACTCATCAGCTCACTGGAATCTCATAAAGCATGGTAGTGTAAAATTAGATGTACGATTTGAATCCTCACTAATATGAACAATTAAATGTATAGTTTAATTAGACTTAGATTTATGCATTTTGTGTGTATGTAACTATGTGAAACGTTATAAAATTAAATAAAACAAATTGTATGCAATATATTATTTTTTTATTTCTTTATAAATCTTCTATTTAATCTAATACAAAACACTGTTCGAGTTTAAATTTTACATAAGCACACTGACTAAACCACTGAACATGCTGCTGCCAAGGATCATCATCATCTTCCCAATTTTTTAAACCACCACCACAATGGAAACACTTGGTCTTGTATGCATGGCCAGTATAAAAGAAACCGGCTTCTGCAAAATCTTCAGGTTTCTATGGCATAACGAGAGGCCAGTTTCCGAAACTGAGTAACCGGCTAGATTTTTAACTGAAGAATGGATATTCAGCTCTTGAGTACTGCATATTCTTCTCGTTTTCTTCTCCACTCAGTATTGTAGTTTTGTTATTCAATGATGGGTTCTGTACACGTATGCCACACTCATCTCTTCCTTCTGCTCTTGTCTTCCTGTAATTTAAGTAAACAGAATCACATTCACTAATGATCAGCTAATGACTGTCATTGTTAAAAAAGTATTTTTTAACTGTTTCAATTTCTGCTATTGTCTTTGTATTTAGGGCTAGGAACTAATATCTTTTAGATTTTGTGTCATTTTGAACCAAATAGTTAAAAGTATTAACACGTGACTAAAAGTATGTTTGTTCCAACAAACTTCACATAACAATGCTTCATTACTTCCCATCATCCCATCTCTTTCTTCTACTCTTGTCTTCCTGTAATTTAAGTAAACAGAATCACATTCACTAATGATCAGCTAATGACTGTCATTGTTAAAAAAGTATTTTTTAACTTTTTCACTTTCTGCTATTATCTTTGTATTTAGGGCTAGGAAATGTCCGCCGCGCTGCCTCAATGAGTGTTGGCGAACTTAACATGCCTACGAAATTTTCTCAGACATGCAGGTTTCCTCACGATGTTTTCCTTCAACGCCGAGCACGTGGTAAAACAGCACTTAAAATTGCAATTAACAATTTAATTGATGCCGGTGGGGATCGAACCCGAGTCGCGTACTTTGAAAGTTACAGCTTGCGCAAACCATCTGAGCTACCACGGCTTAATCATATAGACACACAATATTTAAATATAATAATTTGTTAACACTAAATCATACACACTTAAGAAAATAACAGCAAGAAAAGTAAGTTTGTCAATAAATAAACACTTACATCCATGGCCTTTGATGCGTTGAAGTAACACAAATGTAGTATTGATAGATCCACTGCGGTCAAACGACCATACACTGACTCCATGACTGCAGCGTCCTGGTTTTATATAACACCAAAACCAGGGTCACATTGGGTAGCTTTATATATCGATACGAATGACGATCACCTGTACGATATCATCTAGAGTTTTTAAAAAGGAAATGTAAAAGATGGAACTGGAATATTGATAAGATTCAGAATGAGTGGACTTCAATTTGTGGCAAATATTGCTTAATGTATTTGCTATATAAGTTTCAGGGATGTTCAATGCATAGTTTTAAGAGTATATTTACAGGGAACACATTGTACAACGATATTTTAGTGGATGAGATGTTTCGCTCATATTTTATAGATAATAAGTAATAAGATTTTGTATTTCGTAAATAAAAATTGAAACAAAATTAGGTTATGTGTTTTATTAATGATTCAGATTAGCGTTGTAGATATGAACAAAGAAGTATAATACAACTGCACTGATAAGGAGACGTACACGCCGAGGAAGAATAGACAATGACAATAGATAAGATCAATAGTTAATTGATCTGCGCATCTCCGGAATCATGCATCCTACGCAAAAACGGACCGCAAATTCGTGATCAGAGCATACCAAAATCTTTGTTTTAAGGATCGTGAGTCGACGAACGTTGTACCACTTCTGACTCAGTGAACCAGAACCGGTACAACGTAACTACTTTTACTATATGCAGTTGGTGCTCGAATATATCGAATGAAATTCCAGTGTTTGGAGGGATCAATAGATATTGATACCTCTAAATATTGCAGCATTGTTACATTAACTCTACAAAATTTGAAATCGATATTAGCTATTAAAAGGTATTAACATACCAAATAACCTACATATATGGATGATGATCAACGGCAAGTGGTTAAAATGAGACCATCTGCTAGCGAGTGCAGTTTGATTCTGGGCATTCGTAATACTATTCACTATAGAATGAAATGCAGATGTTTGGACGTGTCAAAAGAAATTTGGTAATTTTTGGATACAGTTCTATGAGGGGTTTTGGCGGGAAACTACGACACTGGGAAAAGTGTAACACTGTGTACTATCAGATTTCTAATAATTGTTTTGAGAAGGCTAGTTCTGAGGATTTATATGGGAGACCGATACTTAAAAGGTTGTTTGGAAATGTTACAGACAATTTATGCTTAAGGAACAACTATTTTAATCTTATATTAATTGACTTGTCTATTCAGTGCTGGACACAAAAATGCACAGAAGTGAAATTTAAAACTATATTTGTTGTTATAATTGGTGACGAAGTTAACCTGTATTTATATCTCTGAAGGAATTTCTTTCTTTTTTGAAAAAGTTCACATACGCTACTCTTCACGATTACCATTCAATATTAACATTCTAAGTTTAGATGGTAAGTGTTGATTGGAAAATCAGTTGATTTATTTGTGGCAACAATTCCAGCAATGGAAACTTTTTAATTAATAGTTTTTCAGCTTCGAATCGAACTGTTTTTATATTATCTGCCTTTGTTTTTTCAACAAGCGCATGTGTATGAAGGAAGCAGTGAGCACGTTCTGTCTTATCCTCATATTATTCTAAAATTCGTACAGAACCAAAAATATAGGGCTTTCTTTAGCTGTGAATTTTATCGTTATTAATGAAATAAATGTGTTTAATGAATAAATCAGAAGATTAAAACAGCAACTGAAAAATTCCGACTGCTTAAAAAATTCACTCTCTGTAGGTGAGAGGGGAGGTTAGAGGCAATCTAGCGTCTATTTAACGTACCACCTTAAGAGTCAATCAATTTATGTTGGATAAAATAACTTTAGCTGTATATAGCTCAATATTTATGCTCAAAACTGCGAGCTCACACTTGAGATAAAAGTGATATACTTGTTACAATGCCTATAATTATTTATTATGAAACTGAACTTCTGCAGTTCAGGCGAAGCTTTGTATTGTAGTGAGTTTGTTTTACGGCATGACATAATACGTCTTACATTGGCTTTGTAAAGGTGGAGCTTGTGTCTTAGGTAGTTTTCTCTTGTTGTTAACTAGCGGGTGGAGGCGACAAGTGACGAATTTGGCACGATTTCAGAGGGTGTTTCGCGAAGGTCATGGCACTGTCGAATGTGACCCCAAGGTATTTGGCGGTTGTATACCACGGGATCTGGCGGCTAAATAGGGTGATCGTGCTTATAGAAGTTTTAGGATTTAGGTTCCGACGATTGAGAGAGAATTTCCTTTGAATACAGTTTTTACAAGGGTCCAATTCTATTCTCCGTAAGCGAAACCATGCATGTAAAAAGTGAATGAGAATCAAAGCTGATTATAGTGTCATTGTCGGCAAGATGTAGGCCTTATATTTTTTCACTGACAAAAATATGTGAATCTTTGTATGTGCTTTTATGTGTCCTCTCAGTGGTGACAGCATTTGTGCTGAACTAATTTATATGGGACGTAGTGGAGCTACCGGTTTGTATATTTTTTGTAACCGATACAACTTCGGTGGTTTGGTACATGGTTTTATTATCAAATTTTAATAGAGAATATAGCTGGGTGCTACCATCTGCTTGGGATCCCATAATTATTAAAATTAAAGGTCTTAGCCCACTTACACGACTCTGCTCCAACACCCCTCATATCCAATACCGCCCTGAACTAAGGCGACAGCTAGTTGGCACCCAGCAGTCCACGCGGCGACAGCTAGCAGGCACCCAACTGTCCACGCGCCGACTGCTTTCTCTTTTCGCGATAGACACAGTTTGTGGTCAGTTTCCATCGTATTTTTGGTATGTCTCGATACACAACGCGCGAACTAGCGATTATTGCTATTGGACTTGACGATGAAGATAGAAGCTCAAAAAACAACAGACGAAGATTTTGGGTGCATAAAATGCTCAAGGTAAGACGCGCGGCGCGGCGGCCGCTAGCAGTCAGCGCGTGGACGCCGCGCAGACCGCTTGCTTGCAACGCGTGGTTAACACGGCGTCGACTACCGAGCAGTCCTGACAGCGGTAAGCTCGCTGTCAACGAGCTGTCTGCTAATTTATGTTGTCAATGTAAAATATATCTAAAGAGCAATACTTAAAGCCCATATTTGAATTATATTATTTTTATATAGGCTAAGACCTTAAATCCGAACCCAAGCATACCATTGCAATACTTCAAGACGCTGTATATGTAATATGAACAAAAATTAATATTTAAAAGTTGAAGTTAGCCTTCGTTAACGATGACTTCGGGTCATCAGACGCCTCAGCCCTCTCTGTGACCATGGGCCCTAGAAAATGTCCGTAACGTCGAGACTGAAAAAAGTTAAAATTAAACGCGATACAATCAGTTACATTAGTTTTATTCCATGTGTAATATTCACGTAAATATAAGAAATCGTGTTTGATCGTGTCAAAAAAAATTTAAAAAAATTTATTCCTTGACTCTGGTACGACACAGTACACTCCGGTACGGAGGTGCACACTGAAATGATCGGGAATAGAATATTTCGGATTGAGTTACAATAAAACCTTTTTAGAATTTGAATGTCTTCTTAGAATCTTAATGACATTCAAACAATTAAAAAATGTTTAAAAACAAAAACTATGTTGGTTTAAAGTTGACACGTCGTTAACAGAAATGGAGCTCACGCGTGAACATTTCCGTGCCATAATTTATCACAATTTTCATCGCGGCTTATCTCAAGATAAATAAATGTCTCAGCGAACTTGTTTCGATTTATGATGTTGAAGCACCGAGTCAAACGACAATATACCGCTGGTATGCCGAGTTCCGACGCGGTCGTGTGTCGCTCAGCTCTGTTTCTTCTGCAGGTCGACCAAGAACAGTGGTCACGGCTAAAAACATCGCAGTTGTGCGAACTATTATATTCGAGACCGTCATGTGACATACAAGCAGATTCGGGCTGTTATCAGTATAGGAATGACTGCAATTCAGTCGATATTACATAATGAGCTGTGTGTAAGAAAGCTAGTTTCCCGCTGGGTTCCCCACAATTTGTCCGAAGAGCAAAAGGCGGCTCGTGTAGATTGGTGCCAGAATACTCTCTCACGCTTCAACGGAGGGAAGTCAAATGCCGTTTATAATACCGTCTCAGGTAACGAATCATGGATTTATTCGTATGAACCCGAAAGAAAACATCAGTCAGCAGTTTGAGTATTTGAAGCAAAGTCAAACCAACGAAAGTGGATAGCTCCCGCAGCGTGTCAAAAAAATGGTCTCTACGTATTCCTTTACAGGAACGCAGAACGGTTACCGCTGAGTACTATTTCACGGTTTGTTTGCCAGAAATGATAACCGAACTCCGAAAAAATAACCAACATAGCTGTTACGGATCGCCGTAATGCCGTTTGAAAAATGAATGAAACGCGTTGGTCTTGCTTAACCTCTCAACTGCGGATGTCCAAGACTTGGACACGAAAATATCTCCGTTGACTGCGGGCGTCCAAGTGTTAGACATTTTTTACCCGCTCTTTTAATGAAAAAACAAAGCATTATGCGCTATTTCTAACTCATTGTACCATATGTCAATGTGTACAGGATAAAAAAGGCTAGCATATAAACCCCACAACTTATACACTTTAGTAGTATATTTTATTTATATCATTCTTAAATGTCGCCCGTTCCTTGAGTCAGCCATTAGTGTGATTGACGCGCGCTAACAACGAAGTTGTTTGTAATTATTTTGTATTAATTTATATTTATTGTGTGGTGAATTGTGTTAAAACAATGCCTGGGTAAGTAATCTTCTTATTTGTAATCTCATTTTGTCTTTTATCTTATTAAGTACTTGTAAAATCGTTTTTAATATGTATGAAGCAAACTGCTATCTTAAAACTAACATGCTGGTTGAGGAAAGTTGACTTGAAATGTACGTAAAATTTAGTGTTGACTGTCAGTTTTGTGTTAAAATATGTATATTTTTTCATCGTTCACAGTTTTAGTACATCAAAATGTGGATAAAGTGCAGTATTTTCAAAATTTTAATGTATATACGCAATAGGTGCAATAGTGTCCATTTTTGAGACGTCCGTAGAAGTGAATTCTAGTTCTCTGTTTTGCGGGTGGCGAAAAAAGGAACTAAAGTTTGCCATACTGCATCAAGTTCAAATTCGGTTGAATGGTTAGAATGGTAAAGAATCTAGCACCCTCGAGAGAGAAATGGAGCTTGGTTGACTCCACGATTATTCGATGATTTATAAAAAATTGAATGTGGCATTTGGATATGTCATGTATGTTAACACAAGACTGCGGAATTTTTTAAACAATTTATTAAAACAGAAAGTTACATAGTATTTACATAATACGCTTTTTAATATTTTTATTTTAATACTTAATATTTGAAATTTTTATTTTTTTAATTTAACATGAACAGGTTGTGATTTTTAAGGTCACCTCAGACACATATTTCTTATACTGGTTTTTGTAATGTACATTTTATCTGTATTTACTTTGCAAATAGTGTAACGTTGCGTTATGTTTCAACCTATAGCAAGATTGCTGCTACCTACAGTACCATTCGTAAATGAATTGTACTGTAGATACAGTAAATCCAACAAGTACCAGGAGCCTTTTAAATAAATAAGTACCTATGTTATATATTTATTCAATTTTATACTTATGTCCATCCATCCATTTAGTTTTTATTGTTGCCTAGCTATAATTTGTTCAGCTAATTATTTCAGACTATCATCGTCGAAATTGTTAAGTTAGTTAAGTTACACAGCCGATTTCCGTCCCACTGCTGGGCCTTCCCTCACTTCTGAAAGAGTTTTACGGCAAAGAAGTATCCACCGCGCTGCCCATATGCGTGTTGGCGAACTGCACATGCCTTGGAAATATTTTTTTTTATTTCTCAGACAGTCAGACTTCCTCATGATGTATTTCTTCACCGCCGAGCAAAGGTAAATCAGCACTTAAAATTGTAATTAATAATTTCATTGATGCCGGCGGGGATCGAACCCGGTGTGCTAGCGTACTCTGAAATTTAACGCGAGAGCTAACAATCTGAGCTACCAGGGCTCTCTCATCGTCGAAATGAATACTTAAGTTAGTTAAGTTACAGCCTTTTTACGCCCCACAGCTGGGCAAAGGCAAAGAAGTTTCCGTCGCGCTGCCCCAATGCGTGTTGGCGAACTTCACATGTCTTCGAAATATTTTTTTTCTTATTTCACAGACGTGCAGGTTTCCTCACAATGTCTTTCTTCACCGCCAAGCACGTGGTAGATCAGCACTTAAAATTGCAATTAACAATTTCATTATTGCTAGCGGGGATCGAACCCGGCTTGCTAGCATACTATGAAATTTACAGCAAGAGCTAACCATCTGAGCTACCACGGCTCTTCCGAGCCACCACGGCTTTCATCGTTGAAATGAATACACCTCTTTATTTTGTATGTTTTTTTTTCTATAGGATAGGGTGACAAACGAGCACGCAGTCCATCTGTGGTGGTTTATGCGGCCCATAGACATCTACATCTATCCTCGATTGCAATTGCAAAATGCAAAAATGCGTGTCACCCGTGAGGACTAAGATGAACGCCTCGTTTCCAGCAAAAAGGCTCTCCCGTTCTCTACACTCACCATACGAAACACAGAAGCATTAAGCTATTATTTCACGCTGGTATTCTGTGAGAGCGTGGTCCTTCCCCGGTCGAGCCGCCCTATTCGTGCTACAACTATACTACTAATATAACTGCAGCATGGCTCGACCACGTATAAAAAATGTTTTAATGAACTAGTACATGATGCACAAACAAGTGCAGAATCGAACTTTAATTGTGGCATATTTTTGTATAATGCATAAGAAGTGGGTTCTTTAAAAATATACATAAATAATATTTTTTTTTATTTCAGAAAGAGATATATTTATTTTAAATTTTATTATTTCGTAGCTATTGTTTGTGTTAAAGGAAATATGTTACCGTTTGGAGGAATAATGTTATTGGTTTTTGGAAATGTAACATAACCGCTGCGCACCTCGCGGCGCCTCTGTCACTCGATACATATTATGGTGCATTGGGTATTGTTTACAAAAAACGTTATTTATAACTATACATCAGCGGGAGTGACTCTTGAGTGGTTTTATGGTTTTAGGAATGAATGAATCTTTATTTCTGTACAAGTGCTTTTAAAGTTTGTTTGCTCAAATAAGGTAATTAATTTTTCAATAAATATGGCACTTACGACTAAAATTTTGATATCGGCATTAAGAGTACTTATGAAATACTTTATCGGATTTCTAAAACTTAGCAAGACCTATTGAAAGATGACTGAATTATGTAAAGAAAAAGAGAGATTCAAGACTGGATCATTGTAATGAAATAAAAAAAAACTATTTTTATTGACTAAAGCATTACGCCGCATTATGCCGCATCTGGTCCGAACTACATGCTACATCGGTGTAAATTGATTGTGGGTTCTTGTAAGCTTATTATTAATGCGTTTTACGATAAAAAATTATATTGTAGCCTATGATTTTGTACATAAAATATTGTAAACAATAGACGTAAGATTAAAATAAAATAAAATTGAACTATTAAAAAACTTTGTGTCATTGAGAAATATGATAGTCTTGACTTTATTCTATATTTAGTTATACTAACCACTTTAAACTTTATTAAATATATGTACTCTTTTATAGGAAATTTCATAGAGAATTCAGAAATGTATACATATTATAGTATTCGATATACCAAAATCAAGATATTTGCGTTTAAACGGATTGGGCCCAATCAGCCGTCCATTTTATTAAACAGCTCCGCAGTCAACGGAGAATTACGGTTAGAGTCTCCGCAGCTGAAAGGTTAAATAGGAGGCAAGCGGCGGTGAGGAGGAACTTGTACTTTTTCTTGCTGTTGCCTTTTCGGTGGCTGGAGAGCGACTGCCGACCATACCTTTTTTTTGCGCCCGAAGCAAATATGGGCAACTCTCCGGAAAGCGGGGGAGGGAGGCGGTGAATGCTCATAGCATACCACGCAGCCGGCTGCGTGGTTATGTGGAGACTTTTACCCACTAAACACCGCCTTTTAGGGGACTGGCTTAACGGTGAAACTGGAGATCTCTAAGCCGTATACGAACGCGACCCTCCTTGGCAGAAAGGAGAGCGCAAGCGGCGAAATGCCGCTTAGACGACTGCGGAACTAAGGCAGATTAAGGGATGTGTTATGTAGGCTTGGCCTGAGCCGCTAGGAGGCAGTTCAGGTCAGCCGAAAGCTTGTTGGGGGGGGGTGCGAGAGAGAGTTTCTCGGTCTGCGCACACTATAGCGAGTGTGGATAGGGGCTGCATAGGCAGCTGTCTCACGAATGAGATGATTTGGGTGGGACTCTGAGGCTTTGAAAAATCTCTCAGAGAGTGATTTAAGGAACTGCTGGATTGTTGGGAGCTCTAAGTCTCGGTGTAAGTCGGCATTACGGACATAATAGGGCGAGTTAGTGGCCCTACGACAGAATAGATTTTGGACTACTTGAAGTTCATTTATAGCTTTGGGCTTAGCATGTGCGAAAATTGGGGCCGCGTAGGTCATGACAGGTCGTATGCAGACCTTATATAGGATTCGCTTGTTGCGGAGGGACATTTTACTGTGTCTGCCCAACATGCTGTTGAGCCTACCCATGTAAAATCGTGCGGTGCGAGTAACCTTCTTGATATGGGGTTCGAAAGTGAGCCTTGCATCAAGGGTGACGCCTAAGTATTTGGCTTTAGTTTGCCATGAGACAGAGGTTCCTAGCATCCTGATTGGCGGAGTGGTGGTGAGACGACGTCGTTTATATTCGAAGCAAACGGCGGAGCTTTTCTCCGGGTTTACGTCGATACGCCATTTTTGGAACCAAGTTCCTAAGTCGCTTACTGACTTTTGGATCTTGTTCCGAATCTGTGGCAGTGAGTTGCCTTTGGAGTAAAGGGCTGTGTCATCTGCAAAGGGGGCTAGTTTAACACCATTCGACGGGATAGGGATGTCGTTGGTGTATAGTATGTATAGGAGGGGGGCAAGCACAGAGCCTTGAGGGACACCGGCTTTGATTTGACGATTAGAGGATAGAAAATACAGATACTACAAGGCGAACGAGACGGTCTGGGAGGCCTAAGTCATACAATTTGTAGATAAGGCCCTCGTGCCAGACTCTGTCAAATGCCTTGGCAATGTCGAAGAAGACCGCGATGGTTTTTTTGACGACGAGGATAAAAACCGCTGAGGATATATTCCACTATGTGGTGAACTTGCTGGGGGCACGAGTGTTTGGCTCGAAACCCGAATTGTTGTAAGATGACAAGAGGGTCGCCGTCTGTGGGAAACAAATGGCGCCTCATGCGCACGAGAATGAATCGTTCGAAAATTTGCCCATGGCCTTGAGGAGGCTGATGGGACGGTTATTGGAGGGGAGGTGGTGAGGTTCGCCTGGCTTGGGAATGCCAATGACAGTTGCCTCTTTCCAAGAGGTGGGAAAATAGCCGAATTCGAAGCAGACGTTGAAGATTATGGCCAATAAGGCGATCACCTTCTCCGGAAAGTATTTGAGGGCTTGGTTTGAGATGCCATCCGCACCAGGTGCTTTTTTGGGCTTAAGTCCTTTGATGGTAGATGAAATCTCATCTTTGGACACAGTGATAGGGTCAGAGGCGGTAGGGGGCGAGTTCCGGCGACGGACCTCGTCCTCCATTAGTTGGATGTGTATGGGGTCAGTGGGTTGTGAGCTGGGAGAGCATTGAGCGGCGACGCTGTCGGCGAAGCACTCAGCCTTTTCTTCGTCTTCGAAGGCAATAGAGCCGTCGGGACGAGACAGAGGGGGAGTATGGGTTATAGCGTCTATCCGGAGGGCTCTCGCCATCTGATAGTACGCTGTGTGGGAGAGAGAGATTTTCTCCATGAGATTGCCTCTTTCGAGGTCTCTATAATCTTGGAGGCGGTAATGGAGTTTGCGTTGAAGGCGGTGGGCCGCGAGTCTATATTCGGGAGTGGGATAGCGTGCAGCTCTACGGAGGGCAGCTTTTTTTGGCTTGTAGCAGGTTGCTATTATCTAGAGGAAGACTAGTTTTAGCAACCGGGACAACCTTTTCATTCTCTTTAAGAGAGGATGTTATAAGAGAGGTGAGATTTTCGACCGCGATGTCTATTTTCCCCGTACTGTCGAGGACGTCGGAAGAAAGGGTTATGGGAGGGTCCGGAGAGTCTATAGCCGAGGCTAGAGACTTCTTGAAGCCCCTCCAGTTTGTGTAGGTTTTGGAAGTGGGAGTTGGAGATGGCTGATGGCCAAGAAGGAGTGATACAGGACGGTGGTCGGATCCTAGGTCATCGAGAGACTCGATTGCTCTGAGGTTAAGGGAGACTCCTTTAACTAGAGCAAAGTCTAGCACGTCAGGAGCGTAGTTAACATTGTCGGGATAGTGGGTGACAGCGAGGGGGCTGTAGACAGTCATGTCGAGAGACTGAGTGATATTGAGCAGCACCCTGCCACTACTGGTAGTAGTGCGGCAGGTCCATTCAGTATGCTTGGAGTTAAAGTCTCCAAACATAATGACTGAGTCGCCTAATGCAAGGATGGCTTCGAAATCACACTTAACGGGGAGGGTTCCGCTAGGGATATAGCAAGAGACTATAATTATTGACTGGTGTCCAGTCATGGCTAATCTAGTGATAGTGGCTTCCGTACTGGTAAGCGTCGAAGTGGATATGTGGGAGCAATGAAGGGACTTTTTGTAATAAATGGCAGTATCGCCGCCTTTGCGGTCGGGTCTGTCATTTCGCAGAAGTGAATAATTTTTAATAGAAAGGCCTTTAGTGACCTTGGGGCTGAGGTGGGTCTCCTGAAGGAGGAGGAGGTCGGCTTCGTGATAAATAGCCTAAGCTCTGGGAGGTTATTACGCAAACCGCGGATATTGCATGAAACGAGCGACAAACCCTTTGGTTTGATACGACCGTGCGATACGTTTTTTACGTGGTAGAGCCATGCTGTAGCTATATTAATTGTATAGTTGTAGCACGAATGGGTCGGCTCAACCGGGGAAGGACCACGCTTTCACAGAATACCAGCGTCAAATAGCAGCTTAATGCTGCTGTGTTTCGTATGGTGAGTGTAGAGAACCGGAGACCCTTTTTACTGGAAAAGAGGCATTCCATCTTGGTCCTCAAGGTTGACAACGCATCTGCATTTTGATTTGCAAACGAGGATAGGTGTAGATGTCTATGGGCCACATCAACCACTTACCATCGGGTGGACTGTGTGCTCGCTTGTCACCCTTTTCCTATAAAAAAAATATTGCGGGAGCAGAGGGCTCCGGCATAGTATTATTACAAAGACCTTAGTAGATTGATGTGCTCAGTAAGAGCAAGGAGACGGTCCTGAGGGGACTGAGCGGTGCGCAGTTTACGCGCAAGGATAAAGATTTCCTCTAAATTGATCTTATTCAAAGTGTTATACACTAGGCTTAGATCTTCTACTACAGGATCTGCCTGTTTTTGTGGGTCGGCGGAGGGCCGCGGAATGTTTGACGCCTTTGGGAACCAAGGGTTAATTGGAAGCGGCGCAGGCTGGGAGAGCGGAAGGCTCATAAGGGCCTTCGACGTTTACACACGACAGGCCGCACACAGTGCGTACCTCGCGGAAGATGGCCTTCGCCTCCGGCACATTGGTGAGAACGAGGAGGGCGAGGTTAAATCTTTCGCCCCTGCTGCTGTGCATTTTGTGCACAGCTTCTATGGGGAAGCCTTGGGACTTAAGGTCTTCCAGAATGTCCTCGTTTGCGAGTTCATAGGGAACTCCGCGGAGGACTGCCTTAACCTTCCTTTCTTCGGCGAGGGCGTATGTGTGATAGGACACACGCTCGGCCGTGAATAGACGGGTTATATTCCGGAAGTCTTCTATAGACGCCGGCATGATTTTGATGGCCTCGCCGACATTGGTGGCTTGGTCATATTTGAAACCCTTATCGTAGAAAGTTTTGGACAACTGAGTGAATTTAGCCTTGTTTCTGAGAAAGACAGGGGGCGGAACTTGGTTTTTAGCCAGTTTGGGAGCGCAGCGGGTTGCTGGCTTGGCGGTAGTGTCTTTCGACTGAGAGGCGGCAGCGTTTGGGGCTGCGGGAGTAGGGGCAACGATGGGAGCTGCGGAGGTAGAGGCAGCGGCGGAGGGAGTGCGGGCAGCGTTGGCGGCCGCCGGGGCGGGGGGAGTGCGGGAAGTCGCGACGCGTTCCGGGCCGCGCTTAGATTTCACTAGCGTGAATTGGGCTGAGTCGGTTATAGTTCCTTCGGAGTCGGATGAATCCGAGGAGCCGGTGGAGCTGAGAGTGGACCTCTTCCGGTAGGAGGAGGTAACGGACGTGGTGTCCGAGTGCTCCATATCGGAGTCGGGTGATGCGGGCGAGTCGGTCTGCGGGACAGCCGCTTGGTTCGCCAGGGAGGCCGCGACGGCGGGCGGGGGTACACATGCCTTAGAGGCATCGGGGAAAATGGCGTTGGCGAGAAGGGTCTCGTCAATTTGGGTGGTTATAGGTGGTTTGGGTAGGTATAGAAGGTACCCGGCTAGCTACCGCCCCATAACGCTATTACCGCACATAGCCAAACTCTTTGAAAAAATTATCCTCCACCGCATTTTACCGCACATTACTCTGCGAGAGGAACAATTTGGCTTCCGCAGAGCACACTCCACCACAGCTCGACCGTAGCCCGCGTGCTACACTACCTTGTGGCCGAGTACAACCGCGGCTGCATCAGCGTGGGGGTCTTATTAGATATGGAGAAGGCCTTGGACAGAGTGTGGCACGCAGGGCTACTTCACAAATTAATAGAGACCACCACCTTGCCGCCAATGCTTGTGCGGCTAATAGCGTCATTCCTGGAGGGGCGGAGCTTCTACGTTAACATCGAGGAGGCTGTCTCGGTAGCACGACCGATTGAAGCGGGAGTGCCGCAGGGCAGTGCCTATCACCCCACCTGTACGCGGTGTATACAAATGATATCCCCACACTCCATGACCACCTGGAGGAATGGGAAGACGATGTTGTGCTCGCGTTATACGCAGACGACAGTGCGTACTTTGCGTCATCTCTTTGGGTAGAACTCGCGGCTAGGAAGCTGCAGAGACTGCTGGACTTGCTGCCTGATTGGCTGGACAAATGGAGGATGGCGGTCAATGTCGGGAAGACCGCCGCCTTCGCGACCAGGCTGAGATGTACCCTACCAACTTTGCGACTCCGTGGGCAAGACGTAGGTTGGAAAGGTACTACCACCTACCTAGGATGCTAGATAGATCGCTCGTTGCGGATGACTCCAATTGTCAACCACGTTGTGGTCCAGGCCAGAGCCGCACGAGCAAAACTCTGTCCCATACTGGCATCCTCACTCCCGTTAAAAACGAAACTATCCATCTACAAGACCTACGTCCGCTCACGGCTAACCTACGCAGCGCCAGCCTGGTACGCGCTAACATCGACCACACAGCGCAGGAGGCTGCAGGACCAGCAGAATCTTGCGCTCCGAACGATCGTGGGAGCAGGCCGCTATGTGAGAAATGACCTCATAGCCAGGGACCTTAAAATTGAGCCCATACATGAATTTGTGGCCCGTACTGCGAGACGACCGCGCAGACAACGAGCCACATCCCCACCTGAACAACCTGGCACCCCTACATGCACGCCCACCTGATGGGCGGCCACTCCCACGAGAAATCCTACTCTCACCGCCCGGCGAGGGAGCCGCTGGGGACGAGTGAGCAAGCCCGACACCACAAGCTGCGTGGCAGCTCCCAAAACCGGGGGAGCCGTGTCCCCCCGCGATGACACCCGGGAAAAGAGGGCCTCCTCGAACTCGTAAGCCTCCGTAAGGAAATGACATACTACTACACGGTGCCCACTACGTTTGCTATGCGATTTGCGAATATGCATAGCTCCCTGGGATTGTCCGTAACTTTGTTCAGCAGCTTCAGCTTCTCTATTTCTAAGTGGATTAACGCTTCTGGTCGTCCAAATCTCCTATCCAAAGCTTCTATTATCATACTGGGATCTGGTTGGCTTATAAGTAGGCAACCTGCGGCTTCTTTTGCTTTCCCTTTTAAGCTTCGGCGTATTCTCGCTATGTTTTCGTCGTACATCGTGAACGTACATCGTGAAGTACTTTGAAGATTCTTCGTACGTTGTTTTGAAGCTGAGCCATTCTTTGCTGCTACCATTGAATGTGGGCAGCTCTTGCAAATATTTCGGCGGCTCCCTTGTGCTTCGTACTGCTTGTGATAGAGCAGCGGCTAAGGTAGCGACGTCGATTTGTTGCTGCGCCTGTCCATAGTCTTCTTTCTGCGGCGCGGTATGTTGCGGAGCGTATTGCGGCGCATACTGTTGAAGTACGGGTGGTGCGATCTGCGGTGCTGGTTGCGACGCGAAGTACGACGTGGGTTGCGGCGCGGGCTGCGGCGCGGGTTGTGTTGCAAACTGCGACGTGGGTTGCGGCGCGGGCTGCGGCGCGGGCTGCGGCGCGGGCTGCGGCGCGGGCTGCGGCGCGTGCTGCGGCGCGGGTTGCGATGTAGGTTTTTCTTGCAACCATGTACTAATGTGCACTAATGCTAAATCGTCTTCTATTTCTTCATCTTCGTCCTCGGTTGATCCGACTTCTGCTTGTAGCCGCTGCACGTGTATTTCTTGCAATTCAGTTCTTGCTTGCAACCGGGCCTGCTCGAGCTTGAGTTCGGCTAAACACTCTTTCGCCTCTAACTCCGCGAGGAATCTCTTGCGTGAAACTACGGAGCGGCGCGACCTAGTTTCGCCGGGCTTTAATGTGCGCTGCGATCTTTGATCACTCTCTTGCTGGGTTTCTTCCGTTGCGGTCGTTTTATCGGTCGCAGAGGTAGCGGTTGTATCGCTGACCGTTGTGGTTTCGCTAGTGGTGTTTGATGAACCACTTGCTGCTGAGTCGCCTCCGGAGGCCTCTTCCGTGGCCCCCTGAGTTATCTGTTCATCCTTGCGACGCTTCGATGATTCTCCGTTGTTACTACGCGTAATCACCATTTTTCTTCAAAATAATATTTTTTTCGTTCTTGCGGTTTGCTTCTTTCTTCCGGCAATACCAAGACCGATATTGTCTTTTTCTTCTGATAATCCGGCTTCTCGAAGGACCATTAATGTTACGGATCACCGTAACTCCGTTTGAAAAATGAATGAAAGGCGTTGGTCTTGCTTAAATAAGAGGCAAGCGGCGGTGAAGAGGAACTTTTACTTTTTCTTGCTGTTGCCTTTTCGGTGGCTGGAGAGCGACTGCCGAACATACTTTTTTTGCGCCCGAAGCAATTAAAGGGCTACCCTATATGTAAGGAGGCGGAAAATGCGTTACGCATACCACGATAGCCGGGCTATTGTGGTTATGAGGGACTCACTGCCTACCGGGGGAACCTAAGTGTTATCCTCTAAAAACCTTTGGGGACTGGCAACTGGCTGTTTAAGCTTTCTTATGCCGTATCGGGAGCGACCTTCTTTTGGGAAAAGAGGGCGCAGGCGGCTACGAGCCGCTGAGGTAGTGCCTACGAAGGCAAATTAATTAGGAATAAATAATTTAATTTAATTAGAGTTGGCCTGAGCCGCCAGTAGGCAGTTCAGATCGTTTGATAGTTTATTAGGCGGGTCCGAGTGAGAGTTTCTCGGCCTGCGGACTCGATAGCGAGAGGGCGGTGAGGCTGCATAAGTAGCTGTCTCACGATTAAAATGGTTGGAGTGCGACTCTGAGGCTTTGAAGAAGTTCTCAGAGAGTTTTTTAAGAAATTGTTGAATTGTAGGGAGCTCTAGGTCTCGATGAAGGTCAGCATTACGGACGTACCAAGGTGCGTTCGCAGCTCGACGACAGAAAAGGTTTTGAACTATTTGGAGTTCATTAATAATTTTAGGGTCGGCGTGGGTAAAAATGGGGCCCGCGTAGGACATGACTGGTCGTATACAGACCTTATAAAGGGTACGCTTGTTTCTGAGGGATATTTTACTGTGTCGGCCCAACATACTGTTGAGCCTACTCAGGTAAAAACGTGCGTGACGGGTTACTCTTTTGACGTGGGGCCTGAAAGTGAGCCTTGTGTCTAGAGTGACACCTAAATATTTGGCAGTCGTATGCCAGGGGACAGGGGTCCCTAGCATACGTATTGGTGGAGTGTTTTTGAGACGGCGTCGTTTATAATCAAATTGAACGGCGGAGCTCTTCTCCGGGTTCACATCGATGCGCCATCTTTTGAACTAAGCTCCTAGGTCGTCAACTGACTTTTGAACCTTGTTCCGTATGTAAGGTACCGAGATACCTTTGCAGTAGATAGCAGTATCGTCTGCGAAGAGGGAGAGCTGAACACCTTTCGACGGGATGGGAATGTCGTTGGTGAACAGGATGTACAGCAGAGGAGCAAGTACTGAGCCCTGAGGGACACCAGCTTTGATAGGGCGCTGTGAAGATAGCGTGCCTTCGTGTCTAAAACGAAAGGTACGATGCTTTAAGTAAGAGGCCACGAGACGTACTAGACGATCGGGGAGACCTATTTTGTACAGCTTCTATATAAGGCCTGTATGCCAGACTCTATCAAAGGCTTTAGCTATGTCGAAAAAGACCGCGATAGTCTTATGACGACGAGGATAAAAACCGCTGAGGATATATTCAACAATGCGGTGAACTTGTTGGGGACATGAGTGTTGCGCTCGGAAACCGAATTGATGGGGAATGATAAGAGGGTCACCATCCGTGGGAAACAGATAGCGCCTCATACAAGGTTGGATGATTCTTTCGAAGAGCTTGCCCAGTGCCTTGAATAGGCTAATGGTAACTAAGTTTGAAGCAGGCGTTGAAGATAATAGATAAAAATGTTAACACCTGCTCATGAAAGTGTTTTAAGACTTGGTTGTAGACGCCATCTGCGCCCGGAGCCTTTTTGGGCTTAAGTCCTTTCGGAGGAGGTATTTAATTAATAGTTTTTCCAGCTTCGAACCGAGCCGTTATTATACTATCTGTAATTTTTTTGTACAAGCGCATGTGTAGGTTGGAAGTAGTGAGCACGTTCTGTTTTATCCTGATATTATTGTGAAATTCGTACAGGACTAACTACATTGGAGGTGTAAGCCTACTATGCCTACTACTATCGAGGACGGTGTAATAGAAAGAAAACTACTAATTTACAACTCCTATATTGCAAGCGGATACAAAACTATAGCAATATTAAAGTGCGACAAAATTAGAGCGAGATTAAGCAGAGATCGTGCGCCGGAGAAGATTGGATGTGCACTGGAACTGCGGGCCGACGACTGGGGCCGGTCGCGGTGTGCCGCCAGCTCCCTCGCGTCGCGCCCCGCGGTTGTCCCCGGCGGTCAGCTTCCAATGATGTCCGCACGCAGGTGTAGGGACGTGCCCTAAGGATCTCTTAGGTGTGCGTTATTCGTAGTTAGCAGTGGCTGCAAATAACCGCCGGTACGACATACTCCGCCGATCGTTGAGTCCCGTGATTCCGTGAGGCGTCGAGGTCACCGGCCCCTAGGTGATTCTTGGCACTTTATGCGTTACGTGCATTCCGTGCCCAGTCGCGCATCAAAGTGCCACCTCCGCACTTCCCCCAACCCTTTTGTAATAAAAGGGGTAGGCAGTGCCCAAAGTGACTACGCCAATTGTTATTACATCTACCATCCGCGTCGCGCATTACTGCCGATCGGCTGGAAATAGACAGGGCCGTTAGATTACTGACTCGTTAGGTAGGTTCACCATCATGTCCGATAAGGACAAGGGTAAGAGGGAGCCACCACCTAGATCAAGAAAACCTCCGGACCGACCCGGCGTATTGGACAGACCAATAGCGTACCGCGAAATCTTCCATCCGGAGCGGACTCGAGTAGTGTCTTCCTACTCGCAGATCCCAACCAGGAAACCCTCATCTCCAGGCAAGGAGCCCGCACCGAGGATCGCACTCTCGTCCATCGTACCTGAAGGTACGACTGGGCAAGAACCGTTCCCCCAACAACAGCGGGCCAAGAAGTCGTGGAGAAGGCACACTGCACCCGAAACAGCAGCATCCCTACAGGAAAAGAGGCAATGCTTCGGATCCTCTAACTCCTCGGAATACTCGACATCCGAGGAAGAATACGACCAACCGAAAAGACCAGTACGGAGATCACCACCCAAGTCGCCATCGCCGAACAAACCCACCCCTCCTAGATCACCGGAACACCATACCAGCATGGATGCTGTTGATCTAGAGCAGGAAGGAGAAGGGTCGTACGGGTGGAGTGCAACTATCTACGCGACCTTAGCACCCAATACATCGGCCGGACACTCGCCGTCCGTCTCACCAACGAAGACAACAGTCAATCCGTCCGGGCTTCCGCAGGATGATGGCCAACGGCCATCTACTAGCTATGCCCACATGGTAGCTGCACCAGCAGTACCACGACCACAACCGGCGGCAGCGCCTGCTGATAAGCCTGTCGACCAGGAGAAAACGAGATACCCGCCCATAGTGGCTGAATGCCTCCCGGATTGGACGAGGCATTTTAAGGAGCTCAACAGAATGTTGGGCCACCCATTAAATGCCCGTCCATTCGAGAGGGGGGTACGATACCACACCCCAGAGTACCAACGAATTTAGGACGGTTCAACGCTATATGGTTGAACTTTCAAAGGAGATACCAACCCTGTCGTGATACTGTTACACCCCGGAGGAAGACAAGCCCACCAAAGTGGGCATCCGGGGTCTACCAATGGGCACAGACACCAGTACTATAGAGGAGGCCATAAAGGCAAAGGGCTTCCCGGTCGAGTACGTAAAGGCAATTCCACCGCGAAGGGGCTGACCTGGATGCATTTATTTCGCCCAATTTGACCACCTAAGCCTGGAGCAGCTCCAGAATCTTTACAAAATCGACGAACTCCTCTTTATGAGAGGAGTAGTCATCGAGGCCTGGCAAAGGAAAGCAGGACCGGCTCAATGCCACCGCTGCCAGGGCTTCGGACACGCCTCGCCAACTGCCGGTGAAGTGCGTGCGCTGCGCCGGGGAGCATATAGCGAGCCTTTGCCCTCGGGGTAGAGAAGAGGAACCCACGTGTGCCAACTGTGGCAAAAACCGCCGCTGTCCAGTCTTGAGGAGGACTGCTCGGAGACAGGGGATAACCTTACCGGGGCTACTCCCGGAGGACCCGAAAAGGATCCCCCAGAGTCGCCCAAAAGCTGTCACCATCCAAAAAGACGGGTGGGCTACCATCACAGGGAAGGGCAGACAACCAGCCCCCCCCCCCACCCGTAACACACAAGGAAACGGTAGAACCCGCAGAGGTAAGGGCAACCACCGGGGCGACTCTGCAGCCCCCCGCTAACCCTGCCACAGAACCGAAGGAGGCGGGAGAGAAGCAGGAAGAAGTCGCAGCCTCCTCGGGCTGTTACCTCTACCCCGACACCAGGACCAGTAGCCTCGCAGGTGCAGGTTACTCAGGAGACCACCAAAAAGGGCGTGGGTAGAGTGCAAGAAAGGGCTCTACCTGAAGATAGAGCCCGCTCTACACATAGAGCGCGCTCTACCCAGAAGCTAAGACAGCAGGAAGACCAACGCCCGAGACCAGTGCCAACGCCTTCATATAGGAGACCACCGACTGCCGGCCTCGAAACAGCAGACGCAATCCAACGTTTGGTTGGTATTGCCATCGAGGTCGGCACACAAGTCCTGGCCGACATTAGAGCCGGGACAGACCCAGTGATAGCAATAATGAAGGCGCTGGCAAACCTCCTGGCCCGGCATTACAAGAGTTACCAACTTTATACAACGATACATTAATTAATTTAAACATTTAGAAGAAAGTTGTGTGTGGTGTTTGTGTGCGTGCGACTAGACGTATGCGTGTACACTAGCTGCTAACTGAATGATAAAAATTCCTGAATAACCTACATGTATTGTAAGATATTAAAAATATTTTAAACAATATTAACTTCTCATTTATTCAATAAGAGAAAAAAAATATGTTTTCTTATCGGTCACCACGCTCAAAAAGTGTAACTTGATTTAATATCAAAGACTTAACTGCATAAATAAAATAAATAAATAATTATAATTGCATAAGTTGATAAAAAATGCTATGCAATAGCTTTACCGCGGCAGTCACCGAGGGCCACACGTATTTTTTTTTTCAAATCCTTTAAAAATTTTTTCATGCTTGTTATTTTTTTTAATCTACTGTTTTGGATTTTAAGAGCATTATTTTTTTCTGTAATATTTTTTTTCAACAGTTAATTTACAAAGCGCGTCCTAAGCTTTGCTTTTCTGGGGGTGTCGAACACTGAATCCATGTCGGATATATCAACATGGTCCAGACTGGTAGGTGAACGAAATTGTGGAACATCATCATTGTCCTGAAATAGAATAAATTCACTTAATTGATACGGTAATTATAAATGATATTTGTAATTAATTGACCAAGATTGAATGCACGGATCATTACGACGAATTTTTTTTCTTGTTGTGGAAATAATGAACTATCGTAAATAAAAATAATAAAGTTAATTTTTACCGGGGCTATCACAGGTACTGCAGTTTTTTTCAGACGCATGTAGCCTTTGGAAGTAGTATATTTATCTTCATTTTTAAAATGTTCAGAACAAATTGTACTACTTTTTGTAGGCATCCAGTTATATTCACTTCTTTTCGCCTGAACTATGCTGACCTATTTATGTTTTATAAAATCGTCACTAGGAAATCTGGAAGATAACAAAAACATAATAAAAAATAGATGTTTTATCTAAGGCATACCTTCAAATCGAGTAATAAAATAATATTGAATAGTCCACTATTACTAATTTAATTCTATATCATCTTAGTATTATTATTAGAAAGACGCTAACAAACTAAACAAACTAACTCAAGCGGTCAACGAACGCTGTGTATTCTGCCTACGATTTCGCTTCTGGTTGATTAATCTATGACGCATGGCCCCCAAACACCAACAAACACCCATAAAAAAAAGGCCCCACACCATACAAAAACCCACCAAGCGCCCCCTATTTGTCCTTGTCGCGCTGCAGTTGTCATCATATTCACTGTCCTTTTCGAACCATTTTGAGAAATAAAATCGTGGAAAAATATAAATATGACATTATTTTAATATACTTACGTATGGTATGAAACTCCTAGACTCTTATTTTTCTTGGAACCATAGTTTTTACACTTTCGTAATACACAACTTGGCGTTTTAGGTATAGGCATGACACAGACACGCTTCATTTCGCTCGCTGCTATTAGCCGACTAAAACAAATTACGACAATTGTCTGAATTCGTTCGCAACAGTTTTTGCGCGCAAGTGCCATATCTACCTCTTTTTATTTTTAATATCATTGTATAGCGTGGCTCTACCACGCACAAAAAGTTATTATAGAAGAAACAGTCCAAAAAGTTAAAGCCGAGTCACAAAATAAGAAGACAAACACAAAATTACTAAATTACGTACAGTAAGCTCTCGAAACAGAAACTTTTTTATTCAATATAGATTATAAATAATACTAATTGAAAGTCACTTTTTTCATTTACCACTCGCTCGTGTTGTCGTCTACAGGTATCGGACCGCGGGGTATACCCCCATTGCCCGGATCTTCCTCATGGCCCACGACTAATGGGCCAGTCCTGGGAGCCTATTCTAGGCATGGTTGTTCACTTCGGATTAATCCGTAGTCAGAAAAAAAAATTCCCGTAGTCGGTTAACTACGGAAAAAAGGAGGTTGTCCGGTAAAAATGTCAGGGTTGGCCTATCAGCGGCATTGTGGGTTGTTACTCGACTCTCTAATCGATATAAAGAGGAGTTCTCTTGGAAGAGGTTGCCCGTCCGGGGGCCGAGTGTGCAACGGTGCGAAGCCGTTGAGGTGTTCGTGTTGCCCGTTGACGGCGCGGTCGAACATGCCGCGCGCCAGCCGGGCCACGAAGTCTGTGATGTTCTCGACTTTCAGATCGGCCGCAATGACATCATTCCGGACGTAGTGACCTGCTCCGACAATCGTCCTTAATGACAGTTTCTGCTGAGCCTGCAGTCACCGCCTCAGAGGGTCGCTCAAAAGCACGTACCAGGCCGGAGCAGCATAGGTGATAATGGTCCGGATGTACATCTTGTATATCCGGACCAATTTGCTTGGTTTTCGTTGGCAGCTTGGATGCCAGGACTGGACTGGCTCTGCGGACGACGAAGTCGACGTGCGCGGTCATGTGCAGCGTCCTGTCGATCTGACACCCAAGGTAGGTCATGGCCTTCTCGTACGCGATCTTCTGGCCATTGAGGATCAGCGGAAGTGGTAGGTTTCTGAGACGACGAGTGAGCAGAGTGGTCGTCTTACCAACGTTGACGACCATCCTCTACTCGTTCAGCCATGGTGGCAACAGGTCCAGCAGACGCTGCATTCTGGCAGTGGGTATATGGGCTCTTCTGGACGAGGTAAAATAGGCGCTATCGTCCGCATATAGCGCCAGCTCCATGTCGTCCTCCCACTCTTGCAGCCTTCCTGCCAGTGTAGGTTTATCGTTGGTATAAGCCGCGTACAGGACTGGACACAAACAGCTGCCCTGAGGAACGCCGGCTCTGATGGTACGTGTTGCGGATTCGGCGTCCTCTACGCAGACGTAGAACTTCTTACCTTCCAGGAAAGACGCCATTAGCCGCAACATAGCAGGAGGGAGACTGGTCTGATCGTGCAGTTTGTATAGCAATCCTGAGTGCCACACCCGGGCGAACGCTTTCTCGAGCCTCGAGATTTGTCGAGAAAGACGCCCAACGATATGCGGCCGCGGTTGTACTCTGCCGCAAGCAGGTGCAGCACTCTAGTCAACTGTATGACTGTAGAGTGACCCCTCCTGAATCCGTGCTGCTCCGCCCGAAGTTGGATGCACGGACGGAGACGTCTCAGCAGCAATCTTTCAAGCAGTTTAGCTATGTGCGGTAATAGCGTGATTGGCCTGTAGCTGGCAGCTCTACGCCTGTCCTTCCCGGGTTTCGGCAAGACCATGACTTTGCCTTTCTTCCAGTCCTCCGGGAAGTGGGATGTCCGCAATATCCCATTGTAGAGTCGACCAATCTCTACTAGGACTCTATTGGGCAGCTGTCGGAGTGCAGCGTTGGTAATCCCATCGTGCTCAGGCGCCCAGGCGCAGTTCCTCGGTAGCAGGCGGGTTACTGTCCTCCGCAGTTCAGCGGGGGAGATGAACCACTCTCCTGCAAGCGGTGGTGCGGGCGACGAGAGGAACTCCTGTACGCGACTTTCCTTCCGGGCATGAAGCTCCATGAACTCCGCACTTGCTGGGTTCGGCATAAATTGCTCCTCGAAGTGCTCTACTAGGATATCCGCTCTGCCCTTGGCATCGTAGCAGCGTTCACCCGCGCTGTTGATCAGCGGGCAAATGGGAGGTCTGGCTTTGGTCAACTGTCGGTTCAGTTTATAGAGCGACGCATCATGCTCTTCTGCTTTCCATATGCGCCGCTCCCAGGCCTCTCCTCTGTAGGCCTGGACTGCAACCGACAGTTCCTCCGACAAGGTGTTCAGCTGTGTCTTCAGTCTCGGGCAGCGAGTACGCGCCCAAAGCTTCCTCAACGCTCTCTTGCGCCTGATCTGCACGCATATCTCTCGCGGCAGATTGTCTCGCCTTGCAGTGATCGGGACGATCGTAGAGGCCACGTGGAGGGCCTCCTGGATGTTCTTGGTGATTCTGGTAGCAGTGGCCTCTACATCGTCCACTGTGCTTATAGGATGGTGGACTGGAGGTCTCTCCTGTAGGTGTTGATAGTAGAGCCTCCAGTCGACACGTGTCTTGAATGCTCTGGGCGGCGTAGTCACCGCCTTTGTGCCAAGGGTGATCAGAATTGGGAGGTGCTGTGAGTTCAGGTTGTACAGCACCTCTGCCACTATCGGGTAGTTGACGTTCCTAGAGAGCACGATGTCCAATACATCCGGACGCTTCCCTGGATCTGTCGGAACGTGTGTTGGTTCTTCGGGACCTAAAACGTCATAGTCATTTCTCTCCGCGTCTTCGTATAGGGACAACCCACCACCTCCCATGGCCCCACCGACCCTCAGGTCATACGGGCCTAATCTCGGGAGATGCGCGCGGTACTTGCACCTTGCTCTTTCCCGCGCGCACTTTCTTGACTCCCTACAAATATTTATTCTGTTCCTTGTCCCAGTTTAACGTCATTCTCCCCCTTCTGGGGCTGACGGCACAACAACGCCTACGTCGTCGGGCCTTCCTACCAGCATCCTTTCCTGCCTTCTCCTGCGATCGTGCCACCTATGCGCAAACTCACGCAACAGCCCGTAGTTCACCCCATCGCTGACGAGATCCGAGTAGTAAATCGGTCCCTGAACCGTTCGAACCAGCCCATCCAACACTTTCGCTCTTAGATCGTCATACAGAGGACATTCCCATAGGACATGGTGAACATCCTCCTCTGCCGTACCACACTCACACATACTGGTTTCACACAGTCGCATGTCATGCAGTCTCTTCCGAAAACATCCATGTCCAGTGAGAATCTGGGATGTTTGATAGTCCGGTGAGACCCAGGTATACCTGAGTCTCACCGCCACCTCCGGGAAAAATCGATATAACTCACGTCCTTTCGTTTCGTTTTTCCATCGATTCTGCCATACGCCAATCACCTCAGTCCAGATATCGCGCTTTCGTCTGCTCAACTCCTCTCTGGGCGCGGTCAAGCGTTCCAAACCCATCCTACCAGCACGAATGACCTCCAGGTCAGCAGGGAGGACGCCAGCCAGCACCGGTAAGGCCGCCGTGCTAGTGGACCGGTACGCCTTGGTCAGCAAGACAAGTGCAGATCGTTGCGATCTCAGTAGTACGCTGCGGACTGTGTACATGTTTGCCCGCTCGTACCAGCACTCTGCTGCATACGTGAGCGTGGACACAAACACTCCTCTGTAAATAATTTTTAAACTCGGGTATCGCATACCCCATGACGATGTCGATACGCGAGTCATTTTGCCAAATCCCTTAGTCGCTCTTTCAGAGATATCAGAAGCGTGTTGCACAAATGATAGTCCTGAGTCCAAAACCACGCCTAGCACCTTAGCGGTAGTCACAGACTTGATTGATTCCCCACCAAGTTTAATAACGGGGGGGCGCTGAAGTTTCCCTCTAACAGTCATGGTGGTAGACTTTGAGGAGGAGAACTTCAGTCGATTCCTTAGCCCCCATTCCCGTACAAGGTCCAGAGTGACCCGGGCCCTGGATTCAATACCTGCTCTCGTTTCCGATTCAACCAAGATTGTGACATCATCGGCATAGGCAGTCATGGCAACTCCCCTCAGGCAGAGGGAGTCGAAGCAAATCGTCCATCAGCACGTTCCACAGTGTTGGGCCCAGCACGGAGCCTTGAGGACATCCCATGGTCGAAGTCTTCCACTCTACCCGGTCCCCGATGTAGAGGCCCACACGCCTGGAGGTGAAGTAGTCCACCAACATTTTATAAATGTTAGGTGGACATCCACCCCTCTTAGCTTTGACCATCATCATCGGCCACCAGGCATTGTCGAAGGCACCAGAAATATCCAAAAAGATAGCTTGCACATAGCATGCCCGAGAATACTTTGCCGTGCTGAGCAATACTCGCAGCGCTGTTACCGTAGATCGCCCCGGAGAAAATCCGTGCTGGTGCTCGGATATCCCGTGACTAATCACAGGGGCACACCTTAGGATTATGCGTTCAAGTAACTTACCCAAAACAGGCAGGAGCGTTATGGGACGATACGCCTTGGCGTCAGTGAGTGGCTTGTCATTACCCTTGGGAATGACAATCAATCTACCGTCCTTCCATACCTGAGGGAAAACTCCCTCTATTACACACTTGGCATACACCGAGTGGAATTCACTCGGTGCAGCCATCCAAACATTCCTAATGATTCTCGCACTCACTCCATCGAGACCCGGAGCCGTGTTGGGCAAGGCCCTGACTATGCCACCCAGGTCCTCAACCGCAAGTGGAGGTGCAGCTCTACCAGAGGGCATAAACGCCGCCAGCATTCGAACCTGCCGGTGGTAAGGCTTGTCACAGCCAGGGTCGTCATCCGGACAGAGCGCAGTCATCAGGCTGTTCATGGCAACTCCCAGACTATCTGGGTGCCCACCCGCGAATGCAATCCCATTGATCACATTCGCAGGCGGACGCACCCTCCCGCTGGCCAACCTGTATGCAAGGCCCCAAGGGTCCTCGTTGCCAGTATTGGCGACCCTCGTGTGATACGCCTGCTGCACCTCCACCATCATCTTTCTATATCTCGCACGCACGCTGTGAAAAGCCATTCTGGCTATCTCCTCTGATCTACCTCCCAGACGCCTTTTACTCTGCCATACACGCCTGAGCTTGCATTGCAGCTTCCGAGTTTTATCCAGTTCAGAATTCCACCACTCATACCCCGCTGAACCCCTAGGGCGACGCTCCCCTAGGCCTTCCTCCGCGGAGCGGATGATGACCCCTGAGAACTCCTCCGCCAGGAGAGCTGCGGGTTTGTCCACATGCAACCATCCCATTCTTAATTTTATGATCGCCCGGAACCTGTCCCAATCCACCCCCCGGTCACGAAAACGTGGGGGATCCCTGACGGGTGCAGCGCAAGTAGTCGGCCTGCTGGTAGTGGCCGCGTATGTAATTAAATTATGGTCGCTGGCGCAGATTCCCTCATGCACTCGCCACTCAGCAAGATATATGTCTCCAGTCGATAATGTGAGGTCCACATTAGATTCTCCACCTGGCCCAGAGAAGGTATAGGGCTGGTCTGGCTGGTTCGCCAGCGTTAGTTCCTGTGAAAGTATAAACGCCTCCACTTGCTGCCTCCGGTGTTCTGCAGTATGTCCTCGCCCCACGTAATGTCGGCGATCGCAGTGCCAGAGTGGCGAGTGCGCATTTGCGTCGAGGCCGACGATGACCCTTCTGCCCTTTAGACAACTCAGGGTGACCTCCAAGTGGTGCAGGTGGTCATCAATGGTGTCACTGTATTTAAAGTACGCTGACACCACGTAGAGGTCCCATCGGTTAACGTGGCACACCACACAGAACTCGTTGCTGAGGTGGCTCAGCAAAGCTACTCCAATTGTTGGGTCGGCAAGATAGATGCCAGCCCACGGGTGACCACCCACCTGGACGATTCCTGCAGCCTGGGAGTACTGTTCTTGAACAAGAACAATGTCCAGGTGCAGTTCACGCGCCAGAATAGGCAACTCAGCCGTGGCAAGCTCCCCCCGACCCAAGTTAATCTGCCCCACTTTAATAGATTGTTCTTTTAAATAGCTGGACATGCCCTTATCGGCAGTATTGCGTGGTGGCCACGGAGCGTTGCTCTGCATACAGTCTTGCTGGACAGTTCCTCGCCATGGTCACGTGCGTACCAGAGTCAGGCCTGCCAAATCTCTTGCAGGTAGCGCACTTTTCTTCTTTTGCTTGGCAGGTCCCACGCTCGTGTCCCGTCTCCCCCACACTTGCCACACACAATTTCCTTGGACCTGCAGTATTTTGATGGATGCCCGTATTGCTGGCACCTCTGGCAGCACGTGACGTCAACGTAGTCGCAGGGCTCCACCACGTCCCAGCCAATGTAGAGACGATTCTGTCCCACAAGCACGTCTCTAAGTGCTGCCGAGCACTGGAGAATGACAGTAGTGCGCCTGCTTCCTCTCCACGATTTTTTAAAAGCCACCTTGCAGTCTGCCTTCACCTTATCCTCGCTCCAGCCGCAGGCAGCAAGGTTCTGCTCGTAGAGGCCGCTTATCACTTCCTCATTTTTGGGGTCCTCCTCAAAACCCCTGAGGGCAACCAGGGGAAGACGCTGCCTGGGCTCAGACACCCTCAATGATGGAGGGGCTGCAGTTTTTAGTTTTTCAGCGGCCTCCTGGGACGTGGTCTGGACCACGACACCTGCATTCCCAACCTTTCTCAGTCGATCAATTTGCAGGCCGCTGGTCTTGGGGTTCACCGCCTTCTTCAGCTCCAGCTTGGTATCCTCTGCAGTTTTAATTGGCCCCTCAGCTTCAGCCGGATAGAATGCAACTACCGGGCCCTTGCTGACAGGCATCAGCACCTGGTCTGCACCCTTGGGCAGCCTCAATGCAGCCGCGTATGAGCGTTGCGGTGTCGAGGTCGTCATGTGGCAGGGAACTGTTCCGGCCTCGACCTGCGCCAGTCTCCCTTCCGCTACCAGCTTCTCCTTCTCCGCTCGAAGTCTGGCCAGCTCCAGCTCGGAGATGTGGACTTCCATAGTCGCCACCATGGCGATGAGGTCATGACCGTACGATGACACTTTGTTCACCTCCGCCTTGTTCAGCTTGGAGCCGGGTCCGGTTATAATGGTCATAATCCCCCTCACGGTCTCCCGCACCTGATCAATGACCTCCAGCTTCGAGGCGGTGGTAGCCTTGAA
Source organism: Parnassius apollo (assembly GCA_907164705.1). Lineage (NCBI taxonomy): Eukaryota > Metazoa > Arthropoda > Insecta > Lepidoptera > Papilionidae > Parnassius > Parnassius apollo. The sequence continues at coordinate 365,230 of CAJQZP010001129.1, forward strand.
GCTCCCCCCTCACACCACGAGCTGCCTCCCTGAAACAGTCTTCTTCTTCGTTTTCTGTAGCAGACTCCTCAACATTTCTTGTCAATAAGCCTGCCACCGGTGCCACACTCCGGCGCGACTCAGTGCGCTTGCCCACCCTTGGTCGCTGGGAAGATGTCTGCATTTCTTCCGGCGAAGCCAGTGGCCGCTTCTCCGGCACTACTGGCGGTGGGGGGGGCACCGCAACCGGCCGGCCGATTGGTCCGGGAGGGGTCCTAGCCAAAGACTTCCTGGGCGTAAATCCCTCATCGTCATCCGCCATTTTAATTTAAAAAAATTCCACTATATAATATAGAATTAGAACGCAACCTATCAAGAACTATGACAGGTCACCCTGTCAACGTCACTGTCTATGGGAGTGTCACCCACAATGACAGCTGCCAAAGTCACTGTCAGTGTCTTTTACAATGACAGCTGTCAGTGTCAAACAGCACCGGCACAATCTAACCTATTATTCAAGTTCAGTTCTTATTATCTAAATTAACACTAATTATAATGAAAGTACTTACAGTTAAAAATCCAAACGAACACAGAATAATACACACAGCAATAGAATAAGTGTACTTAACCTAAAGCTACCACGCGGTAACCGCGTGGTCTAACCTAACCTAACACGTGTTTTTAACAAATAAAAATGTTTAAAAATGATTAAAAGCGATTACACACACTGCACAGTTCAATTAAAATACAAAATAAAGTTTAAACAACAATAAAAGTCAACTATTTTAACGAAATACTACTAAAAGACACAAGAAAAATTAAAAATCACTACCCGTGGTCACGCGAGAGCGCTTCGATACGTCCGTTCAGTACGAGTACCGACGACGTAGTCTTCGTATAGTGCATGACCCAGCGGGGTGATCACTCTGGACCTCCACGCCGGGTGTTTGGCATTTATGTCCCCCGGCGATGATGGTGGGTGTTTCGCCTTCCATTATCGTCCGGACGTCTGAGGAGCAGAATGGAGTCCCTGGCGGGCCGTATGCTGCGTAGATCCTTAGTTCCTCGCCCGCCGCCTCCATTTTTATGCCGATAGAGCGCAATGTCTGGTATGCAGGTAAATCCAGCTCTTGATGGACGATGTCCCTCCTCACTAGAATCGCCGTCCCTCTGTAGGCGGCCCCTTGAGAAGTGACCTCGTCCCTTCTGTATAAATGGTAGTTTGGCAGCTTTATGTGCGTCTTGGGATTTAGCTTCGTCTCTCCCAGCAAGATGACTTGTATGTCCTGTTGTTGGGCGACTGTACGGAGTTCATGCAGCTTTTGCTGTATTCCGTCCGGGTTCCAATAGAGGAGGCCAGGTTACTCTACTCTATAATGCCGGGCCAAGAGGTTTGCCAGCGCCTTCATTACCGCTGTTATCGGATCGGTCCCAGTTCTTATGTCGGCCAGGACCTGACTGCCGACTTCGATAGCAATGCCAACCAAACGTTGGATGGCGTCAGCTGTCTCGAAGCCGGCAGATGGTGTTCTCCTATATGAAGGCGTTGGCACTGGTCTCGGGCGTTGGTCTTCTTGCACTCTTTGCTTGTGGGTAGAGCGCGCTCTATGTGTAGAGCGGGCTCTATTTTCTGATAGAGCCCTTTCTGGCACTCTACCCACGCTCTTCCTAGGAATTTCGCTAGCAACCTGCGCCTGTGAGGCTACTGGTCCTGCTGGTGTCGGGGTAGAGGTGACAGCCTGAGAAGGTTGCGACTTCTTCCTGCTCCTCGCCCGCTTCCTCCTTCTAGAGGTCTGCCGCGCTGTGGCGGCATTAGTGGGGGGCTGTAGAGTGGCCCCGGTGGTTGCCCTTGCTTCCTTTGGGTTTCACCGTTTCCATAGGTGTTACGGGTGGGGGGGGGGGGGGCTGGTTGCCTGCCCTTCCCTGTTACGGTAGCCTACCCGTCCTCTTAACGTGGAATTGCCTTAACGTATTTAATGAGGAAGCCTTTTGCCCTTATAGCCTCCTCTATAGATTTGGTGTCCGTGCCCATTGGTAGACCCCGGATGCCCACTTTGGTGGGCTTGTCCTCCTCCGGAGTATAGCAGTACCACGACAGTGTTGATAAGTCTTTGGAGAGCTCGACCATGTATTTCTGGATGGTTCGAAATTCGTTGGCGCTCTGCGATGTGAAGTGTACTTCTCTCCCGAATGGGCGGGCATTTGGAGGGTGGCCCAACTTTCTGTTGAGCTCCTTGAAATGCCTCCAATCCGGGAGGCATTCGGACACTATGGGCGGGTATCTGGTTCTCTCCTGGTCAGCAGGTTTGTCAGCTGGCTCTGCGGCCGCTTGCGGTCATGGCACTGCTGGTGCTGCTGCCATAATGGCGTAACTGGTGGATGGCCGTTGGCCATCGTCCTGTGGGCGCCCGGACGGATTGGTTATCTGCACCGGCGATGATCGGCCGGCGGATGCTGCAAGGGTCGCATACGTGGTGGACCCCCAGCTGTAAGATTCTTCACCCCCCTGCCCGTACTGGGCCGAGTCGTGGCTACGCCGGTACGGTGACATGGAGCGGGGGGGTTGCGGTGGTGAAGGCGACTTTGGTTGTGACTTATGCACCCTCTTCGTAGCCGCTTGGTGATGGTCTTCGTCTTCCGATAAGGATGTTGGTACATCGGAAGAAGATAAGTTGGAACCGCTTCCTTGCCTCTTTTCAAATAAAGAGGCCTCGGTCTCGGGTGGAGTGTGGCGTCTGGCCGTTTTCTTTGCCCGCTGCTGCTGGGACGACGGTTCCTGCCTGACCGTGTACTCAGACACGGCCGGCGTGAGCGCGACGCCCGGTGCGGGCTCCTTCCGCTGCGAGACGGGTTTTCTAGTAGGGATCTGCGAAAAGGAAGACACTACTCTTGAGCGTTCCGGGTTCGCCAGATCCCTAACTACAAGTGGACGCTCCAATACTCCTTTCCTATCCGGTGGTTTTCTTGAATTAGGGGAGCTCCCCTTATCCTTGCCTGACAAGTTGGTACCCTACCTAACTGAGTCAGCGGTAATCTTCTACTAGGCCCTATCTAATAACCAGCCGATCGGTAGCAACTGGTGTTGCGCGACGCGGATGGTGGTGATGACAAAAAGATGAGCTTCAACACTATGGGCACTGCCCACTCTTTTTATATCAAAAGGGTTGGGGGAAGTGCGGTGGCGGCACTTTAAGTACGCGACTAGGCACGATAGACACGAGCGTCTTAAAGCGCCTAAGAATCTGCCTACGGGCCGGTGACCTCGATGCCTCACGGAATCAGCGGACTCAACGATCGGCGGAGTATGTCGTACCGGCGGTTGTATGTGGCCACTGCTAACCACAAACAACGCACACCTAAGACATCCTATTTACCACTGGTTCGCAAAAAAAAACCTCTGTTCTGAGAATAACCAGCAAGAAACCCAACGGGACTAGTTCAAAAAAAATAAGAGCTTACAATCATGCGTGTTACAATTAACAACACAAAACAAATTAGAAATAGCTTGGTAGCGATCACCCTTCCCAGGGGTTGTTATCACCCATAAATTCCTTAATATTAAAATAACCCTTTTTATACAAACTTAGTTTAATAAAGTTTTTGAACTTTGTGTACTTACGTCAAATTTTGTATATTTTCTGGTATTTTGTTATAAAATATATACGCATATACATCGCTTCAAAAATGAATTATTGATTCTGTGGAGTCGAGTAACTGGTACCGAAATAGCGGGATATTGAAATTATGTAGTGGTTATTTTAGCACGGCCTTGTAATATCAATTCCTACAAAAATTTACTTTGACAAAGTGAAAAAAATAAACTTGTTTTATTCATGGTTCATCTAATTTAAGGAATTTTGAAAATAAAAATTAAATTAAACAAATAACACATCAAAGAAATGAATGATTCGATTATTAGAATATTTTTACCGATTATTTGAATATTTTTCCTATTATTCGCATAACAATGAATTTTAATCATCTTAAGAACGTGCTAATAAAGCATAGCCCGCCTGTCCCTGAAAATTTGTTGAATTTATAGCCGCGCTGCCGTCGATAAGTACCTAGTATCTGCGAAGTAATTTTTTAATTATTAACGAAATCCATATTCGCTTCATCTCTTTCTATACGTATTTATGACACCGTTGCAAGAACGAGAAACAACAAATATCAACGAAGGAAATCGATTAGTTCGTGGGCCGTGTTGGCATATAGTTATCGTAGTGTTGTATAACTCAATGACCAGTTTGCGTTTTACGTTTCGTAACTTTCGTACGTTTTGGTTTCTTGGTTTTGGTTGGATATGTGATAACGGTTATGTACTTAGGTATACCGATACGATATGATATTTTAATAACTTAACGTTATTAGTTACGTTTTGATATATCGGTCTCATGCCTACTAGTTTTTATTTTGATTTTTGACACTACAGCATAGAATAGAGTAATATATACAGAAACACTACAGAGTCCAGCTCCAGTAATCTACTTCAGATTCAGATTAATTGTTTTTTGTTACTTAGATTTAAGAAAAAATGTCATTAATTTCAAAATGGTTAATTTCAATTATACTACTTATTTTCTTCATAGACAGAGGTAATTTTGAACAACAGTTTTACATTCATGATAAGCAACTTTCAAATAATAATATTTTTAACTTGCTAACTTATATATTGCAGGTTTTTGTATTAAATGTTGGAATTGTCGATCTAGTTACGATCCGAATTGTGCTGATCCATTTGATAATACCACTATTCCAGTTATGGAGTGTGATGAAAAATTAGGATTGGCACATTTACCTGGTACAAAATCTAGCATGTGCCGAAAAATTCGTCAAAAAGGTTTGTTGTTTTTATTCCGGATTGTTTTCCATAGGGGTTTCTTAAATGGCTTTTTACTACTGTTTATTTTTGACTCACAAATCAGCATTGTGAGTTACTTATACAAAAACTATGTTTATGACCCGTTCTAACTAAGGCCAGAGTTAATATACTTTTAATTTACAGTCAACTCAAAATCAAACTTATGTTGCATCGCTGAATTTTCAATTGCTGTTGTAAACTAGAACCAATTACTGAACTAGTATATTTTTTGCAGTAAATGGTGAATGGCATTATTTTAGAGATTGTGCCTATTTAGGTGAAGCTGGGATTCAAGGTGACGAAAGATCCTGCTTGATGAGAACTGGAACTAACAATACCATCATAGAGTACTGCACTTGCAATAGTAAAGACGGGTGCAATTCATCATCTTTGATAAGTCCTGTACATATTGTCATATTTACTTTGTCATATATATCCAGATTTATTTTAAATATTTTCTCATAATTTGTGTATAAGCTTAGTAATTGTTAATTGTCCCAAGTGTTTTTAATGAATTTGGAGGAGGTAGGTATCTCTTACACTGGAATTGTAAAAAAATAATGTTACTTGTTTAAGGAACTTTACATAACTTTTGGGGACTTTTCCAAATATTTTTGTAAATAACAAATGATCCAAATAAATAAAGTAAATATATATTGAAAAACAAATAACTTTTTAAATAACAATGAAAATAAATTAACAAACTATAAATTGAATAATATTTTATACATTTTATAGTGTTACTACTAAGCAGTAGTAAAATGATCACAAATACCATTCACAATACTTACTTAATCAACTAACTTATCCCTATTTTATATTTTTCATATGGCATATTGCCTTAAATTTTATTCAAATACTACTGCCAGCTATTTTTTTGTGGATATACATCATAAATTGACAAATAGGAAATGAATGTCGTACAAATGTATAAATGTGTTATGATTAAGAATCTCAGGGTTATAAAATTTAAGATTAGATTTTTATTTTTAATCTTTTAAAATTAATATATACCTACATTTACTTTATTATTAAAATGTGGTAATTTTAAAAAACATCCTTTTTGTTTCTTAAAAGTGATACTTTATATTTTTGCTAGTAGAATATGTTCTATAAATATTAAAATGTTTATTAGTTTGTAGAATTTTACGGTAAAACATTCTTGTTGTTGGAGCCTTTTAACTTAAGTTAATGACACATTTTGTGAGAAGATATTGATGAAACATTATTTGATTAAAAGAGTAAGTATAGTTGACCCAACACTTACAAAAAATATTATAATATTCAAGGTTTTATTATATTAAACATGTTTAGACCACTTGTTTACTTTATCAGCTCTATGTAAAGAAAATATTTGTTTGACTAAATAACATGTTAATATAGGAATGTAAATACAGTAAGAGGACGCAATTTTTTTTTAGAAAAGTAAGTGTTCTTATAGCAGAGATTTAATCTTCATAACAAAAACTGTCAGAACTCATACGTCCATATTTAAATAAATGTTGGTGTGTCCGATTGTTATTGCGTAACTTCTGAATGATATCACCAATTGAGGTCATATTTACGCAATATATTTGTTTTATCCAGAGAATTGTTCATAGCTCTATGCTAGGATTGCACAGGTGGTACTGTAGTCAATTTATTAACAAATTCTATATTAGTTTATAGATTACTCATATCCACAATATTAGTTGATTTATAAATAATATTACAAAATACTCTGGTTGCGTTTTAATACATTTTACATACATTTTTTTATTCTATTTATAATTAGAATTTACACCTTTAAAACAGTCCGAAATCAATTAGGAATGAAACTTATGGCTCCACCTACCGGAAATTATTGAATAACTCGCTGTTAGGGTTAAAGAGGACGTAATAAATATATGAAAGCTATTTCTGGAAAAAACAGGTCACCTTATTAAAATAATATTTATGATAAATTTAATGTGTATTACTTTTATGTATGTTATAATTAAGACTGAGCGAGCCGTCCAGTTTGTATTAGGAATTGAATACTTTTTTATCAAATAAATGAACATTTTAAGAGATTGTAGTGTACAGTTTATTGCAAAATAATACCTACTCTATATGTATTGTTTAAATATATATTACACACTTACACACCACACACATACACACACCGACACATTAATATCACTTAACAGACCTATCTACCTTTATTAGTATTTAAAAAAGGTTTTTCTTTTTATATACACCTAATATATTTTAATAATTTTTAAACAGTTTCTCCAAACTGAACAAGTCTCTTATAATGTATTTTTATTTACAAGTACAGTAGGGCCTTGTTAATCCGGAGAGGCAAAAACAAGACCCTTTCCGAATTGTCGAGGCATCCGGATTATAGTATGCCATATTTAGTGGTAATAAAACACATGTTTAACCTTAGTGTCTTTAATTAATTTTCAAATTAAAGCATAAAGACAAAAATATACATGTTCAAAATTACAACCACGTTAGAAAAACAGTAAGTTAAAATAAAACATTAATAACATATAATAATAATAAACATAATTCTTCTTGAATTCACCGGGACCACTTTCTGTAAGGCTAAAAAACTTCAAGATTTTGTCTTTGGTTTTTCTTATGTCGCCTACAGTTGACCTGCCCATACCAAACTTCCAAGCAATGACAAGTAGCTGTCATCTTTACCTAACATTTCTATAATCCGCAATTTGTCTTTTATTGTTAATGTTGAATGTTACGTGGCGGCGCGTACGTACTACACGAAAGACGATAAACAAAAGACTGACGACGCCTGATAAACTGAAGAAGAAGACTGATTTACTCATGGCAACCCGCACCTACACCCACCCGCCTCCCCCGAAGCCCATTGTCCGGCCGGATTACAGAGATCATACGAAATCATACTGCATAAGCATCATAATAATCATAAAAATTATGCGAATCCTACAGAACCAGTGGATTCAGGCAATAATGGAATGAACGAAATAGAGGAGATCTCTTAAAAATCTACCAAGACTAATATTACTACTTATACAGCTAAGCAAGTAAAAGCGGGATGACGTGAGGTCTCTGAATCCATGCTAACAACCTATTTGGAAACCAGTGACGGGAGCTTTGCGAAACAGACATTGCTGAATTGGTAGCCTGTCGCATCATTGAAGCCAAGCTTTCTTCGGCTTTAGGCGCTACTGGGCAAAGTAGTCTATCCCAGCCTAGAGAAGAATGATTGAACGTATCGTAAAGACAAGTGTCATAAGACGTATGCAAGGTCTTCTGACATATTTTTTAGCAAAAAAGAAAACCCATATCAATAATCTTTCTGAATTAAAACAAATACAAAAAGTATTTTCCGTAATATTAATTATGTCAAAAAATCATAAATAATTAGTACTATACCCTCTGTAAGGATATAACGCGCATTTTGCGATTCCAAGGTTATACAGATTTTTTTGTATTTGCTCCATACATTTATTTCATTTTTTTCATAAAAAATCGTAAGTCTTCAGTTTTAAGCCAAATTACTGCGTGTGACATTTTTTACCATAGTAATAATAAACAGAAGCCGAAATGGCTTAGCTTAAAAAACGACACTTATAACTTAAAAGCTCTTGTCTTTGAAACATTATTTTCGATCCAGTGCAGCCACCCACTAGATGGAGTGACGACCTGGTAAGACATGCAGTAAGTTGATGAATGGAGAGAGGCCTGTGTTCAGAAGTGGACTTGTGAAGGGCTGTAATGATGATGATTTTCCGCGGTCTGAGATTCTTGATGATGGTTTTAACCACATCGAAGGTAACAGGCGGTAGTGAGTCATCAAACAAACCGACCATCAGGTTTAACTAAATGGAGCATCAGAGCGACCTTTTCTGTTTTCAGAGTTCTCTCCATCTGCCAATAGGCAGTGTGTGAAGGCGAGAGACAGTCTGTCCCAATGTACATCCCTGAGCTGAGCCATGTGCTCCCTGAGCTCTCTGCAGAGGCGGCGCAAATTGGACCTATTAGTGACGGTTCTATAACGGTCATTAGCCCTAACCGCAGCGTTTTTTTCTCTCAGCAACTGTCGCACCTACCTGGGGAACTAAAAGGACGATCGTTCGTCGCCCCTCCTTGATATGAGAGGAAAGGTAGGAGATGGCTTCCAATGCTACCTCCGTGGAGTCAATAAGATCTGGCACCTGTTCTAAATGTTCTGAATTCATAGATTCGAGGTTAGCCTCGAATAGGTAGGTATGTAATACCTTACAAACTGTCGGACTCGTACGAATATTAAATAAATTACACGTAAATGCTAAATCATATAATTATAAAAATATTATTATTCTTACAAAATAACGTTAAAACCTATTACTTTATGGTTGATTTTACTTAAAATAAAGCTACAAAATTATAGCATTCGCATTTGCTAAGTACTTTATTATTATTTGTTTACGCCAATACTGTGGTATTACAAATTTACCAAATCAAACACGAAAAACAGGTTTTTATTTTGATGTGTAACGATAGATTTCTGGTGATAAACACGCTTGTAGATTTCCATGCATTAATAGTGTTAGTTATTATATCTACTTATATGAAGCTAGAAAAAAATCTAAAAAAAATACCAATACGTATTCAACGTATAGGTATATGTATACGAATCTAACATGACAGTAAAAACTCTATTATGCTTCAGTGTTTCGTTTTCCATATGGAGTGTAGAATTTAGGAGTACCAACTCCCATACTAGGATAGTTGAAAAAGTGGCCATCTGTAAGCAGTAAACAACATTTCAAAAAGTCAAAAACTATCCACAACAGCGCTGGAGTAGCTACTGGGATGAAATGAACTTAGCAGTTATCGACGGTTTAAGTGTGCTGCTAAACTGCTCAGTAGCTCTAAAATCTAAAATAATTTTATTTAGTATATATTTACTTATATTACTTTTATTATATTTACTTCGAAAAAGTCGTCTATCCCACTAATATTTTTCCGCACGTTCTTTAAATTACCCCGTAGTTATAGTGGCGCCACCCTTATTTAACGGTTTTCTATTGACACTTTTTAATACACAGTCTGTACTCCTTACTTCTACACTCCATACTTTTCCAGATTACATAACAAATGTAGTTCCACATACTCGTACAATGTCGCCATCTACGCACTTAGTTTAAAGTAAAAATAAAACAAGACGGTAGATTAATATGGATCATGGATCCATGGATCTTGGTTGCACTGCGCTCGATTCATCATTCACATTTCAGAGCTCCGCCGTTTCGCACGTCCTGCAACGGTGTTAATTTTTGTATAAATTATATAGTGCCTGAATTTCAAAATTAGCGTTAAAATTACTTTAACATGAAAAATTGCCGAAAAGGAAATGCGGCGATTTGAATTCTTTAAATCGTATTAAGAAGAAAATAAAAAAAATAGAAAGGAAACTGTTACAAAGCCAACGCTGCAAATCATCTTCGCCCCCGAATTCAGTACATATGTAGCGGCGCTGTCGTCGCGCCACAAGCAAAATCATCGAAACCTAAATCGCGCTATCAAAGTTCCGAAGTAAAATCAGTATATATAGAATAGCTCCGAACTACGTAATAAAATTTTGTAACAATAATATTTCTACTACCACTCGGAGCGTTAGCCACTCTCCGGGTAGAACACCTTGCCTGGCGGGAGATTTCCCCTTTTCCTTCCACGGCCGTATATATATAATTGCCGACATAAGTCGTGAGCACACTTTTTATTGGTCGATACAACGTTGACCACGCAGACGTTCAACGTGATTGGTTCATCAATCGATTCTCGTCGTCTATTGGTTTCGAACGTATCATTCGGCTTCCGTACACATCAGAGCAATAATTTTAGTGATAACTTTTTTAATTAGTTTATTTTCGTTAATTGTTTTTGTTACCTCGTTGTTAATTGTAGTTTGTGTATTCCTTGTTATTAATTGTTTTTGTTATTTCTTGTTTAAATTAAATTATAATACATAACTTATATTTATATAATTATTTAATTGAATTCATAGTTGATTTGAATATTCTAATGTACAGTTTTTAGTTTTTGTTATTTCATTTTAGTAGGCATAAATAAATTTTATAGGTAAGGTGGGGTAAGACTAACATAGTTTATTGTAAGAAATGAAAGATCTGTTCTTATAGTGAATTTTCACATCTTACTGTTAAATGAATAATTACACTAAATTAAGATTTCTTTACACGTTTACACAAGTGTTTTGATTTTTACGCAAGTATACTCAAATCTGATTTATTAAGGGAAATCTAAAGACTATTCGAACTGCTAGTCTTGCCCCACTAAATGGGGTAAGACTACGACTGTTTTTTATTCAGTCAGAAAAACCGTTACATTTAAAGTTGTTACTTAGATTTTAACTTTATGCCATACAGAATAAGGTCCAGTTTTGTACTTACTCAGTTTTTTCTTTGTTTGGGGGAAGACTAACATATGACAAAAATTAGAGGTGCAGAACCTTTTTTCTTTATTTGGGGGAAGACTAACATATGATGAAATTCAGTGTAGAACCAGGGAAATCTTGTAATAAAATTACCAAAAATTTTAGAATCCTTTAATATCAGACAGAACATAAATTGACATTATAATAATGCAGTCAATTTATTTAATAGTTTAGGTAATAAAGAAAATAAAGAAAGAAATCAACGTTGCATTACGTCTTTGGAATATGTGTTTAAAAAAATGGCATAAAATGTACTTATAGCAAAAAAAGTCATCAATTAAGTAATTTCTTACACAAAAAAATAAAGAAAAGAAAACTGCATTACTTCTTTGGAATAACCATATGGCTAATTTTTTATACCTACTTACTTAAGTATTTAATTTTATATTTATCACCATAATGTATGAATAGGACTGTTACTTCAATTTACTTAAATTTTTTCACGAGAACTTAAAATATCTATGTGCTTACTTATGTATTGAATACCAATTTTAAAACACTAAACTGTGTTACCTAAACAATTTTTAAGAAAACTTGCAAAATTCTTATGCCGCGGTCAGGATTCGAACTTGCGACACTGAGTACTAGTACTGATAGCGAAGGTCGCAGCTTTAAATCCTGCTCGCGCCATAAGGATTTTGCAAGTTTTCTTTAAAAAAAATCTCTTTTATATAATATTATATCCTTTAAAGGAAACCTTGAAAAAGATTTTTCCTCTTCGCCCAATTATAGGATTAGGTAACTTGCACACAATGTCATCTAGATGTCTGAGCTCACAAACGTCAGGTACATCAGGGTAAACAAATGCAGTATTATCATCATTGCCTCTAAAAGCACTTTTTCTCACGTACTTCACCGTTGGTATTCCCTCATAGTTTACACTTGAAACTATTCCTACATAATGTTTTAAGCTTGATTTTGTTGTAAATTTTACCAAAACCCATTGTCCTGTAACAACAGTACTGGTGGGCAGATCATCATAATCATCCGAATTATTTGTTTCTGTTTGTAAATCGTCATTTTGATAATTTTCCACATCATCTAAAATTTCTTTGTAGTTTTCTAGATCCTTTTCCTTATTATCTAACATATCTTCTAAATTTTCTAGATCACTTTCATCCATTAGTTCTAAGTCAGCAGCACTTTCACTGGTTGAATTATAGTCTAGTTTTCTCTTTTTACTGTTTGCCGAAGTTTGTCTCTTTACGTTTTTTATTAGACTTTCTGCTTTTGTTGTTCTCTAATATTTTAACATTTGCAGTGTTTTTTCCGCCTCCTTCAGTTGTCGTATTTTTTATTGCTTTATTTTTCTCTTTACTAGTTTTTATATTTATGTCTTTTAATAATTTTTTCTCCATTTTTTTTTATTCTTTCCTCTTTTTCTTTATTTCTTTTCATCTTTTCTTCTTCAGTATGTTTTTGCTTTTTAAATACTTCTTCACTTGTAATTACTTCGGCACCGCAAGGAACTTTTGTACGTTTTTCTTTGTTATGTGGTGATCCTGATTTTATTTTCTGAAGCAACAATTCTTCAAAAGTATACTTACACTTTACTAGGCGATCATCTATAATAGTAATTTTTTTAGCATTGAAATCATTAGACTGTGTAGTTTCAGCAGTTTCGGCGTCAGAATGGTGTTTGTCTTTTACAGATAAGCATTTTTTATCATGATCATTTACTTTTTTCAAACAGATGGAAATTAATGAAGGTAATGACGATGGAACACCGATACTTGTGTTGCTCACGGGTGGAGTCTCAGTTTCATTCTTGGATAATTCTTTGGCCCATGATGGGCCAGGAGTTGGCTGAGTACTTTGGTCTTGAGTTTGAGGTTCATTGGATTGGCAAAGCTGTTTTTTATATTTCGCAAGTTGGTCTGGGTGAAATTTTTCTTCTGGCACTGCTTTATTGTTAAAAGGATAAATACCAGCTTTGCGAAACCCAGCAACACAAACTTTAGGATCTACTTGAGCCCAAATTTCGCCAATAAGCTTTGAGAAGTCTTTTTTTGGCATCACTTCACCCACATGCAATCTTTGCCACTTTACAAGGGCCTGATCCCACTTGTCCTTAAAAGACTTATTTACTGCCAAATCTAGCGGCTGCAGATTGTCGCTGGTGTGTGCTGGGATTTTCAAAATAGTGATGTCCGCTTCACGTGCTTTTTCTATTATGTTTAATCCTACATGGGTTGAGTGGCCATCATATATTAGTAATATCGGTCGTTTTTGACCCACTGTCGGCAAAAACACTTTTTCAAAAAATCTCTCAAATACATCGGTTTCCATCCAACCATTCTTGGTCGCTGCATACCTAGTCCCAGGATAGTCATCCTTAGTCATCCACTGGTCCCAAATGTCTTTCCCTTTATAAACAATTAGTGGGGGTGTTTTGTCTCCAGCGGCACTAATTCCCAGTAAAACCGTAGTGTTGCTTTTGCCAGGTGATGCAATAGTTCTAGTAGAAGCATATCCTTACAAACCCACTACTTTGGTTTTACTGGGGTCTTTGCAAAAACTCGTTTCGTCTAAGTTCCATATCTGTGAAGGTTTATCGTGTAATTCCAATTCGTCCATTGTTTTTTTCAGCAAATCATAATAGGAGTATATGATCCAAGGATTGCAGGCCTTTTTCTGAGAATTTTCCACGGCTTGTGGTTTTTTGACGGCCAAATTGTGGCGTTTTTTGAAAGCCATAAACCATTCTTCTCCTGGGATGCCGTTTTTAAAAGGATATTTTATGTTGTTTTTTGTTACATAGTGTCCAACAAACTCCATTATTTCTGTTCTTGATAAACCGAATCCGTATATTTCCATTTGATGTAAGTGTTCTGCCAATCTTGTTTCTATTTCCATTGGAATAACTGTACATCTTCCTAAAGAATCAGATTTATCGCCATATCTACCATACACTCGAGCTACTATTGTTGGTCTAGGAATATTGTAAGCAATAGAGGCTCTGTACGCCGTCAATTCACCACTTTTTACTTTCCCGATAGCTTCCAACTAGTCATCACGCGTATATTTAGTTGCTCTATCTGTTTTTCGGACATTATTTCGTACCATCTTGCGTTCATCTGAAATACAAATAGCAAAATCTTGTTTTTTTTTTTAAAGGAAAAGAATAACGTATATATATATGCACCTATTTACCAATTCACGCTCACGAGAAATCAACAGGGAACTCAGCCCGATACATTTACAGAGGGTTGCTATCAATACAACAAGTTCCGCTCCGCAATTCCCCCAAACCTGCGAAACAAAATAGCTTCCCATACAAAAAAAATATCCACCAAGCGCAATATTTATGGAAAAGCCGATTTCGTTAAGTTCAGGAAGCTGCGGAACAGAATCCGTTGACACCGACCACAACTTTCTGTGAAAGAATCAGACAAACTGAACCCCCCATTGGCCTCCCGCGAGCATAAAGTAACAAATAAGCACTTATATATACGTTACTCTTTGAATCATAAATATTTCTGATTCACGTACGTAAGTAATACATTTATTTACAACTTAGAAGTTATTTGCTCCCAATGTAAATATATATCTGGATAAAATATGTTTTTTGGAAAAGTCAAGAAGAAGGATGAAAGAAGCTTGCATGTGAATGAAATGAGAATGTTGAGATGGATGTGTGGTGTGACAAGGATGGATAAAATTCGTAATGAATTTATAAGAGGGAGCCTGAAAGTAAACAGTGACAGAAAAGTTGGGAGGAAGTAGATTGACATGGATGGGCATGTGATGCGGAGGGATGAAAGGTATGTCACAAAACGAGTGTTGAATTTGAAAGTGGACGGATACGTATACGTGAGCAGAGGAAGACCGAGGAAAAGATGGATGGACTGTGTGGACTGACATGAGAGTGAAAGGTGTTAGCGTGGAAACGACGGCTGATAGAGAGGAATGGAAGAGAAAGACATACTGCGCCGACCCCAAATAATGGAAAAAAGGGCAAGCGAATAATGACTTGTGTATATGCAGAGAGATAACAATATTAGGAACCATCCAAACGTCAAACCAATTTGTAAAAATAAGTACCGTGGATAATAATTTTTAAAAATATAGTTCCTAAAAAAATGTTTACAACACATGACTTGGGGCAAGACTACCATATGTTAGTCTAGCCCCAGGTGGACTGGTAGTCTTACCCCACCTCGCGATTTAGAGGTTATGTATTTGTTTTTATCAATATTTTTTAAATCAATTGGCTTTACGTTGTACCAATATCATTACTTAAAAGCTAGTATTATTGCAATTATACTTACGTATGTAAGGTTTAAAATTCACCACTTTTTCACAAGAAAATTTTATTATTATCACTAAACGCCGACCTCGTGTTTTGCTTCCTCAAATGTCAACTTAGATTTGTGTCATGTTCACCATTTTTACGTAAAGTAGCGACATCTGTGTTTTGAGCCAAGAACTTTTTGAGTGTTTCCTACTTTACTAGCATAACAAACTAGAGTAGGAAGCTGTGTATAATGAGTTATTACACTATGATAGTCTTCCCCCCGTGATTGTCTTACCCCATCCTACCTAACTAATTACTACTTAAATAGATACTAATAGTGAGATTTATCGAAAATCACAAAATGGATGTTTCTGAGGTTAACTAGTATAAAAACATTTGAGTAGCTACTAATATTATACAGTGAAAATAATAGTTTGTCTTTGTACTTTTCAAGTCAATAAGTTTAACCAAACTAAAATATGTATGGTACTATGAGTATTGCGTAATTCTGTGACGAAACCAATTTTACGACTTTAATTGTTAGGCGCTTATTACATTATACAATTTTTAGGAAATCTAATTAGGAAATAGGAAGGTGTAATCGTAGTTAGAAGAAAAAAACTGTCCAATATGAATATAGTGCAATTGTTCGAACTTGGCGACTGAATGAATTTTTTAAGAGTTGATTCTAAGCAGTTTGATTATTTATTAAGTTTGGTATCCAAACATATTGAAAAAGAAGCCACGATATTTCCACTTAGATCAAAGTTCAAAGCGCGGGCGCCAACTGGTTATTCTAAATCGTAACGTATCGATTACACTGTCCTAAATTGTAAACAATTTAGGAAGTAGAGCGATTGGGACCTCCAATTTGACTAAATCGGATCCTAACTGTTCTAACTACGATTACACCTTCCTACTTCCTAATTAGATTTCCTAAAAATTGTATAATGTAATAAGCGCTTTACAGAAATGTAATGACTTGTCAAAATGGAGTAAAAAAAATGGTATCGAAATTGAATTTTATTCCTCTCTTTGTTCTGAGTTTATACGTAATTTGGATTGGGAGAGGTTAAGGTATTTATCTGCTGAGTGTAATATCTGTCCGTGTACTGAACATCGCGAATACCTGGATAGCTTGTATAACTCTTTTATTAGTTGTATAAAAAGCGCGACCATACGTCGTCTGTCACAGCATGTTGTCCAGAGGTCGCCTATTCCAGGGTGAAATGAGTATGTACGCGAGGTACACACGAAGGCACCGCGAGCACGAGCTGGGTGGTTAACGGCCGGGGCGCCTTCTTCTGGTCCGCTCTTCGATGAAATGAAAATTACGCGAACTATTTTTAAAAGTAGATTAAGGTTTTGCCAAAATTCCGCTGATTAAATCATAGATAAGATTTCGGCATTTTGTTTAAGTAGAAACTTTAGTCAATTTTGGAAAGATACGGGAAATTTGCTTAAGACTGGTCGAAGATTACGGAGTGTGTGGATGGCCTGACGGACACACTGGCGATTGCAAACTTGTTTAGGGACAAATTTCTTGCGTTAAGTTCAGGACATTGTACTTCTCATAATGAATATTATGTAGCAGATGGGAAGGACATTGTGTGACATTGATCTTTAATGCTCTGCTCCAGATGAAACTAGGAAAGGGGACAGGATATGATAATATAAGCGTGGAATATCTTCGGTTTGGGGGACCTGCCTGTCTAAATCATGCTTACATACCGGTATATATGCTTAAAACAGTAATAAGTCATGTTTAGTCAAGTCTTAAATGTAAATCAAGTAGTTCGACCGACAGTTGCAACTATAGACCGATATCCATAGCTAAAACTTGTGCTAAACTGTTTGACACCATGTTATTAGGTGCTATTTCCAAATATATAGATATTAGCGATGATCAATTTGGATTTAAAACGAATAGCTCTACGGATACGACGATTTTTACTTTAAAGCAAACCGTTGGTTATTATAATAAATCTAAAAATAAGCGGAAAACAAATATTTATGCATGTTTTATCGACCTGAGTAGGGCTTTTGACAGAGTCAATTATGTATATTACATAATTGACTCTGTCAAAAGCCCTACTCAGGTCGATAAAACAATAGCAAGCAATATTAACATATTGATCTCATGGTATAGTCCGCAAATTAATATAGTAAAATGGTGTGATACATATTCTTAGGAATTTCTCCTAGTGTGGCTTGAGGCAGGGAGGGCTAGCATCGCCTTTTCTTTTAATCTATATATTGATCAGCTGATCAAGGAGCTTAGAAGCACCAGACTAGGTTGCCGCATTGGTTCTGAGTGCTTTAATAAATAGAGTTATTCTGATGAGTCCCTCGATTGTTGCGCTGCGTGCACTAATTCAGATATGTGAGAAATATTCGATGGATCATAACCTATTGTACAACACCAAGAAGTCTGTTTGTTTGCTTTTAAAGAACGGTAGGGTTCAACCTCATATCCCCCCAGTGTATTTGTCTAATTTGCAATTGGAGTGGGTAACGACGTTTAGATACTTGGGCACGGTAATTTTGTCTATTACCGTGACTTGGGTCATATTGTTACTCAGGATCTGTGTGATGGTTATGACATGGACCGCGAACGACGTTCTTTGTCAGTGCGTGCCGACATGATAGCTCGACGCTTTCAAAGGTGTTCTTATGCCTCTAAACTAGCGTTGTTTTCGGCTTACTGTCAGCCACTTTACACTCCTCAGCTGTGGACGAATTACACTAAATAGGAATACCGCAGGCTAAAGGTGCAGTTTATTGATTCGTTCCGCGTTTTGTTTCGTCAGCCACGATACTGTAGTGCGTCCCAGATGTTCGCAGAGACCCGTGTCGCTGGAAATGCACTAGTCCGTCACCGTATCGCGCGATTTAGAAGTTTCCTTTTTGGGTCGCAGAATAATCACATTAAAATTATTTGTAATACTTGTACATTTAGTGAAATTTTTAATAGGTGGTCAAATTTATTAATATCTAAATAAATATTTTGATTAATTAACCAATGATATAAATTAATATTTAGGGATCAGTGTTGTCTGTATTATTATTATTAATAATACAGTACGCTATTATACAGGTACATCCGAGTATCTAACTAAATTGGTTATTAGAAGAGTACTAAGACAACAGTGTCATCTCTTATTATCTTACGGAAATTGTGTATACTACTTTCTCTGTCGCACAGTTTCCGTTTGGCCGTAATTATTTCGTGGTATTTACTGACATCGGAATAAAATAAATTCAATAAAATATAGATACTTACGAGTGAAATGTTTGTTACATCTTGGGTTTTATTTGTGTTTCTAGAATTATTATTGCACTTTCGAAAGGCACACGATGGCATTCTGAGAGTTTTTTGGTAATTTCAGCGCGTTAGTTCCAATGTGCAACATCTGGCTGTCACCGCGCACAAATGAGCACTGATTGCGAATGAGTGAGCTCACTCATTCGAGAATAAAAGTATTTCAGAGTGGTCATACCATGGTAAGGGCGCATATAGAGTGTAGGTGGACGCGAAGTATTAACAAGGTTTATAGTGCTACATACGAACACTAAACAAAATAGATGCGATAAGGTGTAAACATATTTATGACATCTCGTAAACAGCTCTGACTCTGATGGTGTTTAGCGCTAATTACTTCTATATACTTATTTTCGTCATTAAATTTGGCACTCGCCTAATTTTGTATTTAGTTTTTCGAAACAAGATTCTGTTACCGAAAGTCAACACAATTTTATTTAAATTATATTACACAGTATAATAAAATACTGAAAACATTTATACTTATTAACACTTAAATCTGTTTTAGTATGACATCAACATGTTTGATAGAATCAGGCGTTACCTTGCGGAAATCCATTATAATAAAAAATAAAAATATAAATTTATTCGCAACCTTCCACTAAATAAATACAATGATGTGTCTTACCTGGATTGAAGAGCACCTGTAAGCCAACAGTAGACTCTACGGCGGCTTATCAGCCGCCGTAGAGTCTACATTTCCTGAGGATACCTCGTGTAGAGGCGAAAAACGTGTCGTATTATCGTCGATGGTGTGTCTTACCTGGAATAGTGGTGTTGGGAGTAGTGGTGCTGGGACTAGTGGTGACGGAGTTAGTGCACGCAATTGAGGGAGGGCGGGAGGTGCTCTTCAATCCAGGTAAGACACATCATTGTATTATTTAGCGGAAGGTTGCGAAGAAATTTATATTTTTATTTTTTATCAACATGTTTCATTATTTTCAGGGACGTGGGAAAATATTAACGGTGTATAGTCCGAATTGGGCTTTAAAATTGACAAGAATAAATAAACAACACGAACTTAAATGAGTTCCGGTTTAGGATCGTTGTTCTACTTCTACTCGGATAATATTTTTCATGTGCTTGGTGTTGAAATTTTTAACATTAAATAGTTTTTGAGTGTTGTACCTAATATTTTTAATTTTATACAATAATATAAAAAAGTGACCCGAAAAACATATTTTTTTCGAAAATGAAGTGTTTAGAATTTCTCTCAGAGTATCTATTATAGTCATTAAATCGAAATTAAAAAAAATTGGTTTTTAATAAAATAATGTTATAGCTATATATAACATTTAGCGTTGAATAACATCTATATTAATGCGATGTGTAATGTGTCTTAAAATATGGAAGGTATTGCTAGTAGTTTGACCAGTCTATGTATAGAAATAACTGGTTTTTCTTCTTTGTTTTCCAAGCCTCACAGATCTGCGCTATACAATACAATATATCAAATACAATAATGAAATGTCAAAATATTTTTAATTTTTGGAAGGAATATCAGACGCACTCTTTTTTTTTAAATATTTTTGAAATCATCTAGGCCCGCAAGATGGGTTCGAGAAGCACAACAACGGCTTGGTACTTGTTCCCGCGTTATGTAAAAACCTAGTAGCGAAAACAAGAAAGAAGTTTGGGTTTAGTGACGCAAGAGTGAGTGAGTGAGACAAGAAGATAATCCTCAAAGAATATCAAGGTGTCCCAATCAGTTTGCGAATGACGATGATGACAAGAGCGCGATTTCTGCCAATTTTGAATAGAAAACAAATTCTTGTCTTACGACAGCATAAACGAATTAGTAAACTGAACTGAAAATATATAAGGGTCTTAATACAAAGGAAAAATAATTTTGGGTATAATTTTACACCTCTTGGCCTTCACGCACAGACTTGTTTATCTCCCTTCGTATGTTATAGGCTTATACATTTAGTCATGCAATAGTTATGGTACTTTTATTAATTACGCATAGTTTGTTTTGTATTCGTATTCATAGGAAGTAAACTTAACAATCTAATGTGTTACATTAAGTGTAACTATGTACTTATGTTGTTGTATTGTTGTATGTTTTATTTGAAAACAACGCCCTATAGCATAAATATACGTAATTATTATACACAATTGGGGAAGGTAAAGTTTTCCCGAGTACAACCTCACAGTGGCTGACGTAGTGAAGGGCAACTCCTACTAAATGGAGTTGATTAGTCATGCAGAGAAAATCAATTGATAGGGGTGGTTTAGCCCGTGTTTTTTTGCAATCTGTGATGGTCTAATTTCAGCATGCTATGGCAAATATCCAAACTATACGCGGTTTACCGTGCTTTAGCACGCTGCAGCTGTATTATGGTGGTAGCACGAATGGGTTGGCTCGACCGACGAAGGAATATGCTCTCACAGATACCAGCGTAAAATAGCAGCTTAATACTGCTGTGTTGTGTATGGTTAATGTAGAGGTCCGGAGACCCTTTTTTATAGGATAGGGTCGCAAACGAGCACATAGTCCACCTGATGGTAAATGGTTGCTGCGGCCCATAGATACCTATCTACATCTATCCTCAATTACGATACAAAATACAGATGCGTTGTCACCCCGTGAGGACTAAGATTGAGTGCCTCGTTTCCAGTAAAAAGGGTCTCCGGTTCTCTACACTCAGCATACTAAATACAGCAGCATTAAGCTACTATTTCACGCTGGTATTCTGTGAGAGCGTGGTCCTTCCCCGGTCGAGCCGACCCATTCGTGCTACAACTATACTAGTAATATAACTGCAGCATGGTTCTACCACGTAAATTTTTTTTACTGGAAACTAGGCATTCCATCTAAGTCCACAGGCGTGACGACGCATCTGCGTTTTGATTCATAATCGAGCATAAATGTAGATGTCTATGGGCCACAGCATCCACTTACCACGAGGTGAACTGTGTGCTCGTTTGTCACCCTTATTCTATAAAATAAAATGTTATTTTTCTTTAAATCACATAAGTAATCTTATTTCTCAAATAATACGTATGAATGTGTGCATAAAAGCTTGTGTAGACGATACGGCAGCGCGCACCGCGCAGTGCTCACGCGGCATAGTTAATTATTGTACATAATAATACTACATTTACCGATACATAGGTAATTAGATGAAAAACAAAAATAAGCTACCGCGACTAGAATGTTAATTATTGTTTATTTTTAGTTGTGTATGTTCGTAGAACGTTACGTAGTAAGTTTTTTCATTTAATGCGATAACCTCATCGCCACTGAGTATACTGACAGGCGTTTTAACCTTTATATGTAAATAAAAAAGAATTCAAAAAAAATATTCACTTGATTTTATGTATTTAATACGTCTTTTACAACCATATAACTGCAGAAGCTGTATAAACAACCTATTGAATGTTAAATCCCGGTATTAAAATAGCTAGAAATTTGCTTTGAGTTTTTGCTATTATATATTGACAGGCGTTTTTAAATTACAGTTTTAAACCTAGAATTTCCAACTCAAAACAGCACCATGGTTGCGGTACCTTTTTTTTCTAAGCATAGAGGGCAGACACAAAAAAAACAAAAACCCAAAGATGGTTGTATAACACGAGCCTTCTAGAAAATAATACAAATAATAAATTATTTATTTTCTCACCACAATATTAACTTATAGAATTATTGTACATAATATTAGAATATTACACTGGTGGGAGACTGGTGCCTAAGCTAGGCTTTACGCCTGTATTTCAGGACACCAGGTTTCCGCCCTATGGTTGTAATTACAATACTTTTATCATGTACATGTACCATATTTGTAATTTACATAATGTACCTTCTTTTACCTAACTAGTATTTAATATTTATTGAAATCTGGTGAACGCTGAACAAAAGAAACAAAAGACAGTCAGTTTCTGAGTATTATTTATTTATTAGTTTTCCCAACTATACAAAGAGCTCATGTTGTTACTGTTTTTCTTGCAAACTATACCTGGCGCATGGAAGTTTACACTTGTATGTGAAATGATAATTAAATTCATAAATAACTGCCGATGTTCGATAATTAGTCAATCACTGACAAAAAATATCGTCTCATGGGCAGTACTGTCTTTACCATAAGGGCACACGGGGCCCGTGCCGCTATACAATATTTTTTTCTATTTTAAGAAAATATAACCCGACAAAAGAATAGCGTAAATGAGGGCGTTATTAGTGACTTTCTGGCAACCCCGTGCTGCGACAAGCCACACATTGACGAGTTAACTAGAAACAGTAGCATTGACAGAAGTTCTAGGTAGAAAATATGTAGTTCTGCGTTTCGCCGCCGGGCATTTTCGCCGGACTGTACAGTCGCCTTACTTAGAGGCTTGATTTTTGTTTAATTTTCGGCAATTTATGTATTTATAGCCTATGAGATAAAAACATCATTTCGTACTGTTTAATGAAAATAACACCTTTTTATTTAATATGATAATTTTTAACCACAATTAATAGATTTTATAGCAAATAAATGTTACGATCCTTATTTTCAGACAAGTGAAGCATAAATTTTAATGAAATAAATAAAAGCAATGAACATATTGATGTTGTTATAGAATATTTTCATTTTTTGAAAGAAAGTTTAGGAAAGAAACATTAAAGTTTACGTTTTCCTAAGAAATTATAGTCCCTGTTGTAAACCAAATATATTATAAACACTATTGGCGCCATCTACCCTTACCATTTGTAAAGCGCCATCTATGGTTCTCTTTCCTTACACAAACTACTTACCTAACTGGAACAAACAGTTCACATAGATAACCATAGATGGCGCTACATATGTGCTGCTTACTTTAGCGACACGGAAAGGCGGCCATTACATTACAGCTTAGAGGCTTGATGTTTGTTTAATTTTCGGCATTCTATGTATTTATAACCTAAATATATAATAACACCTTTTTATTTAATATAAAAATAACACCTTTTTATTTAATATAATTTTTAACCACAATTAATAGATTTTATAGAAAATCAATGTTACGATCCTTGTTTTCAGACAAGTGAAGCATAAATTTTAATGAAATAAATAAAAACAATGAACATATTGATGTTGTTATAGAATATTTTCATTTTTTGAAAGAAAGTTTAGGAAAGAAACATTAAAGTTTACGTTTTCCTAAGAAATTATAGTCTTCGCTATGAAATTTGTCAAATATTTTACCTCATTTTAAAGTGGCGCCGCCCTGGTGGCAGAAAAAGTCGTGGATTGGTCATGTGACATATTATTTGATTTTTACCAATTAACTATAATAAATATAAGATCATAGCAGAAAAATGTGTTTGTCATTCACTTCTTTTACTTCCCATAAGGGCCCCAAATTCTTGTGTGCCCAAGGGTCCCGGTATGGCCTAAGACGGCGTTGCTCATAGGTGCTATAAGAGTTGCAGCGGATTGTTCGATTTACTCGCTGGACTTCGCTCAGTATGCTCTCACAGAATATCCGCGTAAAATAGCAGCATAACACTTTTTACCTGAGTTTAGATGCCTACGCGCCGCAGCGTCTTCGTACCGTCAGGTGGACTGTGTGCCAGTTTGTCATCTTCATTTAGTAAAAACATTAAAAGTAATTTCTGAATTACAATTAAATAAGCAAATTCCTCTGTTTTGGAAAGAAACTACAAGATACACAGCGGGATAAAGTTTACATTTTACAATAACAAATTAGTTAATTCCGTTTACACGCATTTAACAAGCGTAGCCATAGAATACTATAATACATACATAATAGAACGGGGGAGTGGGCGGAGCCCGCGTAGCCACTAACATGTCACTAACACGTCAATTCACACGTATGACTGTCAAAACGAGATGTGTTATGACGTTACATTCGTTTCCAATATGGAGTGTACAAGTAAGGAATACGAACTCCCATAGTAGAACAGTTGAAAAAGTGTCCATCTGTAAGCACCAAATAACAGTACAAAAACTATCCACAAGAGCGCTGGAGTAGCTACTGGGATGAAGTGAACTTAGCAGTTGTCGACAGTTTAATTGTGCTACTAAACTGATCAATGGCTCTAAAATCTAAAATAATTTTATTTAGTAAATATAACCTCGAAAAAGTCGTCTATCCCACTAATATTTTTCGGCGCGTTCTTTAAAATTTAGCCACTATACCTAGTGGCGCCACCCTTATTTAACGGTTTTCTATGGACACTTTTTAATACACAGTCTGTACTTCTTTCTTCTACACTCCATAGTTTCCAAATTTCGCATGAAAATTATTTAGAAAATGCCAAATTGCACCCTATTTACAAATAAATATGTATTAAAATCCGTCTGTCAACACAGCGAATCGGGTTTGTAGTAGTGATTAACTGATAATACGACGTAATTGCTTGTATGTGTGCTCCCGGCGACACCGAATCTCGTACAAAATATGGCCATTCTATTGTGTATTACTGTATTCGATGAGCGTAGCTGATTTTACATTACCTTACTTCGCTTAATGAGGGAGGTGCGTAGTAGTGATATAGGTAGACATTTATAGACCATTACTTCATCTTTTACTTTTGTGCATGCTCTTATGCCGACACATTTCGATATCACGCTTCTAAGCGTCGGGGGTCAGCTCTTCAAGGGAAACGTTGCGAAACGCATCCTCGCACAATTAATACAGCAAAAATATTAGATATCCGTTTGTTTATTAATTTCTATTCGGTTAAACGCCGCGCTTAGTTAGGAGCCGTTGTAGCTCAGATGGTTAGCGCTCGCGGTAAATTCCACAGTACGTGAGCAAACAGGGTTCGCTCCACGCCGGCACTAATGAAATTGTTAATTGCAAAGTGCTGATTTAACACGTGCAAGGCGGTGAAGTAAAACATCGTGAGGAAACCTGCATGTCTAATATTTCGAAGAAATGTGAAGTTCGCCAACACGCATTGGGGTCACTTCCTTTCGCTAAAACCCTCTCAGAAATGAGAGGAGGCCGGTGCCCAGCCGTGGGACGTATATTACAGGCTGTAACTTTAACTTTTTAACTTTAAACACCGCGCTTCTAACTCGTGCGCCGGTGTTTTGAAAGATTTTGTGTACATAATGTTTTGTATAATTGCATAAATAAATAACAACTTTAGTGGTGTTTATCTTTATATTATCAGCATTAAGTTGTTGTGTGTAATAATTTAGTAATTCGGAGACAAGTTTTACTGGAGTTTTTTTTTTTAATCGTTATTGTTTAAAGTATTCGAAATAGTAACATAGCCATATTTTACATGACATGCAAAGTAGGCTCTAAGCGATATTGGATAGATTGACGGACCGCGAACTTAAGAGTCATCGGTTCGAATTCACAATTTAACTACTGTTGTGTGGTCATAAACCAGTTCAAGAACAATACATTTTATCTTACTTGGATTGGTCAGTCGGTATATTAGTAATGTAAACAGTATCGGTTTAGCGTAATTGTAAATTAAATCTCACAGAATATCAGCGTAAAATAGCAGTTAATGCTGTTGTTTCGTACGGTGAATGTAGAGAACTGTAAACCCTTTTTACTGGAAACGAGGCATTCCATCTTAGTCCTCACGGGTGACAACGCATCTGCATTTTGATTCGTAATCGAGGATAGATGTAGATGTCTATGGGCTGAAATATCTACTTACCATCAGGTGGACTGTGTGCGTTTGTCACCCTTATCCTGTAAGAAAATAACTGAAAGCTTTTCATCACCAGTCATAGAATTAGTTTTTATTTTTAATTGCGTAAATAAGTTTGTGTCGATGACCTTATGAATGTTTGTTTTTTTTTACAAAACGTTGATTAGTGTTTGTGTATCCCTTAAGACTTCGTATCAATATTGGCAAGCAATTTATTTCTTCTTGTAATGTGAAATGCCGAACTTTCAATGGCTGCGTTTGGCATGAAAAAGTGCTAGCAAGCGCTTGTAAGCAAAATGGCGATCGTAAGCGGTAAGCGCTGTCAAATCGTAAGTAGCTATTTTCCTCTAGGACACGAAGTTAGCTTTAACCGGGGAACCTAACCTAATTTAAATATATGTTTGTAAAGTATTCATATTAAAAACTTACCAAACATGAATTTTTATAACATGTATAATATGTTTATTCATGTCATTATATTACTTGAAACTAATATTGCACAAAACAACTTATAAACTCTAATTCAAAACAAACAAAGTAAATCAGCACAATGGCGGATTGTGTCAGCGCTACCGAAGTTAGCAAACGTGTCCTGGCCGAAAACTGTTTAGTTTCGCCATTTTGCTTACAAGCGCTTCCCAGCGCTTTTTTCTGCCAGACGCAGCCATTTTCTTGCTATTTTCACGCCATTGTACTAGCATTAGTGTAGAATTTTGGCTGCGCTCGTACAATTTTCAATCGCATTTAAAATTTCAGGATTTGTTGCAAATTTCATAGCATCTCTAAATCCCGCTGACTGCCTCTTTGCTTTAGGTCTATATTTACAAACTCGTATTTTAGCTGCAATAATTTTTTTACGAAACATTTATATGAGACTGAAACAGAAATTGAGCAGCATGTTCTTTCTGACTTTTGTCTGATTCTGCGTGGGTTCTTATTTATCTGAAAAATAAACAAAGAATCGGGTTTTAGTCCAAAAGTACTTACATAATTAATTAATTTATTTATTTAACCTTTATTACATTCCTTCTACCAAAGAATATAAAACGCGGACTGAAGAATGCCATAAGGCATTAACTTATGGCATCTGGTTTTACTGCGGATATCAGAAATGAGGATATCCGCAGTAAAACCAGAGTGACCGACATAGCCCAACGGATTAGTAAGCTGAAGTGGCAATGGGCCGGCCATATAGCTCGAAGAACCGATAACCGATGGGGAAGAAAGGTTCTCGAGTGGCAGCCTCGTACCGGTAGGCGTAGTGTAGGGCGACCCCCCACTAGATGGAGTGACGACCTGGTAAGATATGCAGGAAGTCGATGGATGCAGGTGGCTCAGGACCGTGCTTTGTGGCATTACTTGGGGGAGGCCTATGTTCAGCAGTGGACTTGTGAAGGGCTGTAATGATGATGATGATTAACTTATGGCATTCTCTGCCAGTCAACTCTGGATGATTTATCGTTCTTTCTTAACAAAGATAAAGATTTAACAACTTACAACAGCAATTATACAAACTAAAAGTGAGTGTAGAGAACCCTTATGGGTGACATCGCATCTGGATTTTGATTCTTAATCGAGTATAAATATAGATGTCTATGGGTCACAGCATCCACTTACCATCAAGTGGACTGTGTGCTCGTTTGTTAACTTTATATTTATTAAAAAGGGCTGGCTCATTTTTGCGCAAAGTATCTATCTGTTTCCCGCGGAAATGCAGCCCGCTTTCATGCCAGCATTCCATGCGGGCGTGATTTGTACTGTAATTAGTTATAAGATTAGGGTTGTAAGTTATATTGTTACATTGCAACAAATTTCTATAAAAAATAAAAAGTTGGAATAACTTTACCATTTTTTTTTTCAATAACTAAGACACATGGAGACAGTAAATTGCTAATTGTAGCAATACTTGGATGTGAAATGTTTGCCTCTACTGATGGATTTGGGATATTAGATAAAATATTAAAATAATGTATTTATCTGGGACAAGTGAGGTCTCTCCATATCTACTTTACTAAATTCCATTTGTTAGAATACCCCCCTTTCCATACATAATGATGAATGTAATGTATAAAATAATAGTGAGTTCGATGAGATACAGACATATTAAAATATTATGCAATATATGTACGCTCCACATTTAAAAGATTTTTTTTATTTAACGTTATTTTCGGACAACATACATTAGAAGGGTTACGTAATTAATTGTAATAGTAAAAGGGTTAGTAGCACTATAATAATTATAATAATTTAATTTCAAGATTTTACTTATTTGGACATTGTCAGCTAGTAGCTCCTCCTTAAGGCCGAATACGAAGAGAACTGGCAAAAATTAATGTATTTCTCTTGACTAGAACTTTGACCTGAAGTAATTCTAAGCTTTAAAACATTTTTGTAGGTTTGTTCGGGTCCTTCACAATGTCACCGTCATTTTAAAATTTTAAAATAAATGAATATACCAACAAATAAAAGAATGTTAAGAAAAGATATATAAAATTATTGTTCTTCCAAAACTCTGTGAATTTTAATTTAGGAAAAATTCTTTTACGTAAAAATGTTTGTATTGTAATTCCAAAGGTACCTGCTATCTTTATTTTCGATACAAAATATTATTTATTAACATAATTCCTTTTAATTAAAACACCTAATAATAATATCGTATATTGCCAGATAAAAGTTTGCCGTAATAAATTACCAGGCGCTTCGACGTGTGACGTAAGGTAACAACAGTCGATGTGTCTGTAGCGAAAATCGTTAATTTATTGTTTTATACGCGTTTAAGTGTCTATAAATGTAAATATGGGTAGGAAAAGAAATAAATGTTACCTAAGTGGTAAAACAAAGAGATTTTATCGCATGA
Organism: Parnassius apollo; assembly: GCA_907164705.1. Classification (NCBI taxonomy): domain Eukaryota; kingdom Metazoa; phylum Arthropoda; class Insecta; order Lepidoptera; family Papilionidae; genus Parnassius; species Parnassius apollo. Next base: position 394,540 of record CAJQZP010001129.1, read on the forward strand.
AAGCTGCTCGAATGTTGTATTTTGAGGTTAATATTTATATTTAGTGAGGTAATTTTTTGTTTGAGGCTGCCTAATAGGTTGCATTTTTACTCATTTACATTAGCCAAACTGATCATTTATACTTTTCTAGTTTCAAGTGAGAAACACTAAAAATGTAAAATATCAAGACCCAGTCGGAAAAGAATGTACAGAGTAGTGCAAGCACAGAGACCGCAAATAATGTCAGTCAGTGTATGTCCGAAAGCATGGGGTAAAAGTACATAATTAAGAAAAACCGAAATACTTCGGATGTGAAGTGATTGACCAGTCGGAGTAGTCTTGTGAGAATTTACATACACAGTACCTATCCCCACTATGGGGCAATCACCGACTTTTTAGTTTTTTTTTTCTTTATTATTTATGCAATTTGCATTACGGCATCTTGTAAGACTCACAAGAACAAACATTTTCAGTTATATGAGATTCTTTACGTACGATGCACCAATTAAGAAAAAAAATCGTTATCAATTCAATAACTTTTCGAACAATATTTTATAACGAATAAAGTAATCTATTGGAACTAATATTATAAATAAGAAAAATTTATTTAAGAAGTATGCAATGCTCTCTGTGTTGTTCATTACTCTGCATCTGAGCTAGTTCAGTCAAATATAATCAAATCCCGTACGGCTTTGATTATAGGTATTATACATGTCTATATAAACAAAGCGTAGATACTGGCGGCGCGTGGTTTGCTGCGAAACTAGCAAGGTCATTCGCTTTTTTTTTTTGCGTCCGAAGCAATTAAAGGGCTACCCTATACGTAGGGAGGCGGAAAATACGTTACGCATACCACGATAGCCGGTCTATCGTGGTTATGAGGGGCTCACTGTCCTACCGGGGACCCTAAGTGATACCCTCTAAAACCGCCTTTGGGGACAGGCAGCCGGCTGATTAAGCTGTATTGTGCCTTATCATGAGCGACCCTCTTTTGGGAAAAGAGGGCGCAGGCGGCTAAGTGCCGCTGAGGGAGTGCCTACGAAGGCAAATTAATGTTAGTTATTACAATAATTTAATTTAATTAGAGTTGGCCTGAGCCGCCAGGAGACAGTTCAGGTCGTTTGACAGTTTATTAGGCGGGTCCGAAAGAGAGTTTCTCGGCCTGCGGACACGATAGCGAGAGGGGGGGTGGGGCTGCATAAGAAGCTGCCTCACGAATTAATTGGTTTGGGTGCGACTCTGAGGCTTTGAAGAAGTTCTCAGAGAGTTTTTTAAAAAATTGTTGAATTGTTGGGAGCTCTAAGTCCCGATGAAGGTCGGCATTACGGACGTACCAAGGTGCGTTCGCAGCTCGACGACAGAATAGGTTCTGAACTATTTGGAGTTCATTTATAATATTACGGTTTGCGTGGGCAAAGACGGGGCCCGCGTAGGACATGACTGGTCGTATACAGACCTTGTAAAGGGTACGCTTGTTTCAAAGGGACATTTTACTGTGTCGGCCCAACATACTGTTGAGCCTACTCAGATAAAACCGTGCGTGACGGGTTACTCTTTTGACGTGGGGCCTGAAAGTGAGCCCTGTGTCTAGAGTGACACCTAAATATTTGGCGGACGTATGCCAGGGGACAGGGGTCCCTAGCATACGTATTGGTGGAGTGTTTTTGAGACGGCGTCGTTTATAATCGAAGTGAACGGCGGAGCTCTTCTCCGGGTTCACATCGATGCGCCATTTTTTGAACCAAGCTCCTAGGTCATCAACTGACTTTTGGATCTTGTTCCGTATGAAGGGTAGTGAGACACCTTTGCAGTAGATGGCAGTGTCGTCTGCGAAGAAGGAGAGTTGAACACCTTTCGACGGGATGGGAATGTCGTTGGTGAACAGGATGTACAGCAGAGGAGCAAGTACTGAGCCCTGAGGGACACCAGCCTTGATAGTTCGCTGTGAAGAAAGCGTGCCTTCGTGTCTAAAACGAAAGGTACGATGTTTTAAATAGGAGGCCACGAGACGAACTAGACGATCGGGGAGACCTATTTTGTAGAGCTTGTAGATGAGGCCTGTGTGCCAGACTCTATCGAAAGCTTTAGCTATATCGAAAAAGACAGCGATGGTCTTATGACAACGAGGATAGAAACCGCTGAGGATATATTCCACAATGCGGTGAACTTGTTGGGGACATGAGTGTTTGGCTCGGAAACCGAATTGATGGGGAATGATAAGAGGGTCGCCGTCTGTGGGATAGCGTCTCATACGCGTTTGGATGACTCTTTCGAAGAGCTTGCCCATTGCCTTGAGGAGGCTAATGGGGCGATGGCTGGAGGGGGAGGTTGAGAGGCTTGCCTGGCTTGGGAATTCCAATCACAGTAGCCTCTTTCCACGTAGTGGGGAAATAACTGAGGTTGAAGTAGGCGTTGAAGATAATAGATAAAAAGGTTAACACCCGCTCAGGAAAGTGTTTTAGGGCTTGATTGGAGATGCTATCCGCGCCCGGAGCCTTTTTCGGCTTAAGTCCTTTGATGAGGGATGAAATCTCATCATTGGACACAGAGATAGGTTCGGAGGCCGTAGGGGGTAAGTTCCGGCGGCGGACCTTATCCTCCACTGCCTGGACGTGAGAGGGGTCGACGGGTTGAGAACTAGGAGAGCATTGAGCGGCAATGCTATCTGCAAAGCACTCAGCCTTTTCCTCGTCCTCGAAGGCAACCGTGCCGTCGGGACGGGAGAGAGGGGGGAGTGTGGGTGATAGCGTCTATGCGGAGGGCTCTAGCCATCTGATAGTACGCTGTGTGAGATGGAGAGATATTCTCCATGAGCTTACTCTTTTCGAGGTCTCGAAATTCAGAGAGGCGGAAGCTGAGTTCTCGTTGAAGACGATTGGCCGCGCGCCTATATTCGGGGGTGGGATATTTTGCTGCTCTCCGGAAAGCAGCTTTTTTGGCTTTTAATAGGTTGCTAATATGTAGGGGAAGCCCACTATTGTTAGCAACCGGGACGATCCTTTCGTTCTCCTTAAGGGAGGATTTAATACTCGTAAGGGTGGAGAGTGAATCGACCGCGGTGTCGATTTTTTCAGGACTATCTAAGTCCGACGGTAGGGAGATGGTAGAGTCCTGTGAGTCCAGAGCTTTAGCTAGGAACTCCTTGAATCCCTTCCAGTTAGTGAAGGTTTTCGTGTGTGTTGGGGGAAATGGCTGATGACCAAGAATGAGGGAGACCGGTCGGTGATCGGATCCTAGATCGTCTAGTGTCTCGATTGCTCTGAGGTTGAGAGAAACTCCTTGGAGTAACGCAAAATCTAACACATCGGGGGCGTGATCGGTGTTATCGGGAAAGTGAGTAACACCGAGAGGACTATGGACGGTAATATCAAGAGACTGCGTGATATCGAGCAGTATCTTGCCACTAGGGGACGTAGTGCGGCATGTCCATTCAGTATGCTTGGAGTTAAAATCTCCAATATGACTGAATTGCCTAAAGATAAAATGGCCTCAAAATCTTTTTTGAGGGGATAGGTTCCTGAAGGGATGTAACAGGAGGCTATGAGGATGGACTGATGTCCAGTCATAGCTAGCCTGCATACCGTGGCTTCCATGTTGGTAAGCTGCGGAGTAGAAATGGGCGAGCAATGAATTGTCTTCTTGTAATAGATGGCCGTTCCGCCGCCTCGGCGGTCGGGTCTGTCGTTACAAAGAAGAGAGAAGTTTTTATTAGAAAGGCCTCTAGTGTCCTTAGTTTTGAGATTAGTTTCCTGTAGGAGGAGGAAATCGACTTCACGATTCCGAAGAAAGAGCTTAAGCTCTGGGAGGTTATTTCGCAAGCCGCGAATATTAAATGATACAAGCGATAAACCCTTAGGTTTGATACGACCGTGAGATTTAGGTAGAGCGATTTGCTCAGTCATTGAAGTTAAGTTAATTAAGTTAACTTAACTTACAACGCTAATAGAAGATTGTTGTGTTCAGCAAGAACGAGGAGACGTTCTTGGGGGGACTTCGCCGCGCGCAGTTTGCGTGCTACTACGGTGATTTCCCTAACATCGATATTCCTAATAGCGGAATATAGTGTGTTGTAGTTGTCAGTGGGCTCTGCTTCATGTGCGTACGAGGTTGTCCGCGGTGGTCTGCCTTTTTGGGCCCCCAGGGAAAGACTGGAGGCTGCATTGGCTTGGAGAAGCCCGGAGGGGGGCCGAATTGTGCCCTGAGGGGGCCTGGGGGGGACCCTGAGAGGGTCGAGAGAAGCCCTGGATGGGCTGAGAAAGGCCCTGGCGGGGCCGTTGTTGGAGGGCCGGGTATGAGCGGTCATTCACCGGCGGTGGAGCTTGCCTACTGGGGCGAGGTTGAGGTGCGCGTGGGCAACCCCTGTAGTTAGCCGGGTGTCCTGTCTGGTTGCACAGGACACAAGCGGGCGGGAATTCGGCGTCTTTGAGCCGGGGACACTCTTTCGTGTTATGAGGTTCGAGGCACTTAACGCACCTGGGTGGGGCGGAGCAGTTGGCGCCAGGAAACCGCGCCTATGTGGGGGCTCGACCTTCACCCTCGACAGGCCGCACACTGTGCGTACCTGCCGGAAGATGGCTGTAGCCTCCGGCACGTTGGAAAGGATAATTAGGGCCAAGTTAAATCTTTTGCCCGTCCTACTGTGCATTTTGTGCACTGCTTCTACTGGGAAACTTTGGGACTTAAGGTCCTCAAGGATTTCTTCGTTTGAGAACTCGAAGGGGACGCCTCGGATGACGGCCCTGACTTTGCGCTCTTCAGGGAGAGCGTAGGTGTGGTACGAGACTCGTTCGGCTGTGAATAGTCGGGTCATTTGACGGAAATCCTCGATCGAGCTTGGGATGATTTTGATCGCCTCCCCGAGGTTGACGGCATGATCGCACTTTATACCTGCGTTGTAGCAGGTTTTTGACAGCTGGGTGAATTTAGCCTTGTCTCTTAGGAAGACAGGGGGCGGGACTTGCTTCTTAGCAAGGACTGGAGCACAACGAGAGGCTGGTTTGGACGATGTGGGGATGTCTAGTGACATGAGTGGGACGGCGGCAGCGTCGGGAGCTGCTGAGGTTGTAGGAGCGGCAGGGGCCGCTGAGATAGGGGGGTGCGTTTTAACGCGGCGCGCTTACCGTTGCGATTGGAGGTGATGGTGGTGAACGTGGACTCCCCGGTTCCGTCGGAGTCAGAGGACTCCGATGAGCCGGAGCCTGAAGTAGTGGCGGGCCTCTTCCGGGAGGTCGGCGCCGAGGACTCGGAGCATGCGTACTCCATTTCTAAGGGGGGCAGATTCAAGGGGGGCAAAGGAGTTAATGAGGTTAATGAGGGCGGCGAGGGACTCAGTGAAACTGGATGTGGCCATTTTGGGTCAGTAAGCTAAGCTAGGTAAAGATGAGGACGGGTCCCTGTTCTCGGTAGAACAGGTACTAGATCGCGAGACGTACTACGACACACTATACACGTAATAATAATGCAAGAATAACAAGAAAAACAA